>VXBW01003496.1:131579-365685 GCA_013400375.1 Thinocorus orbignyianus | reverse complement strand
TAAAGACTGAGGCAAAGAAGGCATTCAGTACCTCAGCCTTCTCCTCATCCTTTGTCACAATGTTACCTCCCATATCCAGGAGAGAGTGGAGGTTATCCCGAGTCCTCCTCTTGCTATTAATGTATTTATAGAAATTCTTTTTATTGTTTTTAACATCCAGGGCCAGGTTGAGTTCTAGCTGAGCTTTGGCCTTTCTAATCTTTTCCCTGCATAACTTTACTATACCTTTGTAATCTTCCCAAGTAGCCTGTCCTTTCTTCCAAAGGACATAAACTTTCCTTTTTTCCCTGAGCTGTGACCTTAGCTCTTTGTTCAGCCAGGCCAGTCTCTTCCCTTGACAGCTCGTTTTCCTACGTTCAGGGATGGCCTGCTCCTGCGCTTTTAAGACTTCCTCCTTGAAAAATGTCCAGCCTTCCTGGACTCCTTTGCCCTTCAGGGCTGCCTCCCAAGGGACTCCGCCAAGCAGACTTTTGAAAAGACCAAAGTCTCTATTTCAATAGAGCCTGTCCTGGTTCCCATTTATATTAATGCAGAGACTCTAACTGGAAATAGAAGGAGGCTGCTGGTTTGGAAACAGAGCAGCCTGAAGGCAATTTGTTTAAAACTTCTGCATGATTGTGAATTAATACTGTAGAAGACTAAATGTACATGCACTTTCAAGAGACATATAGGGGAAGAAGCTGTTTCTAGCCAATGTAAAGCAGTAAGCTTCCTGGAAAATGACCTTCCAAAAGTTTTCACTACTGCTGTGGACTGAGTTAAACTGATATGCAGTGGGAGAGGACATTGCATTTCTCTTGGAAAATGAGAAGCACATGGGAAATAAAATTGTCAGGGTTTTCTGCTCGGAATTGAAAATTGTTGAAGGTTGAAGTCTTTAATGTAGGGGATTTATCAACAGAAGCAGAATCTGTGGTTTCTATCTGACTAGCAGTGAGGTCTGCAAAAGGTACTTCCTGCTGATGAAATTATATAGCTAGAGATTTCGGTCCAGATTTTGTACTCAGGAAGCCCTTGAAAAGTTGTTTGTCGCTGTCGAGCCGTGTGAATTAATAGATTTAAAATTAACTACTGACATATTTTTCTGAGGCAGCAAAGATTCTAGCGCAAGTGGAATGGAGAAGTGTTCCTCTGTGTCATGGTGGGCTGGAGAACGGGCAGAGCTGTAAGCAACAGCCAAAAAAGCTGCATTTCTCAGAGGCTGGAAGGCAATCTATAATCCAAGATGGCAAAACACTCTTTGTACCATCACATCCTCACCTCCAAAGTGGATAAGTCACAGAGGGCCAAGTCACCGTGACCAACATCTTCCAACATCACTCCTGATTTTCAGTGTCCAAGGTGAGGTGTCCCAAAAGCACCCAATTATCAGACTCCAGGGACTAAAATACAAGGTCATTCCCCTTTTACAACGGTTTAGCAGCCACATTAAGTAACAAACTAGCCCAAAATAACACATTTTGCTCAGAAATATCTAAATGTCTATGTTGAGGGATTTTTTTAGCTAAGGTGAAACAGGTTACATTACTGTTACTCATTGACCAAAATCACTACAAGAAGCTTAAACTATGCAGCTTATATATACAGGTGCTCTGTTTTAATTGCCGTGTAACAAAGGGCAAGATTTGAATACAATACAAGGGCGTAAAATACAACTAAGACAGAAATGCTGAAATAAAGGATGACCTTGAAGAAATAGTTGTGGACACAAAAGCCACAATGAGCGTGTAATGCTGTCAGAATGATAAAACAAGAAAATCATCTGTGATCCTGCAGTCTAATGGAGACAGGCATTCCCAGTACCCATCACCTCTATGGAGATAGGTATGAATCTTTCACCTGCCAGCTTGCATCTTACCAGGGGCTCAGGACCAACAATTAATATAAGAGGGTGGGAAAGAGACTTTCTGGGGTGGGAAAAAAGATCCACAGAAAGCATGATTCCTGTGAATCAAACTGCTCCCGCTCCTTTATGGGTGGCATAGAAGCAACATGAGAAATATCGATGAAATATTTTTGAAAATGTAATCCTAAGGCTGGATGGAATTTTTCAGTTCCTGAAATAGTAGGTAGGAGTTTCTGCTTCCAGGAAATTGCTTTGCCTTTGTGAACAGAACAAATGTTTCTCCAACAAGCAGGTCTAAGAAGAAGTAGAGTGCTCCTTTAGGGCATGTTTCTGTCCCGAGGAAATCAATAAGAGCTTTCTATTAACTGTTTTGGGAGCAGGATATGGCCCATAATCTTATTAACAGATGCTTTGAGTCTGTGTAGACTGACTTTTCAAAGACATACACAGATAAAAGACTTTTGCTTTCATGTCACACTTATCTTTCTTTGTTGTAGCGTAAAAGTCTGTAAAATGTTACCTTACTCCTAACTCATAATACAGCTGTTTTACTTATGCTCAAAATATTTCATCTTGCCAGGGCCATGATGTTGGATAATCTAATTATATAGTTAATTCCACACATGCATTGTGGCCTTTAGGGAAATGACAACTTGGGACTAGATGTTTTGCTTCAAGCATGGTTCAGTGCTGACAGAGAAGTGGAGCAGCACCATCTCTCCTGAGCAGGAAGAGTATCAGCCTAATACTCATGCTGTTCTCTTGAGATTTAGGCAGTCCTGCGGGGAAGGGAATGAGACGGTTTATCAGTTTGGGCTGGAGAGAAATCCTCGGTGGGAAGGTGGACAACCAGTCCCACACTAGTTTTCCTACATCAAAATAAGCTGCCTTTTGACTGCACTGCAACAGCTCTTAAACAGCTGTTGTGGTAGTGTGGACAACAGTTGAGAAAGTTTGTTAACAGAGACACTTGGCCCCAGAGGGTGGTCTCCTCCAGGAGGTGCCTTGTCTGAAGTTGGCAGCAGGAACATTGTCACGGCACACCCAAATCAGGGTCCTGGTTATGGATGTTGGTTGTGCACCCTACAGAAAGTTCTTTTTTCCTTGGAAACCAGGCATAGGGAGGAAAAGAGCTGGGTCAAGATGGAATGTGGCCCTATGCTATGTTCTGGGAACAAGGAGGTACTGCTGGGTGCTCCAGTTCAAGTTGATCTTCAGAACATCTAATTCAAGCATCTCTAGATGTACTGCTCTCCTGCCAGTTGAAAGTGCCTAGGTAGATTAGGTAGTAGCAATATCACTTCAAACCATCAACGTTCATACTGATGCGGAAAGAGTCATCCTCCCTTTGTCATGGTCTTCTCTCTCACATCTCCCCAGTCGCTCATTCTAATAACACTCTGTTGGCCACCTATCAAGCCAAGTCCAGGAACAGATCTGGCAATAGGCAGTCTCTTTGTGTTTAACTGGGTTACTCTGTGCTTAGCTACCTGAAGTAGGTGTTGGCAATCTCCCTGCTGCAAAAGTAGGATTCATCTTGATAATAATGGATATCCTGAGACATTACCAAATGTGAGGTCAACTTTTCTCGGCTTGCCACCTTGTTCATTAACATTTGAAATGGAGGAGGGAAGGTTCCTTCCAAATTCTTTACAAATGTTAGAACACCATGTGGTAGAATTTTGGGCTATGTTTTGTTAGGAAAAATCTGAAATAGAGCTAAGAAAATCTCCTGCTCTGGAGAAAAAAAAAAAAAAGAAAAAAAAAAAAGTTATATTAACAGGTCTTTATTTCCCTGTGTTTGAAATAGGAACTGTCATTGTGTATTAGATATTAAACTTGCTTACAATTTTATTTTGTTCTATTGAAACTTCATCTTTCTCTGTGAAAGATGACCTTTTGATCAACAAAAAGAACATAAATTTCATGGTAAGAGCTGCCAGCTTCTGAGATATTTTTTTTTATTACAATTTTGGCATCTTCAAAATATACCTGTTACTTGAACCATGTGATTTCATCATAATCTCAGATTTCTTTCTGTCCTTTTTCTCTTTCTTTTCCATTCTTCATCCTTTAACTACTTAAAACCATGAAAGTTTTAAAATTACAGCACCTTGAATGTCAAATATGAGGAAGACATGAAACTTCATATCAAAAGCACGTCAGATAGGGAGCATTGAGTCATAAATATGTACCTTTCATGGTATTTCAGAGGAATCGACAGCTGTATGTTTTGGTAGGTGTAATATAAGAAATATATTTCTAATTTGTGAAATAATTAGGGTATTTTTCTTTTAAGACAAATACGCAAATATTGAAGAGCCAGGTTGCAAAGGCCTGTTGTACGATTTATTGCAACACTCAACTCATCCTCCACCTCTTTTCTACCCCAGCACATTTTGTAAGGAGACCGGTTTGAGAAAACAGGAACTTTCAGCTTCATAAAGTTTCATCAGAGTGACTGGAACCACAGTTCTTTCTTGTGAGATCATTTTAACTCTGTTATCTATTTATTTTTCTTCCGTACTTCTTGCTTCTACCCTGCACTGGAACTCTTTAAAAGCTTTTTTTTCTTTCTGTGAAAGATGCTGAAGCCCCAGTGTGGAGAGAGGAACAAATTCCGATGTCTCTTGTGTCTAGGCACAACCATGTTTCCCAGTTGCTAAGCAGTCATGTCAAAGGGCCCAGCTTACCCTGCAGTGTGTTAAAAAGTCTTTTCAAAAGTGTAAAAATATCAGTCTCATTTCTTTAAAGCTGAACTTTTTCTCTCTATTGGAATAAATTGATTCAACACAGAAACTGTGCCTCTTACCTTTCTATCTAATCCCGACAGGTCTCAGACCCCAGCTCTCTGCTTGCAGCTGCTGTGAGTTTTTCTTCTCTCTCCTCACACTCAGGCTTCAGTTCACGGTCCATCAGGTCTGGATCTCAGTCACAGTCCCTTCCCCTACAACTAGAAACATGTGGGAAACAAAAAACTCAGGCAACCTAACATGTGCCAGAAATGAACTTTCAACCCAGATGTTGACAAATTCCTCTTACTCTGCATTTACTCCTTCATGACACTGTAATGTTGGACTAAGGATTTCTCCTCTTCATTGGGAAGGTGGTTTGAGACTGTTCTAAGGTGAAGGTGAAACATGTCTTCTTTAAGAGTCCAACATGCCCTTAAATGGTTTTATTGACAGCCAGCACCCCTCTAACCCCTACAAAACCCCTCTACAGACATTTCTCCCTTTCTGCCTCCCAAAAAAATCTACGTGCACTTCAAAGAGCAGCAAGGCCCACGCTCTACAAATGGCATAGAAAGGGCTATTACTGCTTCAAGGGTGGTTGCAAACTGAAGCTGACACTTCACCATGTGAAAATCTCCAGACCTTGCCCATGAGTAGTTGTAGAGGAAATTGAGGTTTCACATACGTGTATGGTGGTCGTGTATCCTTCTAGTCTTTGGACTGAAGTCCATTGTGGTTCCTCCTCTGCAATCTCCTGGTCCTCACCCAGTTTCAAACAAACATGGGACATCTTGCTGTTTCCTGCTAGATTATCTCATTTATCTGGGGTTCTGCTGCAAGAGTGGGAAAAACAGTCTCTCTATCTGCTTTACCTGATCACAAGAGTTTATCAAAATCACTCAGTATTGAGATAAGTATGTTCCCATTGATGTCAGAGACTGTCCGCTTGCACGCAGCAGTGAGGAGACTGGTGTCCATCTCCATGCAGTCAATCAGGTAGAAAGGAATTTGTGTTCCCAAATCCCAAACTGTCATCCTAAAATCTTCTTCCTGACACTAGGGGTCAGTCAGCCTCACCTCACTTTGGTTTAAATTGTCCAGGCACTTAAGACTACACATACTCACAACTGCTTTTCTCCTGGCAAGACAGTGTAGAACCACACTGGCTTGTGTCTAGACGCCTTCAGAGTCTACAAGAAGTTGCTCCTCTGCCTAGGTCTCAATAAGAGACCAGACTGCCAGGCATCATCATAGCATTCTTGACATGCATCAACAGGCCTAAAAGCCCTGGAAGAAGCATGGATGACTACCACTTTGTGACTGGCAGAGTCACACAGGCATTTATATCATAACCTTTAGGCTAGATCACTTACCTAGGCAATGGAAAATTTAAGTGTTCATTTCCTAATTTACCTTCTTGTTATTTCAGTTTTCTAGGAAATTTGTCAGTAGTCTCCAGGTCAGAAGATACTTGGCACAGGAACCCTTTGTCCTTCCTCATGATGTTGGGCAACATCTGCAACAGCATGGTCAAGCTGCAAGAAAAATCATGATCTTAGTGCGGGGCTCATGACGTTCACTTGGGAGGTGCATGCTGCATCTTGTTCTAAAGTCTCTTTCTAATGTCACCTATGCACTGATGGTAATATGCTTGAAGACAGAAATGTTCTAGCATGTATAGAACAGCTGCTAGGAGTCCCACCTTTTTTTTTTTTTTTCAGAGGGCTATAATCACAATGCTGCAGAATGAAGTTCTGCCTGGTTTGTTCTTCATTTCTGTTCTCTCTCCAGCACTATTCAGTTGTATACCCTTTCCATTTCTATGCATAGTCTAACCAGACAGCTTGCAGAAGACAGGAGGTTACTTTCTCACTACTGCCTATAGTTAGGACCTTCTCAAGATGCGATGCAAGCAGTAATTTGAACGACATCAGGAAGGAAGGGGTCACCTTTCATTGTATTAAATAGGAAGTATAGCTATCTTGGGCATCTTTAATGTAGACTTCTGCATCTGAGTTAGTCTCCTTAGACTCCATTGATAAACAAGGGAGTCAACAGGGGTTTTTTTGCAGCTACTCCAGGATGTGAAAAATTATGCCCCAATACCACCTTTATTTTCTCAACTCAATTATAAAGACAGCTGAAGGAGACTAGCTCAGCTGTGGATGTGAGCACCGCTGATATTCAAAGCTAAGAGCTGTGCATCACACCCCTCAGTCTTTGTGGGACCTCATTTTATACCACTGTTTGAGATGACCCGACAAAATCAACTCAGGTATCTCTGAACTGAGAGAAAGACTGGATTCAAGAAGAGATCAAACTCTATACTCTGGTGTAATTTCTAGCCTTTAAATATATTTTCTCTTTTTCTTCTAGAAAATCTGGTCAATAGATGCCTCTCTCGCTATTTCTGCCAGCAAGACACTAAGGCATGATTATGATGGATCACTCTCTTCCCCAAAGAAGTGGTGTTGCATCTACTGAACTCCTGCTCAGAGGAGGGCAGAGCTTGTAACAGGCTGAAAGCTTCTGAGCTGAAGGATGCTTCTTAAGGAATGCTGAAGCACGCTACACTAATTCACAAGAATGTGAAAGCAATCTCCGGAACATGACAATTCAGTGACTGGCTGCAGTTAACAAGTGATTGGGAACATGATCTAAAACTCCAGCCTCCCATTTATCTCAGGCTAACTGTTGACAAAACAGTTTTCAGACTTTATGACATGCAGGCATGTTTCATAGACATGTAGGCTGGAAATTCTTGGCGTTAGGCCCCGGACAAGCTTGTAGTTAAATAGTTAAAGAAAGTTGGTGACAGAAACAAATAGTATTCATTATATATATATTTCTCTATGTTACATATAGAGAAAAAGATCACGGAATCATGGAATTGGAAGGTACCTCTAGACATCATCTAGTCCAACTCCCCGGCTAAAATACGATGGCCTAGAACACATTACTCAGGACTGCATCCAGGCAGGTCTTGAATGTTTCCAGAGAAGGGGACTCCACAGATACGTATATTTTTTTTCACCCAAGACTAATCTGCTAACAAGACTGGTTGCCTGGTCATGATGGGTTGTCAAAGGTTCTCAGGAAAACTTAACACTACTTTGGAAAAACATCTCAGGGTATTTGTGATCTGATAAGCAAAGATAAAACTGCTGGCCTGAGGCAGGAGAAGACCAAGTGCCTCACAGCATCCCCCGTGAAGGGCTCACAGTAGGCTGTATGACCTTCTGCCTCCTGGCACACCCACACAGGCTGTGGCTGAGCAGGAGGTTAAACCATGGGATCCTGTAGCCAGACCAGCTTGTTGATCTTCTGGTTTACCGGCATTTGGGCAAGTCATTACTCGACAAACAGCATTTTCAGTGGTGCTCTAGGTCAAATGTTTCAGGCTCAGAGCTGGGGCTATTGTTTGTAAGACAGCTCCATACCTGTAGTTGACCCTGCATTTAAAAATGCTGGTCTGTGCCTCATTTTACTGCCATGCAAAAGAGGCTGAAGAATCCCTACCTTTAGGTTAAATATGGAGAGAAAGATTTAATTTTGAAAGGGAAAATGTTGCAAACTCGTCCTTTATAACCAGAAAACATGAGCTCATTTGCTATCATATCTTTCATTCTCAGAAATCTACTGTCTTTTGAAAGTAGATTTGACAGTAATATCACCAAAAAAAATAAAATTAAAAAAAAAAAGTGAAAGAGAGAAGAGAGGTCAGGAAATAAATTCTGGTTCATAAATCTTCTTCCACATGTATATTTACACACAACAAATTGAACAAAAGAGACAGTAATTTGAATCAAATGGTGAAGGACAATAATCGCTATATTAATCTGCTCTATTATAGGACTATATAAACACAATATTAAACTGCTGTCTTCACTCTTTTTGACCCATATGATCTCTCTCCATACCATCTCTGGGTTTTCTTTCTCCACTGTCTTCCTTATTCCAGTTTGCCATGCTTTTGCAGAATAATCCAAGGGCTGCTCTAACCAGTACCAGATTGCTATTCCTAGTTGCACAGGAGAAGAGTCAATCCTGTAAAATTCTACATACAAAATTAAAATGAAAGCTTTGTGTTAATCATTTGCTTCATGACCAGACTGCAGCTTTGTTAAGGATATTGGCGTTTTCCACTCAAGGATGTAAAGTAGTTTTGAAGTTTGGACCTTTAGGAGCAGTCAGACATCTGATCTAACAGACAGCAGAGCTAGAGCACAGGAATCCCTGAATTCAACTTGAACTTAGCTGTTAGCAATTTCCAATTAATTCCCTGGCTTGAGTTGGCTGACTTCTCCCATTAAACAAAACAAAGCTCTCTAAAATTAGAAGAACATTTCATATCGAGTTAAATGGTAAATTTACCATAAAGACTGACTCTGATGACAATAAAAATACTTAAAAGTCACAAAGATTCCAACTTATTAAAAACTCATGTTTTCAGCATAATTATGAGTAAGTGTTTCCACAGAAAGCAAGGGTGCAAGGTGTAATCTGAACTGAGTCATTCACTCAATAACTTTCTTTGCATGGGTTCTGACTCCAAATATCAACAACTATTGACATTATGCAGCAGACGCCTAGTTTTGAATGCATAAGGTGAATTTGGTGCTACATATTGATATTGGCGCACACCACTTGGATCTTGAGGGTGGAATAGACACACAAAAAGGGGATGAGAGGAAGAGATCAAATCCTGATCTTTGCAGAACACTGCACTGGCAGATTGCCTGTAGTAACAATGATAAGAAACCTGTCGTTCAGATATAACTTTGGGAGGCTTCTGTCTCAGAGGAGACTTTCCTGAACAAATAGTAGAAATTCAGTTAGCTTCCTGGAATGTGAATGCCTAAGGCAATGAGCTTTACTCTTTGAAGGACATGGTTCAAAGTTGACTTCATTTTTCAGGTGAGGTTGACCATTAGCTCAGGTATCTGTAAGCAACCTTTTGTGTGGTCATAGGATAATTCAATTAAAAATCATCTAGTTCAATGTCCTGGTCGAAGCAGGACCAGCTATGACCCTTGTCTGTTTGTGTTATTTCCAAGTTCTGAAAGTAGAGAAATCACCATACCTTTTCACTATAAACTTTCTTATTTTTTCAATGCTAATCTTTGGGTTCATGCCAAACCATGAGCTGCACAGCAACAATATTTGTTTAAGCAAATAACATTAAAAACTTAGTGCCAAAACCTGACACATGTTGAGCAACCCTTTGCAAATTCTGCTGATGCTAATTGAAGATCCTTCGCAAACCCTCAGCCCTCTGAAAAGTTGGGTTTAGTCTGGAGAGCAACATCTACAAGAAGAAACTCCTATGTCAGGTCCTATTTCTTAATGTAACTAGAGATTTCCATTCCACTCAGATTTAATAGTTGCTCATATAGTGATGCTCTGTGACACTCAGGAGTGGCTAGTCACAAGTTTAAGAGTTTCAGAAATCTAAAATTTAAAATATCTTTAGGTATCAACAATTCCTGGTTTACATCTTCAGAATTTAAATCATGACCTCCTATACAATAGACGTATCAAGCTGAACTCAGTGCCTGGTTATACTACAAAGTGTTATACACCAAAGACATCCCTTGCACAGGTGAGCTTACGGTCCAAATAGGAGCCTGCAGTGCATACAGGCAAGCCTAATAATTAAAGTATGGGACAGAAAACAGAACCAAAGCATTATGTTCCATATGCCTTGTCCTAAAACTAGAACCACTGAGCTCACTAGACCCTAGTTTACATCTACTACAAAAGCAATCTCAGTTTATTTTTGGTTTTGGTTTTGTTTTGTGTTTTTTTTTGTTGTTTTTTTTTCCAGCAAAGTGTTTTGTTTTGTTTTGTTTTCCAGATTACCTGTACTGCCATCTGTACTCTCCTTCAATGGCTGAATGAGCTTGCAGGCTGAGCATTTTCTAGTTCACTTTGATTTTTTAAAGAAATCTCATGTGTCTACAATACAAGTTGGATATTTTTCTTCCCTTTTTTTTTTTTTTTTTTTTTTTTGTCAACAGAATTGTAATTCAAAGGGTCTGATTTGTTATTTTGTGCAGCATTCTGAAACCATTAAGCAACCTGCATGTTATCAACTACTCAATAACTCTCCCCCGCTTCTTCCTCCCCTGCTAACAGGTTATCATCTTGCCATGCTCTGTGCTTTAGATTCAGTCATCGTTGGTGCGCAAGGAAAGCCTGCAGCAACCAAGCGGGGCATTCCTTCAATCTGTATTTAACAGTTAATTGCAAACCTGTTCCTTGAAGTACTGCCACAATTCCTTGCTTCACTGCAAAGTCTTTGATATCAACCTACTGCTTTTGGAAAGATTACAACTTGTGCACTCGGCTACTCTGGTCATATGTGCACGAGGACATCAAGTATGAAAGTAAAATTGCTTTCTGCGCTGTGTGTGAACCCAACAAACCTCTCAATTGCCATGTTAGATATGCTTCAAACCAGTGCAAACCTGCAGGGGAGACGCTTTGGGAGAAAGGAAATTTCCAGCAAGGAAGCTGACTTTCTGGGTGGGATGAAATGTTGAGGGGACCTGTAATATGGGGTACACTCACATATTTTGCCAGAACTATACTCACATCAAATAAAGATCTGTCATCTCCTCAGTACCTTAGCATCAAATATTGTTTGCAATTCTAGTAATGTAATTCCAGAATGGCACCCTAACAGCACATTCAACAGGATTTTAATAAAGATTTCTAACTTCTCTTAAGAAAGAGGCGTGACACATACTGAATGGGAACTTAAAATGACACTTTCCAACTAAGTGGCTCGAACTAACAACCTGTCAATACAGAGCTAAACCCAGAATACCCAGTACACACAGGACAAAAAGCTGTCCATAACTTACATACAAGTGCTGAAGGGTATGAAAACTTACATGACTTGCAATATTGTATTAACATTTGGAGTCCAATAAACAGGCTCCACATTATTTAAATTTTCATAGTCACATTTATGTAATTTCAGTGTCCTCAGTACCTCTAGGACTTCACTAATATTTTAGTAGACTCCATGTCAATATTAATGCATTGCCACAAATGTAGCTATAGTCTGACATTAGAGATTCGTGCATAAATGCATAAACTAGCAAGGTATTGATTTGCTCTTTCTCTTGTGGAAAAAGAGTTTGAGCAGAGTGGGGTCAGCAGATGTTGACTGTGTTGGGAGTTTTGAGAGATCTTTGGCTCCAGGCAGTCTTACCTTATACCTGGGTATGGTCCAGGATTTGCATTGGTGTCAGTCACTAAGATGTCAGTCGATGCTAATTTTTTTGTATATTATTTTTTGCAGACTCATCTATAATTTTGAGTACCGTTTGACTGGGAGGGTCTCCTTATAAGTTTGCAGCTGTTCCATGTTCTCCATGTGGGTGTTACATCCCTTTTTGTGCAGACTGGGAAATTATTTATCTATCCACACAGTTCACCTGCCATTCGATATGTGCCTATACAGTAGGGTCCAGCAAATTTCTTGTTCTAGGCTAGATATGCAAGATCCAGCATCAGCCTGGAAACCCTGGTTATCATGATATTTCTCCACTGTCAATAGAGCCTCTTCTGCCCTGCACACACAGCCATCATCTACAGGATATATTAGCAGTGTTAGCAAAGAAAAGCCACAGACTTGGGAGTTGTCAGTAAGTTGATGGACCAAAGGTATGTGTTTCTATCTTGTCAAACAACATTTTTTACCTCCATCCAGCTGAGATCGGAGGTTGCATGAAGGCATTCTGGGCTGAGGTTCAGAAAAGAAGGGCAATAAAAATTCTTGCAGATTGTAGGAGAAGCAACTGGAAAGATTATCCTCATATATCTACACTAGAAGAGTAAATGGCAGACCAAAATGATCAACAACGATTATATTTTAAAATGTTTAAGCACTAAAGAGGTTGCTACAATCATCTTGCATGAGTGCCTGTAGCAGAGGCTAAACAATTTCACTGCGGACTGGACATCTTTGGTGTGGACGATGAACTCAAACTATTCTGCAGTTGTCAATGCTATCCACGTTGTCCACATCCTGGTTTAGATATGACTACCAGAATTGCATGTATTATTTCAGCATCAATCTTAGTGATGTCATGTATCTGAATAGCATTACTTTCTACTCAAACTTAATAACATATAGATTCTAAGTGCCAGAACCGTACAGTGTAGTTTAACATTTTTTATAGAAAAAAGGTCTTAAGTACAAAATAATCTTCATATTGTTTGGAGATCTTTTCTAAATCACTATTTTCTAGAATGTCTATGGGTTGTGTTTATGCATATTTGTGAGATCTGTGTGTACACATACATCTGTTGAACCTCACACCTGTGGTTCCTCAGGCCCAAATATGTACGCTTTACCTACCTGCCTGTTAACCTTGATTTCTTCTTCTACCCAAGGATACTTTTCTGAGATGTTTAAACATGACTAAGTAATTGTATTACCAAAGCTTTGTGAAAAGACTCCAAGTAATAATTCCTGTAACTCTCCCAATAGCATCTTACATCACTTGAAGATTTCACTCAGGTTTCTTTCTTCACACAAGTGAATTATTTATTTTAAAGACATAGGATTCCAACAGCTGCTTTAGTAAAACAAAGCTGAGCTCCGCAAAAATGTTTCAAATACAGTTGAGTAATTTTTGCTGTGTTTGGGGCTATATTTACATATCTAGAGTTACTTGCTGCAGTACAAGCAAAGGATAATATTCTTCTTTGCTTCTTATTCTCATGTATGAAACCACAAATTGGAGAAACACCAAAGAATGTTTTCACAGGGTTGCGTGCACATTAATCATTTTTGAGACTTCAAACAATTGCATGTATGAAGTTATAAAACTGAGAATAGAAAGACCTGAACTAAAATCTTGGAAGTGAACAACTTGAAGTGTTGAGAGTACATAAAATTAAAAACTGGATCCAGATCTGAAATTTTCAAATGGCATCAGTCTGGTTTCCCTGCAAGCACAACCTAAAGCCCAGTAACAAGTTAAGCCTGAATTTAGGGAAGTTCAAATACCACTTTTAAATCTGGGGGTTTGGCTCATTTCTAAAATATATAAAAACCAGGATGGATACTACAGGTTAAGGAATTTTGCCTTTGACTTCAACAGGAGCAGGTCTGTTGCCAGAGCATCTTTGCTATTGGCAGTATTACTGACAACATCTAATGAAACCAACTTATCGATAATAGGTTTAGAAATTCAACTTAAAATCATATAGTCTTGGGCTTGCCTTCTGTCTCAAGGTATATATAAAAAAAGATTTCTACTGTCACTCCTCACAATAAAAAATGGTTTGTTTCTGCAGAACTCTTCAATTTTCCACATCAGGACCCTATTCTCTTTACTGCAGAGTTTACCATACAAAGTCACAAACATAATCGTTTCTCTTTTGCTAGCAATTAGTTCTTCAATACATAGGCAGATGGTACTCTTTAGCTGTAGCCTAAATATATGAGCTCCTATTTGCCATAAGATGTAATAGATCATGTTCCACATACAATTTTCAAATGACTTCAAGCCTTAATCATAATAAAGACTCAAGAGTTAACGCTCCTTTCATCTACAGATTATTACTGAACATTTCTAATAATCTAGTTAAGTTGTATGAAAATCACAGAAAGAGACATGAAACAGATTTCTCTTCTCATTTTCTCCAATAGCAAGGGGAAGAAAAAGACAAATCCAACAGCAACAAATTTTTTCTTTCCCTTCTTTCTTTAACACCGCTGAGTGATTTTCTTTAAAAGAAAATAGGTTGCAAGCAGATAGTAAAGCTATTAAATGTTGCTCTTGTTTTCTGTGTCACCTGTGAAATACCACACAGAGATATTGATCTCTCTTTTTTCAGTGTTTTTTATCCTAAATTCATTCATCTACACTGAACTACAATTCCTTTGATCCAAAGAAAGAAAACTACAGCTACAGCTTACTTTTTTTGAGGTTCATTTTGTGCCTTTAAATAATAAACTGTATATTTTAAAAGTATGACTTCATTGACAGGCTGGTGAAACATCTTGGAATTGCATTATACCAGTCAATAATTACCAGTGCCAATGACAACTTCATGTCCTACCCCAAGGACAGGTAGGGATGAGAAAACAGGAAAATGTGAACCAGCTGCAAATGAAAGTAGAGAAAGGGATGAAAAGTGATTCCCAGACAGGTGGGAGCTTGTGTAGAAGCTTTTTGTAATATAAAGCTGCAACAGTATTTGTCCCTCCTGCAGTTCTTATTTTAGACTAAGTGACATGGTCCAACAAGCTGGAACTTGATTCACAAATCAAGAAGCTGGGACACGTGAGTTCATGAGAAATGTAGTTATGGGGAAAAAAAAAAAAAAAAAAGCAAACAAACTCATGTAGAAATGCTGGACATGACTCATCTAAGCTACAGTTTCTCTGACTTCGCAAGAGCATAGCTCAGAGCAACTGAAAGCCAAAGTGACACAAACCTATTTCAGCATTTCTGACTGAAGCATTCATAAGATTCTTTTCCTTTCCCCAAAAATGTGACATTTTGTCCCAAATCAGACTGAAAATAAATGTTGACGGAGTGAAAATTTCTCTGTGTGGAAGTTCCAACTTTGATTCTGATAATCCATATTTGGCCAGAGCCACCAGACATTTCTTAGTTATTTATCGTTGTTTATATTCACAATGCCCTTTCCAAACAGACATGAAAATATTTAGTCTCTGCTATTTAGATCCTGTGTGGTGTTATAACTTAAATATTTAGTTCCTTTAAACTGTTCACATACCTAAAAATTATACCTATGTTTAGAAAACAGAATTGTTTGTCCCCATCTTCACTGAACGTACAGAAAACCATTATTTATTTCATTTTATTTCAACTTTTCTGAGGGAAAGGAGAGAGAAAATGAGGTGGACACCATCTTCAAGAAAGGTTTAGCTGGAACTCTGAAGAAGACTTGAAAGGAAACGAAACTGAAAATGTGACTGGCAGGTCACGAATGATTTTCTGCAACAGAATGGGGAAAATAAATTAGGGAAAAGGTTGTTCATTCTTCTTCAAATCAGCTTAACTCAGTCATTTGGATTCCAGGAAGCCTGACATGTGGGAATCTAAGTGTTAAAATAAAAGGAAAAATAAAACACACACAAACACACACACACANCCCCAAACACACACAAAAAAAAAAAAAAAAAAAAAAAAAAAACACAACCAAAAAAAACCCCAAACCCAGAGTGAAAACAAAAGAGTGAAGCTTATTCCATTTTACCTCAGTTTCCCTTGTCATAAAATGGACAAAACACAGCTGACTGCTGTGCAGTGTGTGCAGAAAACTTTTGAGTGTAAAAAGCAGTTACATCTTTTTCTCTATATGGTGTTAAGTGCTGTCATTCAAAGACCTCAGTATGCCTTCCAAGTGCCTGTCTAAACCCTCTGCCCTCACCATTCTCTGCCCTACGAACAATGTTTCGTTGCCACCAGCTCATTTTACAACCAGCCAGATTTCTCAGTAAGTGCCAGCTCCTGAAATAAAAGTTTGCTCCCTTTGACTGATCCATTTAAATTAAGAGAAGGGGTTAATAAGCCCTTTGTAGGACTGACTTTTAGGAGTGGATTCTGCCCTTTCCTTAGGAAAGATCTTTAGAAATGAAGTGAGCCATCACCATCACCATCACCCGGAGCAGGATCCGCTCTGGAGCCCCTCGTTTTCTTGCCTGCTCAGCAATCAGTGTTTCTCTGTAGTTTTGCTCCACCAATTGGAAAGTCTGTGGCTTAACGGCCTTTCATTGCAAACTTCCTCTTAGAGCACAGCCCAGCAATTAGTCCCCAGCCATGCTTCACGACCTCTGGCTGCCTTGGTGTGAGCTTTGATCAGAACTTTGCTCACTGACACACATCTAATAACCCGCCATGGCACCAACTAAGCTATTAGGTCCTAATTTATGCCTCACCCCGCATCCTAGGCCAAATAGGGGGTGTAATTAGCTATTATATCAGCCAGAAGTTTGACCTGACCTCCAGTTTGGAAGTCAGGTAGGGAGAAGAAAAGAGGAAAGCTACTGAAAATTAGTTTCATGGATCCTTTAAAAAAAAAAATGCCTAGGTCTGTACACAGGTGGTAGACTCTCCTCCTCAGAGCCTATGCTGGTTTCCAGATTTCCACTGACCATGTACTATCATCAGCGGTAAAAATTGCAAATAGTATTCCCTTTACTTGAATATATCATTCTCATTTTAGCAGGTAATTCCTGTAAGATCATGCACCGCTGCTGTTGATATGAGTTAGAGTAATGAAAAACACTAAGAAGTCCAATAGCTTTCTATATAAATACATGAGATGTGGAAAGAGATGTTGAACACAGAAAGTTATTTTCCAGGCCCTGCAGTTTCTGGGTTTCCAAGTAACTTTTTTCATACTGTTTCTAAATTATTATATTTTTTAAATGACATGAAAATTAGAGGTGCAAGCAAGAAGAACAGCAGCAAAAGAAGTTTTATTTTAAGTCTTTTTTTTCCTGGTTGAAATGAAATGTTGCAGTTCTGAGCCCTTGGAAAGGATGTTTATTCTACTCTAAATAAAACTGAAGTATATTTTAAAATGAAACATCACCTCAAATTACTTCGAAAGCGTCCAAATAAAAAACATTTACATTTTTTCCAAGTCTCCTTTCCCATTTTCCTACTGTTTTTGTTTTGTTTTTTTTTCCCCCTCAATTGAAACAAATGTCTTTGATGGGCATGAATTCACAAAACATTCCAGTCAGCCGACTTGGATAATTTCAGTGGGAAAAAACCCTTGTATTTGCATCAAACCTTCTGTCCAGTGCAGTGCAGCCACCTCTCAGGAGGCAGAGAGAAAACAGAGCCGGGGAGAGACGAATTTGTTTTTCCAAGGCCATGTACACCAGCACATGGATATCCACCAGCCAGAGCAGGCAGAAGAAGGTTCAAGATGTCTCTTAGCCTACTTGGAGAAGAATGAACGCTCTGTGAAAAAACAGCCTTGTCATGCCTCTACTTCTAGTTAGGACCGCAATCTCTGCATCATGCTGGTGGAAAAGAAACACGATCTACTGCCTTCAGCGTTAGACCCATCGATCAAGCTCCCTTTGGCATCAGACATGGGACCTCTAACACAAGAACATGAAGGTAGGAAAATGCCAAATGGGTTTTAGTATATTTAAGTACAGAGGAGAAACTAGAAATATGGAGCACTGTTGGCAGCAAGCTGGCAAGGCGGCTGTGTTGAGTTAACAAGCGGGTGCCAAAGGTTTAGTGTTTTTCTATTTCAGCTGCGTTGCAGATCACAAGTGATTTTTAAAAACTGTAGGCGGACCAAACTGCTAAAGTTTACTTGACCGCTTCTCTGTCACATGGTGGAGGAATGAAAACAGATCTCTTATGTGTTTTCATACCCAAAAAGTCTGGTCACAACTGTTATCTCTTCATCTGTGCTGCCAGCTCAGAAAAACCACGGTGGGTTTTTGCCCTAGGATATTCTAAAATAATCTAAGTTACCAAATCAATGATGCACAGAGGTTTTATAAAGTTGCATGCCTTCTTTTAAAGCATCAATTCATACTTTGTTGGTACTTTTAAAAGCCAATTTTTAAGTTGTTTTGAATTTCCTTATAATAAAGAGGGGTCAGAATGGAAAAAGCTAGAAAAAAGAATCAAAAAGAGAAACCATGTGTATGGATTTGCAAAGTGGTTTTGTCTTTTCACAACTGCTCTTTGTCACTGGTGCTATATTTCTGTGTTTTATTCCACTTGGAAAAATACCCTAGTGTTCAGATGTGAACTTTTATATAATGTGAGGGCATCAAGTTTCGCAGTTCAGGCCTGTACCTTTTTGTGAAAAGCCATCAAGGGCATGGTGTCGTAATCGCAGGGGACCTATAACTGCTCCCATCCACTCCCTGCAAAGTCTTTGGAGAACAACCTGGTACCTCTCTCAGGACCTCTCTGCCAGTGGTATCCCATGTCTTGGGCCATGTAGCATCTTGGAGAGATCACTCCTGACATACTGAGGAATGCAATGTCAGACTTTGTTGCAAAAGTTCTGGCCATTTGAAATCCAAATTATGTCCTCAGACATAACTGTCCACTTTCTTGCATTAACTAGTACCACACTGGGTCTCTTTTCCAGTGGAATGGACATTCCCTAGCTTAAACAGGAAGACATTCAGGATCCAGCTCACACAGGAGGTCAAAGTTTCCAGACATAAAGGATTCCTCTGGCTTGCTTGAGGTGAATTCAGTCATGCAATACCCCCACTAGGATCAGGCAGCTGATCTTCAGGAAATGCCCCTGCCAGCATTAATGGACTCGCTGTCTCCAGACAGCAGTAGCATTTGTCTTTCAAGGAAGATTCAACAGTGCAAACAAGGGGGCAAGATTCATGAGAGGTTAACAGAATGCTCTTAAGGAAAGGATTATAGATTTTAGAAATCTGAGTTAGACCAGTATAAATTGTTCAGGACTAATTTGCCTGGGAAAAGAGATGTAGTATCCAGACCACACCACATCGCAGCTTTGGAGAAAAGTCTAATGAGGGACAGTATAGAAGCTCTTGGTGTGTTATGCAGAGATGACTGGAGCAGGTCAAGGAACAAAAAGCATCACTTTTAAGCACTGTGGGTCTTAAATGATTATTTGACATCGCACCTGCAAGAAACCTTCAAGTCAGTGCTGATAAAAATATATGATACAAAGAGCACAGGAGAGGTGAATCACGAAAAAGGGTCAAATATGATCTGAATTGTCTAAGATGGACCTGAGCAAACAAGTTTTGATACACTTTGACAAAAAATCAATGATGGACAAGGAGGGGGATAGTTACTCTGTCAAACAAGGATATAACAAGGTCCAAAAGGTGGAAGTGGAAGCTAATCAAACACAGGCTGGAATAAGTAAGAGTAATTCAATATTGGAACCACTCCTTTTGCCACCAGCTTTTTTCAAGTCTACGGTGATCTCTGCTGTAAACTCTAGTGTGGCTAATGAAGGAATAACTTCAGAGAAGTCCCTTGGCCTTTATAATTTAGTAGGTCAAAAAAGATGACAAAATAAGCCTTTTTGGCTCTAAAAATCACGGACCTGATACCCTGACCAAGATGCTAACTGTTCTAGGCATTTGACAAGCAACATAGCCACTGTGAAACGGATTAAATGCTTGGTGTTTTTTTTAATGCAGCATATAATTAACTTATGGAATATGTTGCCATAGGATGTGAAGGGAGCAAATATCTCGGATTCGTGTTAAATACTACACACCCATTTTGATTAACCACTTAGTTAAATGGTGATCCAGACAAATTTGAGCATTTGACTAGGTAAACTTAATTTGTTTTTTTAAGACATGGGGTTTTTTGAAGCTTTAATTATTCTCTTCTTGATGGACAGAGAATGGCTGGTTCCCATTGCTCTGCTGGGAGATGATAATTACTAATTTCTGTTTCACTGTGCCAGATGCTATTGAGATTTTCATAGCTCTATTTAGAGGATATTTCTTTGCTTCAAACGGTTTGGTCTACAAGAGTGATGCCTCAGGCCAAAGGTACAGAGCAAATATTTCTGAAAAAATCATTTACCTCAAGACAATTCTGTCCATTATATGCAATAAATGTTGACCTGATACATGAAAAGGATCTAGATTCAAAACAGGATCTAACCTGCAACTGCTAAAACTATTCAGAAATATCCAAATTCCAGGTCCAATTAGACTACTGCAAAGAAATTGCCAGCAATTAAATAGGCTTATGTGTTTACTTTTGCTCTGGGTCCTAATTCCTTCTTAGCTATTGAAGGACAACCTGCTTATGTAGTGGTGATTGCAATTCTTGGAACAATCTGCTTTAAACAGAAATCATCATATATTATTAATTATAGGCTTGTTCCTGCCACTTTATAATCAAAGCCCTGGGAGAATCTATATTGTGCAGTGTGCACCTTATGTTTAAAAGGCATTTAATTTCAATATTAACATGACTGTGTTTCTGGGAAGGCTTTCGCCTAATATTTCCTAATAACAACTTATACAATCTAATTTCAAAGCCTCCCCCTCCTTTTCTGTGTTATTTGCCCTCAGTTATTTTCTATCAAACTTATTCATGGCCTATACACCTATTTAGCAGTGTAGCCACTATTAAAAAAACCACCAACCCAACAACTAAAACAGACACAGGCACAACCTAAATAAGATTATTTTCTTTTTTGGGAAAGGTATGAGGCTGAGTCATTTTATTTTATTTTACCCTGGAAAATGTTTATGTTGAGAATTGCCTGATTTTTAATAAGATATTTCCAAATTAAATATTTCCTTTTGAATTGCTATTTCAAAGCACTCAAATTGGTTTCAGTTTTGTTTTGCCACATTTCAGAAAAACTGAGGTTTATGTAGCAGAATTTCCTGGAGGAAAGCTGCTATTTCCTAGGAGAAAAGAGAGCTTTTCTAAGATGGAAAGACAAAAAAGTACTTTCTTGGAGGAAAGAGAGTCTTTTCTAGAGCGAAGACCATTTAAATTTTTTTCAGTATTTCTTAATAACAAGATATTCCAATGAGCTTAGTTGTAGAAGCTGTGGCATGGGGCATTTTTAAACATAGTACAGAACTGCTGAATCAGTGTTTCCCAGTGAAACTTTGCATGAGACGCTCTGCCACTTTTTCTATTTTGGGCACATATATCTGGATTCTATACACAGCCACGCTGAAGTTGAATCTATGTGCCTATCTGCTTTGATTTTGTGAAGTGATGTTCCAAGTGTTCTCCCTTTTATTTTTTTTACAGCTGAAACAGAAGTTTTATGGTGAAAGAAACGCTAGTGCCTTATTCTGGTCTTGCTAACAATATCGACACCACCAGACTCATTGCAGTGATTTTTAGTATATAGTTATACAAGGAATGACTAAGATGTAGGTAGAGTGTGAACTTTCCAGACATCAGCTGCAACCTGAGCACTGGCTGTGATGCCTGCAGAAAAAAAAATGTGAAGCTACTGAACTCTCCCTTAAAAGAGGGATGAGATACCTTGTGTGTGCAGTAAGACACATACACATCAGTGTGTAGATAGTGTGGAGGAGTGATACACTGTGGATTCATGTTCTCTCTGCTTCTCTGTGAGCTCATATCTGAGTTTGCACCAACAAAGCACCAGGTATTCCTGGCTAAAAAAAAAAAAAAAGAGAGAATGCTCCTGAGTCGAATATAAAATAACCAACAATAAACACTGATAGTATTTTTTGAAATCATCAAATTTTTGTGACTGAAAGGATATAAGTATTGATTTTTGAAATACTGTTTATCTGGGTAAGAGCCTCCAAAGTCTTTTCTCTGGTGGTATTTCAGCTTGCCCTGGGAGTAAGAAGCAATCTGGCTGCTCGTATCAAAATCCTGCTGCAGCAGGGAGGTGCTTGATGCATGTGAAGATGTGATTATCCATAGGAAGGAGAGATGCTATAGCTGTGATCGTGCTGGGGTGGTGTGCTGACTCAACAGAACGTCCCCTGCAAATTTGCCAGCTGCGTGGTTTGCAGTTTCGGAAATCCAAGCATCTTTCTGGGTATTAGTCTGGAGGCTGCAGAGAAGAAAGAAGCTGCAGAGCGGCAGCTGAGGGATTAGCAAGTGCGCAGAGGTCATGGTATTAAACAATATGTAAACTTCACAATTTAGGTCCTGCTCCAGTAAACAGGGTTAGGAGTTGACCGGAGCTATTTTTCTCAGTCTATGGCTGTCCTCGACTCAGGATAGCAAATAATATTTGGCAGCTGACAGCAAGATCCTGTGATCAGAAATTTGCTTTGTAAATACCTGTATGTCAGAGGCTGGTTACAAAAGAGCTAGTAACCCAAAAGCCTCAGGCGGGCAGAGGTTGTGAGCATGGGCAGATGAAATCCAGGTCATCCATCCTACTCTGCTCAGTTTTGGGGAGAGGAAAATTCTCTTTTGTGGAGAGAAAGTCATTCTCCCCCTCTGCTCTGCACTGGTGAGGCCACAACTGGAATACTGCATCCAGTTCTGGGCTCCCCTGTTCAAGAGAGACAGGAAACTACTGGAGAAAGATGATTAAGGGATTGGAGCATCTCCCTGATCAGGAAAGGCTGAGAGAGCTGGGACTCTTTAGCCTGGAGAAGACTCCAGAGAGACCTTATTCATGCTTGTAAGTATCTGAAGGCTGGGTTGAAGGAGGATGGAGTTGGACTCTTCTCAGTGGCTCCTAGCGACAGGGCGAGGGGCAATGGGCACAAGCTGGAACTCAGGAAATTCCATTCGAATACGAGGAAAAGCTTCTTTCTGGAGAGGAAAATCACTGGAACAGGCTGCCCAGTGAGGGTGTGGAGTCCCCTTCTCTGGAGACCTTCAAGCCCCACCTGGATGCAGTCCTGAGTGATGTGCTCTGGCCAATCCTGCTTTAGCAGGGGAGTTGGACTGGGTGATCTCTAGAGGTCCCTTCCAACTGACAATTCTGTGATTCCGTGAAAACAGGTTGGATGCTCTCCCTTTCTCTGCTCATCCTTCCCTTTGAATCTGCACTTGATTAGTATAAGGTGTAGGCGGGCCATCTTTGTATATTTAGCTGAAGAAGTTTAAGGAGTTACTGTTTGCTACAGTTTTCAGCTACAGGTTGCTGTCACTGCTGTTCAAAGTGAATTGTGAGACCTCTGGGTACACTTCAGGGCAAATTAGTGGCAGTTTAAGCAAAAGCAACTGGGAGTTTGAATTCCAGCTGTTTCTGCTGTTCTTACTCTCACAGAGAGGGGACTTGTGATGCAGAAGCCTTGGGCATGTCATCACATCACTGCCGTTTAATACAAGAACAGACAAAATAAAGTGGCTTTACACTTTGCCTTTGCTGAAGGCAAAGTGTAAAGCCATAGACTCATAGAATCATAGAATGATTTGAGTTGAAAGAGACCTTAAGATCATCTAGTTCCAAGGCCACCTCCCACTAGACCAGGTTGCTCAAAGGTCCATACGGCCTGGGCTCATAATTTGAGTCAAATTTATCTGCATCCAACGAGGAATGTACCCTACCCAAGCTAGTCCCCATCAGCTCTCTTCGTAGTTAATACAGAAACAGCTGATTTCTTTGAGGCCTTTATTTCTTGGTAAGATGAAACACATCACTGATGTTTCAACATCTGGTCAGTAATTAGGAAGGGAATCCAGCCAGGCACATGGTATTTGGATTGTGGGTATCTCTGATGAGTCCCTTCTTTCACCCTCTCCCCACACTCTGCTGGGCACTTTGGTGAGTTGGAGTGCAGAAACACGGTCCCTATGGCGAAAGCAGGACCTTCTAAAAGCTTTCCCTTCTCCAACCAATTTACTGTAGCCTGCATCCCTTTACTGACCGAGCTGGATTAAGTCTCCATGACGGGAAGTCAGGAATGTAGATTTATTCAGACTTGTTAAAACAGTGGCACACTTCCCAAGGAAGACAAATAGCCTTTTGTGAGATAATTTGCTAACACTGTTCCACCCTAACATGTATCTGTCCTGTTATCACATGACTAATATGGACATAACCCTGCGCACTTTTATCTGACACGCATATGTATGTCAGCCTGATTTGTGTCTCACTTGGTTGGGTGAAGAAGCCAATGGACTTGTGCCCAAGCAAAACTTGTTGAACTGAGATCAAAATCTGGTGCGTTTTTTTTTTTTTTTAATGCGCTGCTCATGCCTATTTGCAAGAAGTGACTTTGGTTCCTAGGAAGGTTTGCAGAAAGCCTGGTTTTCATTCAGTTGTTTCTTTAAACATATGAAGAAGAATTCACAGAATAAAAGTATTTGTCACTCACTATCAACATTACAGTAATTTCTGTTAGTCACGTTATTTTGCTTGAAAGGGTGGTGAGCATTTTCCCGATCAGGAACAAAACCTACCCTGTGAGTAATCTGACACAGTGAATAACAAATCATGGACGAATCTTGTTCTTTTATAGTACTTTAATAAATACTGTTGAATTCTATAACATTTAATGACTAATCTGATGTAAATAACATTATTACTCTCCCTTCAGATACAGAAACTGAAGCTCTGAGCAAGTCAATGTCTCTGGACGAGCCTGGCTCCCAGTTCAGCAGAACTTCCACTAAGATTAAACAGAAGGCAAAGAGAATATTTCAACACTCATATGTCATTCAGGAGATGTAATTCTAGCTGTGCCTCTGCCACAGATTTCATGTTTCCACTTCTTTCAGCATATAGTTGGCACTGAAAAACAAACTACTTGATAAGGCTGTGAGAACTGCAGGGATGGAAGTGATTCTTTTTCAGGCACTTGAATAGCAACTACCATAGACAGGACCTACTACTGTATCTGCTGTCCATGTCAGTCATCAGGCAGAAGGTTTCCAGACCCAAAAAAAGAACTAAAAAAAAAAACCCAAAACCAACAAACAGTAACACCCCCCAACCCACTAATTAAAATCCCAATCAATGGATAAGCAACCAGTTCAAAGTGCATCTTAGACAGAATTTCCAAAAGTACATACCTCCTTTGCATAGAATCATAGGATCTAGGTTGGAAGGGACCCTTCAGATCAATGAGTCCAAATGTCAACCTAAAATTGAAATATATGTATATAATTTATGTAAATAAATATATATATGTCTCTTTATATTTACATATATAAAGCGCCTATCACCATACTCATAAACATTCTTTGGAACCCCTCTTATGGCAGAGGTCAGAACAGGAGTCGGCCTGTTGGTACCTGTTGGTACAAAAGCCATCATTAAACCATGTTGCTAAGCACCTTGCCTACCCATCTTTTAAACACCTCCAGGGATGGTGGTTCCATCAATTTCTTGGGCAGCCTGTTCCAGTATTTGGTAACTCTTTGTGTTGGCTTTCCTTTTACACTGGGGTGACTCTTGTTGGAACTGATAGCCCACTTCTGTACAGGAATCAGGTCTCTATTTCGGCTTGTACAAGTGAAACTGTACAAATAACTCTCTCTTTTTTTCCAATAAATTAACAAAGTTCTAAGACAATTAATGTGCTACATAAGGAGGCTGAAGACCGAAGATTAGAAAGTAGATCTGACCAAAGTGATGCAGCAACTACTGAAAAGCAGTGATTTCTTCTAAGCATTTTAAAAAGGTAAATCCATTCTTTCTTTTTGTGAAGTTTGGTAGTGAAGAAGCCCAGGTTAAACCCATGCCTTAGAAACTACCTTCTGCAGAGACCCATTTACCCCAGCAGAACTTAACTTAAAATCCCTGTACTCTTCCGTCTTATTCCCCATCACAAAGTGCTTTAGTCAAAATAAAAGCTTTACATGTACCCATACGAAGTTGCAGCTATTTCTATGAGAAGAAAAAAAATATTGTTCTGTAATAGGTTTTTTTGTTTGTTTGTTTCAAAATAGCTTCAAATTATGTTTATTTCAGCCAATATTTTTTTTGAAGAAAAAGAAATCTAAAACTGAAGTTAAATGCTTTGATTGACCTGAATCTTTTATTATTTCAGTTCCTGGAAAATTCTGAGAGGAAAAGCCGTTTTGTTGTGATTTAGAACAAGGACTAATTTTTGAATTCTGGAATTCCCATAAGAGTAGAAAGTGTGAACACAGGCCAGCTCTAATCACAGCTTTCTCACTCTCTCAATCTTTGCCTCTGCAACTGGAATTGCAGTGGAAGTGGTAGAAACTGTATGGCAATTCCATGCAGAGTCAGTCTTTCCCTGTTATACAGATTCCTCTTTCACAGTGATCTCTGAATTTCCAAAGCGCTCATATCAAGGTCCTTCCCATTTCCATTGCCGTGTGTCACACCAATCTGCAATAGCCATGTGCTCTGGGCAACCCCAGTGAGTATGTAGCCCCTCTACCTTTTAACAGTGACAGTCTTAATATATGGATGGGGAGGGATAGGTGGCTTACAAAATAAATAATAATAAAAAACACCTTTTAGAGCCACAGGTATTTTTTTTTCATTCTAGCCTATATAATGCATTTCCTTAGCATTGTAATTATTTTCTTCCTATGAGAACACATTAAAAATATTTAAAACCTTTTTTTTTTCTTTATATCTGCTTGCGCCCCAGTTGAAAGAAAAAGGAAATCAAAGTCTGTCATTTTAATATCCAGCATATTTTAAGATCTAATATGGCTCAGGTAGATTTTCCCTGGAAGAGTAAGCTTGATGCTCACTCAGCAGTATAAATGAAAAGCAACATTTCTGGTGGTCATTAGACCTCATTCACCCACCGTTAAACAGATGTAAATCAAGAGTAAGTGAAAAAAATATATAAAATCAGTGGCATTATGATTTGAAGAAGAACTAGTCCTGCTGAGTCTGCATTACTGCATAATTTGGCAGCAATGACTGCTTTGCCTGCGGATGAAGAAATTTGTTAACAAGGCTGAGCCTGAGCAGAAGCGCTTATTTTTGGCATCACATAAATCAGACAATGAGTCCTTCCAAACACCATTCACACTTTCCAGTTACTCTACACTACAAGGTGACATGGGAATTTTCACCGTTCATGATAAATCATTCCAGGAAGACAGAAAAAGGGCTGGGGTGGGGGGAGCAAGGGAGGAAAACGCCAATTAATAGCTGAATTACTGTGAAATAAGTACTTTTGGTGGGTTGACTTTGATGTAGTGAATAGACTCAGGTGCAGAGAAGTGGATTTAATTGCAATGTATGGATTAAGGTAGACATGGAGAACAGATTTGCTTTATGTAGAGTAACTTCTGTCAGTTCATTTCTGGTGCTTTTTCAGTTTAGTTAACTTTTTGGCTCTCACATATGTATATACGTATTCATATATGCATATGTATACATATACACACACACACACACTACATAAATATTTTTCCTTGATCCTTCTAGAAACTAAGTAGTGCAAAATGTTGCTTAGAGAATTTCAGACCACCTGGGATACAAATTTACATTCTAACCCAGCTGAGTTATTGTTAATTAACACATTTCTGCTCATCAGCTCTCTACTGCTGTGACAGTAAGATCCCAACTTACTGAGGAGTGAGTTCACTTTGCTTATTTTTAGATGTCTACATCCCACCCAGTTTTCCTGAGATCCTCGGATATTTGAAATATATGATTAATATAGCCAGTTCTACATGTTTATTTTATGGCAAGGTTAACTTTGCAGTAAAAGTGACTGTTTTCCTCTGCCAGTCACCAAGTAGAAGTAACTCGGATGCAGAATGTGGTTACCAGTGGCTATGCAGAACATGTTCTCAGTTCCATCCATCTTGTTCTCGTGTAGCTGCAACAACTGAAGCCGCACCATGACCAGTTGTCCCTCAACCCTCTTAGCTGATGACTCATTCCCTGAGATAGTAGAAGAAGATAAGGATTAGATCTTGGGATGCCACATCCTGGTAGCCAAATCCAGGAAGTTATACCACATTGACTTGAGGCTATGAAATAGCAGAATGAACAAGCCACATGGTCATCTCTGTGTCAGACAACATCTGGCAGGCAGGTAAGGCAGAGAGGAGAAGAAGCAATGGCAATGTCACCAGTCTGATTGAAATCCAAAAAGATTGTGAGTCATAACACCATTTAGAAAGTAAAACTGTTCTTGATGTGACCTAGAGTAGCTTTTGGTTTGCTGCAAGCTTTACTGGGAAACCACTATCATTTCCAGCTAGCTGAAGAATCAGATAAGTGGAAAGCCATCTTAGACCACCTATCTGATCGTTTGTCATGTTCTGGGCCCAGAGTGATGAAACCACTAAAACTCAATAAAACTGGCAGTGAAAAGAGTTTAGTTAAATTATAAATTATGTACTTGAAGAGCCGGCCATGAACTCCAGCTTAGGGAGGAGTGGGTGAAAGGAAGAAGTATGTCAGTATATTTGGTTATGAAATTTTGCAAAAGGCACGTGCCTCAAAGCTGCTGGCAGTGTTAATTCTGCTTTGATAAGTGCTTAGTAATGCAGTACCTAGGGTATGACCACATGCAACTTCAATTCCGACAACATGTGGGAAATTCCCCTGGTTCTGTGTTTTGAAAGGAAAGGGAAAACTAAATTAGTCTTTGGGAGGATTATTGTCCTTTGACTGAATTTATGAAGGTCTCTGAAGTAAAGTTCTTTCCCTGTAGGCCTTTCCACATCTTGCTGCGGAGTGAGTGGGAGTGAGCCATGTCCATGTGCTCTAGGAAGTAGCTGAAGGAACTTAAGGAGAAGAGGCAGCAGTTTTTGTTCAGACTAAACCCATAAACAAATACAATACAGTAATCTGGGAAATCTGATTAAGGAGCTGGTTATGCCACTTATCCCCATCACATTTTGCAAGGTGTGCTCCTCTATCATCTCATCTCTCACTTACAGCCATCTACCTCACTCATTCACTCCACCATGGGGTAACTGTGACCACCCTGAAGTCACACCAAGAACACACTTGAATTAGATCAGATCATCACAGTGTCTCACTACAGCCTCTTGGCCAACACAAAAGGGAGATTAAAATATGTTAAACCCTACTTAAACTTAGGGGTTTGTGTAGTTTTTTTTGCATATGCACTACACAATATATGTATTATTTAATACATATGCGTATATAATGTACATGCATATATTATACAAATAAAAATATATCTGTATTGATATATGTATAGATATAAATAAGCATGAGTACATTACGCCATGATGGTCTGGTTATATATGTATACTTAATGATATGTATAAATATATACATGCATGGATTTATGTTTAGGCAGCTATATGTATAATATAAATATATATATACATATCTCAAATTAGTGTCATAGTGTCATGCAGTAGTCTCTGCTCGCCCATGGTTATGCCAGCACACAAACACAAGTGCTTGAAAATCCTCATCCGCTAAAGCGCACGTGAAACACAAACACGCATAAGCAAACACACGGGGTTGGATCTATGTGTTACCATGTGTGATGGTGCCTAAACATTTGCACCCACACACATGTGTTTTTGATGCAAAATGTTAATGGTATTTACATATTTTCTCCCATCACTTTCGTTTGCCAGAAAGACTTCCTTGAAAAGCAAGGTTATTAATTTGTGGGGGGTTTCCTTTTTAGTGACAAAGCAGCAACAGAAGCTGTGAGATTTAAGCAAACATTAAAAAATGTCATCTATTAGTCCATCAAACAGCTCTTGTCACACAGATAAACCTTTTATCTCTCTCTCCCAGATTCTAATCGAGGGTACAGTTTGCATGTTTCTTGTGTCACTGCAGCAACCAATTCAGCTGGGATTCCCTATGCCCTGGGAAATGAACTCATTTTGACCCAAATGAGCATTTCAGAGTCTTGTTTTGTCTTTTCACATTAACATATTGGTTATTATTTGTTAGTCAAGACAGCAAGAGTGCATTTTCTCACCAAAGGGATGAGTTGCAAAGCAGACTATCTGTTTATTTGTAGAGTTTTGTATGCAGAAGAAAACCAAAACATTTTCTGGGAATTGTGGTTGTAAGACCAAGTTTTCATTGTGGTTAAAAGACCGTTTGAAATACTTCAAAATGTGAGGTCTAAAGAGTAAAGCATTTTCATTACTTAAAAACTCAGTTTCTAGTTTCCAGAATCTTTTCTATTATCTAATTATAAAAAAGAGACTAAAAGAAATTTTGAATTTTTACAATATTTGCATTGTTGCACATTTAAATTGTGTGTTTCAGTTTGTCTGTGCACAAACAGTCATCTTTCCTGGTTTTATACTCATAATTAAGTGCTCACATGGAAGATCAAAAGCAAGTGACAAATACATGATTGTCTCAAGTCAAGGCTTAACTCTGAAAAAAATAAAAATGAAGCCTGTATGTCTTGGGTTTTTTTGTGAGTCTTACGATTTTTGATGATGGGTTCAATAGTCTTGGTTTCTGAAATTGATTATGTTGGCTTTCATTCAACTGTTTCTAATTTCTATCTTGTGTGTTGTTGGTAACTAGTTTAAAAAAGAGTTTGGACTATGTCTATAGTTGAAAAACCAAATTAGGCTAAGGAGCAAGGCATGACCCGGTTCCTGGATGATTTTCACCCAGACAACTACCCCTGCTTTGGACCATTTCACTTGCTTGTGGCCAATAAATAAAATTCCAGATTTATTATTTTTAGTATTTCTTATTTTCTCTGGAGTATCTGAATTCTTGGGCATGAGCTATTGAGCAAAACAAGCATGATGCTGTGGAAGAGGATCAGTGGTTGGGTACCACTTCTTTGGCAATGTCTCCAGCACAGACATCGAGAGCTGCTCTAGGTGCCCTCACCTCTGCTTGTATGCATGGGAAAAACAGGAACTTTCCAGCGTGTGATTCTTGTGTGTCTTGTGATGTCTTTGTATGTTTATTTTCAGATGAGATGATGCCTGGTGACACATCTCCCTCCTCCAACGCAGGAAGGTGAAGGCAGCCCAGGCTGGATGTGTTATGGAGCAGTAGCTCATTACCTTTCCTTACCACAAGAGGGGATTTCCCTTCTCTCCTCTCGAACTCATTGAAGAGGGGTTTTAGGAATTTTCTTTTCCTTAAGCATTGTTCTTATTAAAAATAGTTCACCACCTTAGGCCATAAAAGAAATTCTCTTCTGATCAGGCCTCCTGCCTCAAGCGACTAAATAAATAGCATCCGTTTGATGTAGCAAATGTGAAAGCTGCATGTTTATTTCTTCTCTTTGAAAAAAATATATAATAGCAGCTACTTTTTTTTTTTTTTTTTCCCAAGGTTAATGTTGTTGTAAAATAAACAGATGTTTGGTGGGGGGAGAAATGTATATATTATAAATGTTTAAAATACTCCCAGTCACCCTGATTAACAAGCATAACAAAGGGTGATAAGGAAACAGAAGACATCAGAAGTCACTGGCTTTGTTTTTGTTTTGTATTTTCTACTGTAAAATGTCTGGCATTGCCAAAAAAATAAAACCTGCTTTGAAAACCAGACATCTGTTTTCAGAGCCTTTTAGACTGCAAACATGAAATGTAAGAAACACATAAAAAAAGACTCTAGCAGATTCCTGTCATCGTGTGTCCCCCCCACCTCAGAACATGAAAAGCTATAAGAAAATCAAATCAAAATAAATAAGAGAAACCATTTTATAAACCAAGATTCCTCTTTAAAGCAAACAGTTCCTGTGAAATATATGTGACCTGCAGTTTTCAAACCTGAACTTATTCATAGCAGTTCACGAGGGCCTTCTCAAGGGACACCCAGCTCAGGAGTAGATATTTAAATCTTCTCTGGCATAATCATATTCCTGCGTCACTGACCTATCTAAGCATCACGGACTGGGGGATTAAGATTGCTCACCTTATTTGCCCTCCCATTCTCTCACACTCTGAGGAAGTAGAAGTGAAAAGCAAGGACTGAGCATCCCAGTGCAGATTCCTATTTCCCACCTCATCCAGCAGAGCAAATCCACTGGAAATTCTTATCTGTGCCCAGGTGGATATGTAGCTGGTGTGACTGAAGCAGCTCCACTGATGATTGTAGAAATCAGTCACCTGTTGAAAAGAAAGCCAGCCATGGTAATGCTACCCATTTAATTTGGGCAGTTTTCATTAGTGTTGAGATTACTCTGAGGGATCTTTGAGGACCTGGTCCAAAACCCTGCTGGAGTCTGCAGGCCCCCACTGACTTTGGATCAAGAGTGGAGGCAGTTTCACCCTCTGTTAATTGCATTCTTGTCACACATGCATTCACTCAGTCTTTTCCTAAGTTACAGTTTTAATGTAGACAGACTTGAATTGTTAGGTTTCTTTCCTTGGAATTAATTTTTTGCTTGATTTTCCTTCCTTGAGTAGACCCAATTAATGCCTACATTTGCAGACATTAAACATATGGACAATGCCTTTATGTTCCATGGAACAAGTATGCAGGTAAGAAGAGCTGTGTATGTTTTCAGGACCAGGCCACAATCCAGTTTTTTCTTGCAGTCCTATTATTTTCTTAAATCATTACACTGTTTAACTGTATAATAAAAGTTTTACCACCTCCTGTATTTTACACGTCACATCAGTTCAGTGATATGTCCAGTTTTAGTTTTAATATGAGAATTATAATTATCTAGTTATTATTATTGAGCAGCTTTACTGCTCTTGAAGATTCAGGCTTGACTGAACAAAAGTGGAACTTGCTGCACTGCAAAGACCATGCTATTACAAAGCAGCAGAATTAGCTTTTCCAAGAAAGAGTGAGTTTAAAGCTTTAAGTGGAAAAATCAACTACCCTCTGATCTGTACATCTGAAACATTTAACAAGAAGAAGCTATGCATTTAATGAGCAAGTTCTTCCTGAGTTTGAGGACCACCAGTTCTGTTCGCTGTTGTTCCTGTCCTTTCAGACCTCAGTGAGCTGCTATATTTTTCCACTTCATTTGGAAAAAAAAAAAAAAAAAAAAAAAAAAAATTTAGATATCCAAAGTTATGTTATGAGAACTCCCCCCTAACTAAGTTGCCTGTAAAGGCAATGGAGATAGTTAGGTGTTTTTGAGGCCAGCAAAGGAATGCTTTAGCCAACTAAGACCTTAAACTTGGGTGCTAACATCAAATTAGGGAGCACTTCCCTCTGGTTTCCTCCAGAGGTGTTTATCTCCATTAAGAAGTCATCTTGGGCATTATCTGAGGAAGCTTGGTTTGCTGCACACCTAATGCACAAACAGGAGTTAGTAGGAGTAGCATTTAGACTGTCCCCTACTTGTTGTTTCCTAACATCAAAATCACCCCTATCTAGTGAAGCATTTGTTCAAACTGCAAACTTTACAGATGTGTTGCATGTTTTACTGAAGTTTAATGTGGAAATTTATGTCAATTATAAGCACCAGTCTCATTTCAGATAGGTCACTACATAGATCTCTACTAACAAAAAGGTGAAACCATCCAACAGATAAGATAGGAGCAGCAGAAAAATTTCTAAATAATTCTTCATTTATTAGCAAGGTATGAAAAATTCTAGCTGCAGCTGTAAATATTTCCCTTATAAGCCATGATTTTTTGCAATTTTTTAATATATTTGGTAAATGAGATGTCTCAGAAGGCATATGGAATCTTACTCCCTCCTGTTGCCTTGTATTCACCATTAATCAACAACCACAGATTTTGAATGCTTTGCGCTTCCCATCCACAGGCAAGATGACAGGAACATGTACACAGAGAATTTATACTTTATAGGACAAGACCAGGATAATTAAAGGAAAAATAGAAGCTGCTGGAGAGAAGGTCAGTGAGGATGTGGGGACAGAAAATCCTTAAGGTTAGACTTATCCTGTTTCCTTGTACAAACAGAAAGAACATAAATCTGGCAGCTGCCTCCCAGAGGAGCTTGGAGGAAGCTTGATATGGACTGTGGGTCAGCCAGGAGCAGAGATGATACCTCTGGCTATGAGTTTATGCTCTATTGAAAGTTTCCCTCTTGAGTTTACCCTCCCTTACCTTAATTGAGAGAAAGTCTATATTACCTTTCCATATAAAAACATAAGGTATATTTATAAAATAAAACCTGGGTTATTTTTACTTTAAAAATTCCTATCTTTACGAATTGGAAATACACACATACACACATGCAGTACTGCATATTTAAAATTTGCTAAAAATGCAGTTTCCACATGCATGATTAATTGTTTTCAAGTGGAAATCTACCTCTAGTAAGTAGTTTAGGGTTAGAAAACTGGGCTTCAAAGGAATTTGGTATGCCTTCTTCACCTTTGAGATTCAAACACTGGAGCCAGGATTGAAAACCTAGGTATTTCAGGTGTCTGCATTTAAAAGACTTTGTTTATGTTAAGGCTTAGGTCACCTTAGCAGGTATGTTTTAATGAAAACATTACCTCCATGTGACCTTTGGGATTTGTAGGTGAAAATGCAGTCACTGGAAAAAGGAATCCTAATTGTCATGGATGAAATCTTCAGCATTAAAGACATTGTTTCTCATCCTTGTGAGTGACTTAGTGCAACAATAAAGATTGCTCACTTTACAGAAGAGGGGACAGGGTGGCTTCTGATGAGTTGTCTTCCCTAGAAAACACTATTCCAAAGTATTAACAAAATTAAGGAAGGGCTTAAAAATATTTAAAGTCCGACCCTTAAAAGGGGCATACTAAATTTTTCACTGTATAACTGAGCCTCTATCTGCACTGTTCAAATACGGGTAGAATTTGTGCTGATAACTGCATTTTACAGGACACTACCTATTTATTGGTGATTTATTTTATTCCCTGTTGCTCAAGGAATAATATCCAGTCATTACAACAAAATAAGGTAAAGTCACAGAGCAATAACACACTTTCTATAAGCATAGTAATTTATAAATTATGTCAGACGTCTGGGACAGACTTTCTTTATGTCAAATATTAAATCTATTTAGCAGTTTATTCATAACATATTTGCAACTTCAAAAAGAAAGGAAGAAAGGAAAGAGAGCAGGGGTTTTCCTACATTTTTTGCATTAATGAAACTGACAGCCCTTGTGCATTTTCAATAAGTCAATTGAAGTAAATGACTTTTTACAACCCTTATGAACTTCAGTTGTCACTGGGATGTCATCAGCAAGATATTCATTGCATTTCCAACTGGACCTTTTAAGTACAATAACATCAAAATTGCTGAAATCCAAAACTTTATTTTTTCTTGCAGGGGAGAGAGAAGGTGGAAAGAATCTGTCGGTTCCCTAAATTCAGGTCAAGTCAAACTGAGAGGAAAAAAAAGCTAATGTTTCAAAATCATCATTTTACACTAGTTTAAAAGCCCAAGTGATGAGCGAAATACATCATATTTTCACTCAAGTCTTGTGCCGTCTGAACAGAAAGATAGGTTTGTGAGCCTTTCTCATGTTACTTACTGAAAACAAAATCCAAAGCAAAATAGGACTCGGCAACATCTCTTGATGTTTGAGGGAGCCCTGTTGCAGGAGATGAGCAAACAGAAACTGTGTTTCTTTCTGAAGCCAAGCTCACTCTGACCAGGCATTTCCCAACTTGGAGAGGAGCCAGTCTTAAGTTGGAAGTGACACAGACCCATTAGTGCTGTTGTAAAGCATAATATGAACACAGGATACGTCTGCATCGTCAAACTCACTGCTCCCCTGGGCAAAGCTCTGGGATAGCTCACCCCAAGAACTGCTCTCTATAAACAGCATGAGTTTTATCACACCAGCTTTGGAGGCCTCCTCTCCAGTGGGTCTCCACCCTGCTGACATCACCTCATCTCCTCATGGCAGTACCCTTAGATGACTATGACACCTTGTCCACCTTTTTAGTGGGCTGTGTCTTCACAGTATTTTGAGTAGTTCCACAGAATCACAGAATGATATGGGGTTGGAAGGGATCTCTGGAGATCAGCTAGTCCAATCCCCCTGCCAAAGCAGGTTCTCCTAGAGCAGGTTGCACAGGAACTTGTCTAGGTGGGTTTTGGATGTTTCCAGAGACAGAGACTCCACCACTGCTCTGGGTAGCCTCTTCCAGTGCTCTGTCACCCTCCAAGTGAAGAATTTCCTCCTCATGTTTAGACGGAAATTCTTATGTTCAAGTTTCTGCCCATTTCCTCTTGTCCTCTCACTTGACACCACTGAATAAAGACTCTCTCCTTCTCCTGACACCCACACTTTAAGTATTTTTAGGTGTTGATCAGATCCCCCCTTGGTCTTCTCTTCTCCAGACTAAAACGACCTGAGTCCCTCAGCTTTTCCTTGTAAAAGAGATGCTCCAGGCCCCTCATCATCTCTGTGGTCCTCTGCTCTGCTCTCTCCATCAGTTTCCTGTCCTTCTTCAACTGGGAAGTCCAAAACTGGAGACAGTATTCTAGATGTGGCCTCGCTAGAGCAGAGTAGAGGGGCAGGATAACCTCCCTTGACCTCGTAGTCACACTCTTATTGATGCAGCCCAGGATGCCATTGGCCTTCTTGTCCAGAAGGACACATTGCTGGTTCATGGTCATCCTGTTGCCCCCCAGGACTCCTAGGTCTTTCTTCTCAGAGCTTCTCCAGCAGATCAGTCCCCAACCTATACTGGTGCATGGGGTTATTCCTCCCCAGGTGCAGGACCCTACACTTGCCCTTGTTGAATTTCATCAGGTTCCTCTCTGCCCCAGTCTCCAGCCTGTCCAGGTCTTGCTGGATGGTGGCACAGCCTTCTGGTGTGTCAGCCACCCCTCCTAGTTTTGTATCATCCACAAACTTTCTGTGGGTACATTCCCTCCCTTCATCCAGGTCATTGATGAAAATATTGAAGGGGACTGGGAACTGCACTGACCCTTGGGGGACCCCACTTGTTACGGACCTCCAACTAGATTCTGTGCCACAACACTCTGAGCTCTGTCTTTCAGCCTGTTTTCAATCTATCTCACTGTCCATTCATCTAATCCACACTTCCTAAGCTTACCTATGAGGATGCTGTAGGAGACTGTGTCAAAAGCCTTGCTGAAGTCAAGGTAGACAACACCCACCACCCTTCCCTCATCTATCCATGCAGCCATGCCATCATAGAAGGCTATCACGTTAGTCAGACATGATTTTCCCTTGGTGAATCCATGTTGACTACTTCTGGTAGTTTTCTTTTCCTCCAGATGTTTTGAGATGACTCCCAGAACAAACCATTCCATCATCTTTCCAGGAATGGAGGTGAGACTGACTGGTTTATAGTTTCCTGGGTCCTCCTTCTTACCCTTTTTGAAGACTGGGATGATGTCTTTCCTCCAGTCCTCGGGTCCCTTGCCTGTTCTCCAGGACCTTTCAAAAATGATGGAGAGCAATGACTTCTGTCAGGTCCCTCAGCACTCATGGGTGCATCCCATGAGGACCCATGGACTTGAGGATATCCAGTGTACTTAACTGTTCCCTATTTTGGTCTTCCTCAACCAAAGGGAAGCCTTTTTTCATCCAGACTTTGAGTTCAACATTTCCACATATGCAAAAATAGTTGTGTCTGTGGGCTACAAAGGTTCCTTGTGGGAATCCAAGGACACACGTTTTTTCCCTGGGCAACCTGGGCCAGCATCTCACCACCCTCAAAATAAATAAGCAAGTAAATAGGCAAGGTTCTTGCATAATTTGAGTCAGGAAAAGCAAGAATCAGAGACTACACATAGAAGGTGAGCTGAAAGGAGGTGGAAAGCAGGTGAATGGCTCAGACAAGGTTAAGATATGACTGCAACATCTGTAGCTTGAAAGTACCTCTCTTGGGCATTTCTGACGGCAGGGAGTTTAGCAGAGTTTTAAGTTTACTCCTTCAGTAGGCTTTGCAATTCGGGCTTTTCTCTGCACTCTCCTGCATGCACTACTTGAACAAGTTAGTTGTAATTAGCTCAGAGGTATCCAGACGTGGTGTAGTCGCACCTTCTCATGGAAAATATCTACAGCTTCTTCCTGGAATGAGAAAAATAGCCTTTCCCAGTTCATTAAGGTCAGGACACCGCTGGAAGCTTGAAGAGGCAGGAAGTTTTAACTTTGAAACTTCTTTATACAAGGGAAAAGAGTCCTTTGTGTTTGGCTGGAGAGCAACAAAAGTCTTTGCTTTAATAACATCATAATAATATGTAATATTATATACATTTGGCTAGCAAAATGTACCACAAATTGCTTTCATGTAGCACTTGAGAGAAATATTATAAGGCAGGAAGTCCAGTGATTGGCCAAATACGCAATTAGCTGCCACCCTGAAGCAGGATTTGAGATCAGTGTATTATCTTTTCAGGATTAAAGACGTGTCAGTGAAAAATAGGAAGCTGTAATTAAGAAGAAAAAGACCTAAAGATTTAAGAGTATTTGTGGTGGAACTCCCCACATGTGACACAAATTAGTGTGTTGTCCAGACAAAAAGAAGCAGGGAGGTGAAAAGAGCAAAGAATCTGAGTTTGTTTTAAATCCAGCTAGATCCTACTGGCAAAATTGTGTGACCACGTGAAGTCATATGGTGGTAAGCCAGGCAGAACTGCCTCCTTCAAGTAATTTCCATGACAGTGAATTCATAAGTGCACCCATTCTCTTGGTTGCCTTTCAAGTCAATCGTAATACTCCCGGAGGCTTCAGTGGCATTTGACTTTGGTTTTCATTTTAATCCACCAGCAATTTTGCCATCAACCTTGGTGTAAACAAGATCAGGATCTAAATCACTGGGGTAGGTTTTCAGCCAATATAAATTACCTTCATTACAAGATCGGGCTGTAGCAATTCCACTCTCAAGCTGCAACAATTTGCACCATGGAGTTATGACAACTCTGCCTTAGGGGCAGGATAAATTGCCCCATATAGCAATGGCATTTTTTTTTTTAATCTGTATAAGATCTGCCCCTTGTTTTGGAAATTCAGGTGGGGCTTGCAATCATATGTATTAAAAACTTCTTTCCATTTGACTGAAGCCAGCAGGGCTCTTGTCACTCACATCAGCAGGGATAAAACTCAGCTCTTAATCAAGTAATGGGAGAAAAACACCTATATGAAACCACGTGTTTCAAAAGAGGAAAAAAAAATTCAAACCTATAGCATCAGCTTTGAAAAATAACATGCCCTTTATTTACTGGTGGTGCGGTTACAGATGACAAGAGGGCAAGATTTAGTTATTATAAACATTCAATTCTTATCTCTGCCCTGACCCTTTTATTACCTCTAGAAAAAAGTTGATAAAATAATTATAATTAAAAAAAAAAACAACCCTTCTGAGAAATAGATTCTGAAAAGAAAAATAAAAGAAAAACCCAAACATTCATCTGCCAAAGAAGACTTACGCTTACATGAGCTGGATGTTGATGTCAGACAAATTTCGGTGAAGAGGAGATTTACAAACATGATGTAACTCTGACAAGCTGGGTTTTGTATCTTGGCAAAGGGAAGTTTGAGAAAATAACTGTGTACACACGCGCACACACACACAAACACGCACGTATATTGTATGTTGGGTTTAAAGGTTTATTGATCCAGAAAACTTATTGAAAGAAATTATGTGTCTCATCTTGTCTCTATTTAAAAATAGAGCACTTATATGTGTTTTTTATTAGCTTGTTTTAGGATTACCTTAATCCTGCCCAGAATTTTTTACCACTTCCCCATAGTGCAATTTGCAATGGTAATCTGTTTGTGAAGGGTAATGTTAGAATAACTGTAAATAACTTTCCAAAGGAACCCAAACAATAAAAACAAAAACTACAGCTTAGGGGAGCTTTGGTGTGCTGAAAACCAAGCACAGTTAAGCAAACCCTGCAATGGATAACACTCCACATCATGCCACTGAACCATGGGAAGTTGCAAAGTATGGGATAAACCCAAAGAAACTTCTCTTTCCTGGAAAATCCTGCCCTTACTTAATTTCCATGCGGTCTTTTGGGTATAACTAGGGGTGATTTAGATCCTTATGTGGTTTTCCACATAGATGTAGTCATTTATCTTAAATATGAAAATAACCTACTTTATTTTTTTATTTTATTTGGAGAATATTTTATAGATCTTTTTTGAAATTATGTTAACATGGTCCTTGTTTCATAAGCCTGATGAAGTCTACTGAGTCTGTTTGTAGATCAGGCAACGGACACAGATATGGATATAGATATTCAGTGTTGTACCAAGGTATCCAAGTCCCCTCCTGTCCTGATCAGAGAGAGGAAGGAATGTGTTACATGCTCCCCAATTACACAATGTACGTGGATTTCCTTCACATGGAAACTGTGGGGATGAAGAGATCTATGTCTACTTGGGACTCATACCTTCTCAGGATCTCATCACAGTGAAAGCATCTCTAGGTCTTCTAGATTAGACATAGCTCGGATGTCTTGCAGAAACATGCTACAAAATAAGATATGGTTAAAATCAATCCATTTAGTAAATTAATAAAAGAGCAACCTCACCTATTTGACATTGAAAACTTCATCGTGAGAAGTGAGTTAACTCTAAATTGCCTAGTTCAAGAACAAGTAAATTCCATTTACCTGTCTCTAGGCTGGTAAATGTGTTTTGCCACTAAATCCAACAGCTGTGGAACCCCAACCTCTTAACAGTAAACGTTAAGCCGTGAACAAGGAAAAGCATGGATTTCTTCTTGATTTCTTCTTGAATTTAAGCGCAGGAGTAATTTTTCACGATGAATTGCCTTGTCATGTCTATTGCCCACCTACCAGCCACTTGGTGAAACAGAGGGGACAGCAATGTCTGAGGCTGGTTGAGGCCGTAGGCTGAGCAGACCATCATTGAGAAAATACATCATTCTTTACGGATTCTTCTGTTTGCTTTTCATTCGAGATCAGTATTTAAGATCTAACTCAGACTTTCATCTTAAGAAAATGCAAATCTTGCACTCACCACAATATCATCCAGCAGCAAAATGGAGAAAGCAGATACACAAACAGTGACTTCAGGGAGCATAATGGATGCTTACAAAGCAGTCCAGGTATCTCAGACTGGAAGGCAAGCTCCACGGAAAAGACTTAAGACCCAAAGCTCCCCATCTGTGGATGAAGTGAAGGATGTGCATCTTGCCAAAAACTCAGTTCCTAATTCTGGATCCACTATCTTAGTTGGATTGGAAATTTCCATGCGGAGAAAATGTGGGAGGGAGGATACAATTGAAAACACCTCTGTTTCCATCGCAGCCTAGACTCAAGGAGAAGACTGGCCTGCAGAACTCAGAGGTCTCACAGCAAAGGCAGTGAAAAGCTGAGCAGAGGGCTGAGGCTTGAGCCAAAGGTCTTTTAAAGGGAATAGGATATTCTGGATTGATATTGTTGATCACTGAGAAAATTGAACTGCGTTAAAATAAATACACATCTATACCTCTCTCCCTTCTTCATATAACCCATATAACTTCTTCTATAATTTGTAAATTAGTTGTTACTGTTTTACCACAGACCCGAGTCTCCACAAATATCATGCACTTAGTACATGGCATAAATGATTTGGCTTGTCAGGTGCTGCCATACAGCCAACACAAAATTATCCATCACAGTTTTTTCAACAGTGGAATAAAATCTTCCAGAAAGGGAAGAATTAAAATATGCTCGGGCAGGGGAGAGAAAAAAAAAATAAAAAAGGTGGGCTTATTAATCTGTTCTAATAATAAATCCTTATCACTTATGCATTTCAGTTACTCCTTCAGCCTCCACATTCTATATTTAAATACATCTGCTTCACACGTGCTTTGCCAATTAGCTGGTGATATTAACTGTTCAGCACTATCTATTAACACATGGCACTGCTGAACAGCATGAGAGACAAGCTTGACCAGGAGAGATAGTCATTCATGAGGCACACATTTCTCTCTATAACTCAGAAGTAGGAAGATAGGAAAGAGGCACAGCAATTGACCTAGGTTGTACATCAAGGCTAAATAGACACAGAGTAAATTACAGACAAGTGAGACAAGCTACTAACTGTTCCTTTAGCAGCCCATAATGTCAGTAATTCTATTACGATGATTGCTAGTTATGCAATGCAGTTGCCATGAAAATTTTTCTTCTTTTTTCCCTGTCTCTCTGTCCCTCAGACTTTCTGTGCTATAAAATACAGTGATGGAATAGATAAATATTGAGGTCAGAAAGGGTCATTGCGATCATCCTGTAGGAGACGCTTGCAAACCACACAGGCATGCACCTTCCCTGAACAGATTCTTGCTTCAACCAGAGAGCAACAACAAAACAAACTGTTCACAGGGATCACAGGGATCACAGAATTGTCAGTTGGAAGGGACTTCTAGAGATCATATAGTCCAACTCCCCTGCTAAAGCAGGGTTGCCCAGAGCACATCACTCAGGACAGCATCCAGGCAGGGCGTGAAGATCCCCAGAGAAAGGAACTCCACACCCTCCCTAGGCAGTTTGTTCCAGTGCTCTGTCACCCTCATCGAAAAGTTTTTTCTCATATTTGAATGGAACTTCCCACGTTCCAGCTTGTGCTCATTGCCCCTTGTCCTGTCACTGGGAACCACTGAGAAGAGTTTGGCTCCACCCTCCTTCAACCCACCCTTCAGACACTTACAAGCATGAATAAGGTCTCCCCAGAGCCTTCACTTCTCCAGCCTAGAGTCCCAGCTCTCTCAGCCTTTCTCAGACCTTTTGGTTTGGTCTATCATGGCACAGAATAGTTTTAATCTCTTGCAATGTGGAAATTTCAAAGTTTTCAAACTGAGCTAAATAGCATTAAATTAGTGCTAGAATAGCAGCTATGCTGAGACACCTGGCCTAAGAAGTAGATCTTCATTAATTATAATGGGAGCTTGGATAATCTAAATCACCTACATGAAGATGTCTTAAACTGTGAGCTGTAGTCCATACTTTCTATTGCCTAATCACATCTATTCCCAAATGAAATGCCTTGGGATGTCCTGCCTGTCTTTTCATTGCTTCTCCAGAAAGTTGTGGGCCTTTCCTGGATTTTTGTATTATTTCTACTAGTCAACTAAACTGATTGCCCACAATTACAGTGGAAGAAGATGACTCATCATATTTCCATGTTAAAACTTAGCTGAACTATGGAGAAGCAAGTTGTGGCAATGAACAGAAGCATGGAACAAGAAAGAGAAAAGAAATTAAATTTCTTACCAGCCCATCGCTTGTTGTCTGCATGCTAATGGTTAGGTGGATTCACTGTCTACTTTGGTTTACTCATCTAACAACTCTGACTTCATCTACACAATGGTGGTGATAGAATGGATATGGACTTTAATATTTGTGATACTTTTGTGAAGGACGTTTTGCAATCTCTGCTTGGAGAGCATGGGAGAGGTGCATTTTGGGTCATGTTCTGGATTAGGACACTGCACATCACAGTTGGGTTCCTGTTCTGCTACCAGTTTCCTGAATGACCTTGGAGAGTCACTAAGGGCAGGATTCACCTTTCTTGTTTTATAGACATCCATAAGCAGTCATCTCAGCCATACACGTCACTGAATAGTTGCCAGGACAAGAGGACAGAAGGACAGAATCAGTCTCTGGAAGAGCTTCTCTCTCTCAAGGATCTCTAGAAGAAATCTGACTTAGCATATATGAGACTGAATGACTATTTAGACAATCAAAGGAAATAAAGTCATGATATGCCCTTTCCCCTTTCTTTATCTTTCATTTGTTCGTTTGTCTTGTGACACATCCAGGGATAAAGATTGAGATGCCATGTGCAAAGTCAGAGCTGAAGGATATTTCCATCTTAATAAGTACAAAATACGACCATGATCTGTTCAGTCTGCCTTCTTTTCTCCTGTTTCCCTGGGTACAGATTACAGTAACAGAGAAAATGTTGAGCTACAGTTAGAGATGGGAAAATAACTGCTATCAGAATGGGTATTTGCAAAAAAAAAAAAAGGATAATTTTGTGGGAGTTTTAACCTTTTGAAATAAAAATGTCATCAAGATACCCACAGATATCTCTCTGCCAGAATTTATTAGTACTCATTTGATGCTAACTCCCTTCAAATCATAAAATACTATGTTTGACACAGTTAGACTGCATGCACAAAGGCTAAAAAAGACAAAAATATTATTCAAACTATCAAATGGAAAGAAAATTGGGTTCAAGTCCATGGTGTATTAAAAACCAGGAACAAGTTTTTGTTATTTTGTAAGTTTTCACAGTGTAATTATTGACAGACCATAAAGCCACATGAAGTTGCTTGGACTATTTGGCAAATGAGAACCAGGCTTATTCTAGCTCTTTGAATTACTGCCACATGGAAAACTGATGAACAAATAAAATTATCAAATTTCCAAGAAGAATAGTTGATGCTTTCTGATGACATCAAAGAGCTTGTTTACAAATGGATGGGTCTAGGTTGCTTAAACACAGGTGCCTGGGCCATTTAGTACCCTGGAGAAGCTAAGACATCTCCATGATGTGATACAGGATTTCTGGGAGGCCTGTGCTACTCCTGCAGTTGCAGCAGTTGGTGATAGTGCAATATCTCATACCCATGCCCGAAATACCTGTGTTTAGGCAAATCAATCCTACTCCTTATGTCAAAACCATCAATTGTTTGGAATTAAAACCTATTCTACATATGTAGCTGGTGTGAGTGTTGTGCAACGGGTGAAGGCAAAGGGTTGCTTTTAATCATCCAGAATTAGAGAAGGATATTTGTGCTACCTGTCTTTACGTAGCTACACTAGGAAGCTTAACACTGTGAGTTGTCTGTATAGACAAGAGAAAAAGAAGGGCGTGATTGAAAGGAGAGGTCTGTTGCACGCTTTAAATGATGCTCTGAAGAATTCTTTCTTTCCTTGTTGGTTAGAAAGTGGCACAAGAAGACTCTTAACATCAAATAGGTTCCGAGCTAGATGGCTATGGCCAGTCTGCAAATACTGACCATTCTCTGCTCTGGAAAACTGACTCTTTACAGCACTGAATTCTTCACAGTTGTTTACAGACCTGCACAAGAGAGAAGATGCTAGAAGTTTTGAAATCCTAATCCTGAATTTGACACTACTCTTTCTGTACTGCAGTAAACTCACATAAGCACCTCTTGCTGATTTGTAAGAAGAGTTGATTGTGCATAGCTACCTTCCCTGTCATGATCTGGGAAGGATAAAGGATGCAGTAACTTAAAAGCCCTTTGAAGTATAACTAAAAAATATCATTAAAGGGCTAAGGCATGTTGTTAATAAAAGTGGTCACGGAACATGTTGTAAGAAGAGCTACTAAGTCTTAAGTCATACCAAGACACTTTATAGAGCACATCATGTGAGCTGTGCACCCCTGAGTGAAGCAAACCCCTGTGCATGGACTCTACTTGTATGTGCATATAAAAATGGCTGCGGGAAGCTAACATGTAAAGAAACATCAATCCACAGTGTCCTGCAGGAGAAAAAGCACACCATGTCAGAGGAAATTCATGGCACATCTGTCCAGTTGACATGGCGGACATCTGATTTAATCTTTGAGTGCAGGCAAAGATGGCTGTAACTCCAAAACCTCAATAGGAACCCTCAGGTTCTAAATCCTTTTGCAAACATCCACAACTGAAAAAAGGGAAAGTGGCTGGGAACATGAAGGGTGGATCAGCACAAGAGATGATTTTACCTGATTTCCAGAAATTCTGGTTATAACCCAGAGAGAAGGATGGCTGTGTCTCTTTGGGGAAAACATGCATAGACTGCTTCAGATGAGGAGACAGACTAGAGCAGAAAAAAACACACTCTCGTTTGGTATCTTCAGATTGCAGAAGCGATAAAAGTGACAAGTATTTGAGATAAAGTGAGAATTTCATGGCAAAGAATGAGATCAGAACCAGAGTTTACATGTTCTAACATGCACATTATAAAGTTTTGAAATTACTTTCCTTTTTATTTTAAGTAAAGGTTGTCTGGGCTTTCTTTTCAGACAACATAATTTCCTATGCTCTCTAGGAAAGGACTCAGTACTAAACTTGGTCTGAAGCCCATGGAAATGGAAGGATCACATATTATGCACTGGACACACAGTAGGCCCCTACTGTCCATTTACCCCTTGTCAGCACCTCCATGTTGTGCCTCAGTATGAAAGTAGGAGCTGATTGACTAGATCTGTCATGAAGTACCTGGGACTGAAGACTTGTGGGAACCCATGCTGCTGTGATGGAGATGAGGATGAGTAATCCAATGAAATCTAGACCAGCTGGGACACGCCATGACCTGTCACATGTTGTGTGACCTGATAAACTGACATGACCCTACCGCTCCAGCTGAAGCATGGAGTGTCACGTTCTGGATAAGAAGAAAAGTAAAAGCTCTCCAACAAGATCTGAATATATTCTACTGGGATGTGAGAGGTGCTTTCATCTTCTTCCTTGTTCATTGGGAGAGCTTTGAAGGCAAATTTTAACACTGGGCAGGATGGACTCTAAGTTTGTTTGTAATCATCCGTTTCTGCTGTTCATTTCGAAATTCTGCCTGAATTAAAGGTTATTAAATCTAAAGTCCTTCTTTAACACATTTTACTTGAAAACCTTTGCCACTCTTTTATTCCTGAAAATGATTTGTTAACTCTGTTCTTTGTAAAAGTGTAATTCATTATTACTGGAGATGACATCAGTGCATAATCCTTTTGTGATCCTTTTTATGGGGACTGTGGGAATGATAATTAAGTCACTTTGGAGCAAGCACACCTGTGAAGCAGGTAAACATTTATTAGCTCATTTAAAAAAATTAATTAAAAAATTGTTTATTGTGTTCTGTGTACCTTTTCTTTTCCTTGAAGGCACAGAGAGATGAAGCAACCATGACCCATATTATGAAATTAGAATGCAATTATTGCTTTAAGTAAAACAAAGCCCAGCCTCACACAAAAGGTGTGGAAACTCAAATTGCTAAATGATCTGATCGTAGTCACACTTGGTAATCAGCTCCAGTGTATTTTTGGCAGGGCCATGCTATGAATTATGATGGGAAAATTAAAAGACATGTCCTGTCCCATGCCGTTGCCATGTAAATGTGTGCTTCGTGTGGAGATATAAACACTGGAAAGATCTTGAGTTACGCTGCCTGTGAATAATTGCCATCTCCATAAGCAGGCTGTTTGGAGTTGTAAGAAACAGGAAAATTGTGCCTTTTGTTCGAGATTTGACAATGTGGAAGAGTCCTGCCAGACCTGTCTTGTTTAATCATGTTAACTCAGCAGCAAAACGAACAGCTTCTTTTTAAAGGGAACTCAGAGTTCCTGTAGGAGGAGGTTGTAATTCAGTGCGTGCTCACTCCTAAGCCGTTTGCGCTGTCATGCTGTTAGCATGAAGAGCCTTGAAGGGATTCCAGGCTGCATCGTTGTGAGGAGAAAGCAGTCTTCAAGTTGTCATGTTCCTGAGACACCCGTATGTACCCTTTCATAAAGTCAGAATATTAGTCCCATTACCATTACCTTTTTTGCAGGGGTTGTATATGATCACAGGGAAGATCATCCATGCAAGGAAATATCATCATCTCCATGGGACACCTGGGGGTGTGAGACACAGATTAGGGCTTTCATGATAGTACAGCAGGTCCATGGCAGAGACCCAAAGCAAATCAAGGCTCAGCGGGTATTTACCCTTAGCCCTGCCAAGCTGCAGGCAGATCTCCTCTACCACCTCCAGACCTGTGCATCCCTCCTCTAAATGTGCTAACAAATACCTGTGTGCCAGCACATCCAGGTGAAGGGGTTGGTCAAATGAGACCATACCATCAAATGTGTCTTAGTCATGTAGGTGTCTGCAACAAGAATGAAAATGGGGGCAAAGAGATTCAATCTGAATCTAACAAGCATTGGGCAATGAAAATGTAATATATATATATGTGTGTGTATGTTTATGCATATGTAAATTTTAAAAGAGACCTTGTATTCTCTAAGGTAGCTGTAGACAATTTTGTTCATTCACCTCCCTCTGCACAGTCTGGTTCTCAGAGTCATAGAATAATTTATAGAATCATACAGAATCGTAGAATGTGTTGGCTTTAAAGGCCATCTAGTCCACCCACCCTGCAGTAAGCAGGAACATCTTTAACTAGATCAGCCTGACCTTGAATGTCTCCACCACCTCTCTGGGCAACCTGGGCCTTTGTTTCACCACTCTTACTGTAAAGAACTTCTTCCTAATGTCTAATCTAACCAAACCCTGCTCTAGTGTAAAACCATTGCCTCTCATCCTATCACTACATACCCTTGCAAACAGCCCCTCCCCAGGTTTCTTGTAGGTCCTGTTCAGGTACTGGAAGGCTTCCACAAGGTCTCCTCAGAGCCAGGATTATGGTTTTCAGAAATAATTGTGTGAGGCTGAGAAGGTCCACTGCCTGAAGTTTACTCAAACATTTCTCCATGATCTGACTACTTCATTACAGCCCTTGGCAAAAGGAATAATCAAGGATGTGGAGGATGGTATTCAGGTGTCCTTGGTGCTACTTGCCATCACTGCTTCCTATAGAAACAGGGAAAAAGAAAGAAAAAGGAAAACTACAAAACTTGCTGCTTCTTGTACCACCCTAGATTAAGAGACATCCTCCCAGAGAAGAAAGCTGCTGAAGGTTTTTTGAGTAGCTGAAGAAGGACGCATGACTTGTTGTATAACCCAGGCCATAAGACATTCTTAAGTGCAGTTTGAAGGTAAGCATACCCTTCAGGGGAAAATTCTTCAGTCTTTATTTTTAAGTGTCCAGGAACAGGGAAAAAACTTTTTTGAAAGTCAGTTTGCTGTTAACTGGATTCATGGTTAAAACCTGCTTTTTTTCCAACTGAATTTTTCTATCTTCCATTTTTGTTTGTTTGTTTGTTTTTCTACTTTCTGGTTTTGATTATTGGATGTTTTTTAGACTGCTGGCCTCAGAAAATTACCATCAAGTGTGTCTTTGTCATGTAGGTGTATGCAAACTGAAATCAAACCACTGCTCAGCCTTCCCTTCGATAAAAATACAGATTGAGTTCATTGCGTCTTTCGTGTCAGTGCAAGTCCACGCTTCAATATTTCATCATTCCCCTGACTGACCAAGGTGTGAACAAAGGGTTCATTCCTGAAGGGAAAATCATACCCATAAAGTATACACACCCATCAGTAATAAACCTCTCAGTCCACGATGGACCCTGGTCACCCAAAAGCAATGCAGGAGTTATGGCTCCTTTCTCCTTCACTGTGTCTCCCATTCACACACATTATTATGTGATATTCTCCATATTTTGTTGTGAATGTTGTTCACCCTCTTCCCATTGAAGAAATGTCCAGCCTTCAGCTTTACATGGATTAATCTTTCATTTTGCACAGTGGTTAACTGTTTTCCATTGTGCTCCACTGACAGGTTCCTGTAGGCCAGGACAAGTTGGGGAAGTCCTGGCCGTTAGTGGCCATGCCATCTGTGGGCAATATCCTCAGAGCCCTGAAAGGGAAAGGTAAAACACGTCCGGGGGACGGTTGCTTCAGTGCTCTCACTTCGAATTCTTCTATAACTTTCTTTGTGTATTGGTGTTGCTGGGCTTTGTTTGTTTGTTGCCTCTTTAATATCATGCCTGCATTTGGTTTTGATTCAGGATTGAAATCAAAATGCTCAGGCAGAAACGGTCCAAGTTTTTGAGTCCTGGCCCAAGCCTGTGTTATGTTCTGCTTCCTAGGATATGGCTGATCTGTCAAGCATTGTTAAGATAATCCACATTTCACCAATTTATCTCTAAAACTAATGAGGAGTAAGGGAGCACCCTATGAGTCCTCTTGAACTATCTGAATAATCCTGTCAGGTTTCTCTATGGACTTTCACGTGTCACCTGTCTTGCTACGTCCACTTAGTATTAAATTAGGTTGACCAAAACCATCATGAAACCAAGCGTGCTTATCCTGGCAAGAGAGATCCACCCAGAACTAATAAGATGCAGAACCTCAAGTGAGTTATAAACCACACGTGCAGCAAAATCCAATATAGACACAGTGCTCTCACGAACTGCTCTCTGTTCACGCTGTATCCACCGTGTATGGCTGAGAGACTGCAGTCTCTTTCAGCAAATTGAAAACACGAGGCACCTCCACCTAGTTTCTGACCCAGGCAACCACAGGGGTGTAAAAGAGAACATTTCAGAGTAAAAGTAGCAGTATACATGAAATGAAACCTCAGCCTGCTAGCAGCTGTACATTTATCAAGTAAGATAACCCACATCCCAAAGCGCTTTCTTCCCATGATGAATTTTTATAATGGGAGCAGAATTTGCTGAGAAGCTACAGAATTCCTGACAGTGGGATGCTGAGCCTTGCAGAACTATTTACAAAAAGTGCACAAGGTCATCGCGAGGTTCTCCGCCCTGGGCACGGACAAACATGTGAGCCCTGTGTGTTGCCTGTCCAAGAGGAATAGGTACAGCCACCACTCTTAACTAGAAAAGAGAGACACCCCAGTTCTAGTTCTGTAGATTTTACGCATCCAAAGAACAGAACAAACTATGTTTTTGGTGGATTTAAAGCAAAGACATCATTCACTATGGTGTTTACTTAAGTACCAGTTCTGTATGGAATTCTATGAGGTACCTTTACACTGTTCTGCAGCAAGAAAATTTGACTTGGGTGGATTTACTTTTTTGCTTGCAGATTTTTGTCATAAACTGCTCTTACAACTATTAGGATGCATGTAAGTTTCCCATGAGTCCACTATTTGCATGACTTTAAAAAGCCAAAAGATTCTGATATTTCCTTATTTACCTAATACCTGTTATGCTGAGTGTCTAATCTTCTATGGTCTTTGTTTTTTTCTTTAATGCAGCTGTTGTATATAGTATAGGTGGATCTGTTAATGAAACCGGTAATTAACACTGTCCAGCACTTCCTGTTATAAGATTCCTTTTCTGCCACTTGTAATTATATGTAATTTTCAAATTTCAACTGAGAAGGCCAGAAGGAGTTACTAAGGCGTTATTAAGCAGTTACATGCTTTAGGTTGGTGGATATATTGTTTATTTTAATCCAGTACACTCAAATGAGCAAGAGTCATTGCTTTGGCTCAGCCTGAGTTGAACTGAAATGGCAGGGACGTAGGTGGTTTCAGGCTGCCATCACTGGGCTTGTAGGCTTCTTGTTATCCCTACAATGTCCTCAATGAGATCAGAAAGGAGGAGACACTTAGGTGTGCCATTGCCTTGTAGGGTCCACCAGCTGTGCAGTCTGGATCTCCATTACTCAGATATTTACTTTGTCTGGAGACGCTTACGTGCCAAAATCTAAAAATAAATGTCTTAATCTTTGAAATACCCTCCCAGAAGTAGGTGGGAAGAATCCTACCTCAACTCTCCAAACCATCTAAATGTTGAAAAATCAGCAGATTCCAAGGAAAAAAAAAAAATTTTTTTTTTTTTTTTTTTTTTGCTGGAATATTTCCAGTAGCATTTAACAAGGAGAATCATGGAAAAGCCCAGGAGGAAACCAATCATTCTGTCATCAGAAGGTAATAAATAATAATGGAGAGGACCACCCAGTGAACAATGAAGATAAAACACAATTTTGAGTAGCTGCTCAGGGAGCAGGAATCTGAATGAGCCAATCTGCAATCTGAATGAGGGAAAAAGACTCTTTGATTGTAATATATATAAAAACAGAGATATGAAAACCATGAGGAGTTTTATGTGGACACATGTAGGCAACCAAAACTCCACTGGTATCATTCCAGGATCACTAGAAGTAGCACACACAGTAGAATGACTATGCTGTGGTCAGCAGCATGCTGGTGTAGGTGTACAGATTCAGAGCCAGGTCTGGCTTGTAGGGACAGAGCAAGTTTGGGTCTATGTGTAACCTCTCCTTTATACTGACAGTTTCCTTGTCCATTGCTGAAAGTGTTAGAATTGTTCCTTCATAGAGTGTTGGGCAGAATCATAAATAAGAAGTCCTGAAGCCTTAACTACCTTTACCTGGAGTTAAAAGAGACACCAGTGATAGCAGAACTAACCTAGTATGAAAAGTTGAGAGAGAGTTGTCTTATTACGGTAGACAAAGCACACAACTTTTAACCTGTTGATTTTATGGAGAAATTTTGCAATGACTTCAATACTGTTCTAAGTTCTTAGATAATAGAAGAGCAAATGAAATCTGTGTTAAATTGTAGCTTCACTGATTAAGTGATGTCATTTCACTGCTCGTTAATCCAAATTACACTAATTTCTCCAAGGACAGTATAAAGGAACTGAAATTCCTATCTGAAAGTCTTCTGTCATGCAGTTCTGGTTATTGCAGTCACTTAACTTTCAGCAAAGGAAACCTATTTTCCATTTCAGGATGCAAATTCAGTGACGGAAATTTTTTGGGGGTTTCTCCAAAGCAAAAAAAAACCAACATTTCCCACGCAAATTAACTACATCTACCTTGAATAAATAGGGGAAACAATGTGAGATTGGTACTATCAATTATTTATAAGTGTAAGAATAACCAATGCCTTTTTAATAGCTCCATCATATGGCTTCTACTACAAAAATTAAGTGAGGAAAAGCAGTTTAGATGTCCTTCTGTTAAAATCATTCCTTTTTATTCATTAGTGTTTTAATAGACCGGCTTTAGTTGCTTTGGAAAAATCCTAACACAGGCCAAAGGAAAAGTGAGAACACCATGGCCATTTCTTATCCTTGTCTATACACTGGCAGCCAAATGTATCACATCCATAAGATCAATATGTGCACTAAGTAAATTCCATGTGGGATTCAGCTATATTGTTCTTACAGCAACTGTAAAAGCTTTGACTGAGGTATTGGGGTCCTTTTGCCTGAGGCATGGCAGAAGCATGTAACAGATGATCTCTTTGTCAGAAGTCTTCTAAAGTAATGAGTAAAGTTCACAAAAATTGGAAGAAAATAGTCTGATATCCAGTGGGAAAAGTGAGATGCAGAGAAAACAAAAAAGCTAAAACTTGGACCCAGTGCCTAACTGCCAGTGCCCATGGTCCAGCTCCCTAGAAGCTGCGGTGGCTGCTTTGGGATATAGCTCGCATATTCCTAAGGAGTGAAAGACTGTCCATTTCAATACTCATATGGTTTGACTTCAGTGGTTCTTTCTAAATTTAAATCGCTTTTGTTTCTGCATTCTTTAGTTTCTGTTAAGTCCTTTTTTGGGTTTTCCCATTTCATGACACTTTTGGCAAAACATTACATTATCCACTGTTCTCTTTTTTTGTTTGTTTTGGGGTTTGGGTTGTTTTGTTGGGATTTTTGTTTTGTGGGTTTTTTTTGTTTTTTTTTTTGCTATGTGCTTTTTTAATTGTTAAGGTGGTATCTTCAGCATGGTAAATAGCTTTGACGTTCTTGGTTCTTCTTTGCAAATATTTTTCCTCACTCAAGGGTGAGTTTCATTGCCTTAAATTTTGAAATCCCTGTGAACATACGTACATAAATCCCTATGGTAAATTAATTCCATTTTTTGAATGACATTAATAAAAAGAAATCATAACTTCGGGGGAGGTTTATATGGGTGCCCAATTTCATGGACACGTTTGCACATCTCAGTCTAAGCTAAGCTCTTCCTACCTGATTGCACCAGCAAATACACTCTTTAAGTCCAGAAAAGTTGATTTAGTTTACTCTACCACAGAGTATAAGTCAAATATGTCACCTCAAAATATGATTGCCCTCCAAGTCTGGTCTGTATCCTGAAATAAAATAAGCTTTAGGAGAAGAAAGAACGTTTGAGTGAAATTTCTTTGAGTAGAACCCGCAAAAAAAAAAAAAATAAATAAATAAAAAAAAAATTAAAACTCAGCATAAGAAGATATTAAGTCTCCCAAATCACTTTCTTTTTTAACTCCCAGATGTGTTTGATAGGGAAAAGAGACTGTATTCAAGTGTGTTTAATGCATCCAAGGGATTCTGATGTCTGACTGGTGCATCAGGCTTTGTGCTAGTGGACAAGCACTTGGTTTCTGAGCTGAGCCCAGTATGGGCCTCAGCATGTGCACCGGATCCTGATAAGCTCTCTTAATACAGGGTATTTGTGCGGGAGACACATGCCTGTTTTTTAAAACTTCTGATTCACAAAAGAAAAACAGGCATCAGCTGTAGTCATAAATCCATCATTCGGGCAGCCAGCCTTCCATCTAACTACCTTGGCACTGTGGCATAGGGATGAGAAAAAGAAAAATATTGCAAGCCAACATTTTTTTTAAAATCATTATTATCATGCACTCCCATTGGCAGGGAGATGTAGGGTCCATGGAACCATGATGTGATCTCAGAGCAAACCTGACTTGTTCCCTAGGTTGATGTCTTGCACGGTGGCCTCCCTGCTAGGCAGATCACTAGATGGAGGACATTGTCACCAAAGCTCACACGGACTTTGTGTGGGTATTTAACGCACATGATTATAAAATGGAAGCTCATGCTCCATATCATTACAGTTTGCCATCCTACTGGAAATGCATATCTGAGAAGTGATGTTAAGGGCACAACGTTTTGGGTGTTGTGGACCTTCATGCAGAATGTAATAGCAAAACACACGAAATGCAAAGTAGCATGTAGTCTCATTCCCTGCTCCTGCTAACAAATTCTTATGCATCCTTGCAAAGACACTTAACTTCTTTTGGTGCATTCATAAGTGAGCATTAAAAAACTCGATCTTCTTTCTGACTGCCACAGTCTCCAGGTTTGAACTTGCACAATTCACAGGCAGAACTTCTTCCAACCAATCTTAGTCCTTCAAGATTCAACATCTACAACTGAGCCAGTCACCTCAGAGTCCCTTGATAGGATAAAAACTAGGAGGTTCTTCCAGGCAGAATTCATCTTCACTTTATTCTTAGCCACCCCCTAAAGGCTGAATCACTTGCCTGCTGCTGTCACCTACTTCTCTCTAATGATTAAAGAGAACAGTGAAGGTTAGCACCTCCACCTTCTTACTTTTGGCAATCCTACCCATAACCTACTGGTGTCTCTGTTCTCATTTCTCACGTGTACAATGGTATAAGGACAGTTCTGTTCTCTCACACTTTCCCAGTTCTATTTATTCAATTTGTAAAAAAGATATATGTATAGAGATTTTAGGCTATGTATGTATATATATATCTATATATATATATATATGGAGATTCTAGGTTTTATAGAGAGACCCTAGATCTTAGATGTCTAACTATGGTAACTGTACATCATTTGCTATACCTTGGTAAAAGGTGAGAGAAATTAGTCTCTAACCTCAACTATAAAGAATAATAACAATTATTATTGTTGTTTTTACCATTATTACAAGTAACTATAAGCTTAATTTTGCACAGGGACATGTGTATTTTATGCTAGCCTTGATTTCAAAGTGATGATGAGAAACTGTCTTTATCAACACCATCAACTCCCTTTCCAAACAGGTAGTTTTCTGCCAGCAATAAACAGGGATTTTCAAGCTCTAGAGCTGCAATCCTTAGCTCCAACTTCAATATTTATTATTACTATTATTTCTATTACCCCGAATTACCATGCAGATAGAAAAGGGAGGAGGGATGAATTGTTTTTGAAAGTCTGCCTCTTATGTCTAGGCAAGATATTGATGTGTAGAACCAGACAGGAAATTTCATGGAATTCAAAGGAAGGATGAAAGACAGTCTCTTCCCTGATGGTATTTGAACTTGCATTTTCTGCAAGTTTGGGTATTTCTAAAGACACATTCAGAGCAGTAACACATTACATGCAGCTGCCACTTAATTGATTAAAGACTATGTTTAATTAAAAACTGTCACGAGAACAGAGCAATGGAAGGACGAGTTAAAATTACATTGCAGCCCACCTGAAATAATGAAGCTCAGAATATACGCGCTGAATCACAACACTAATTGGGAAAGTATTTTCAAGGGTAGATCCAGAACCTTGCTGGAAAGATCCAAGGGAACATAATTGCCCATCTGTCAACAATACCTATGGATCCTTACCTATGGGCTGCAAATGCCTTTGGGTATTTTGGGAGGGAGTGTGCTGAGAGGGCAGAGTTAAAAAGCTTGTGGAAAGGCCTGTTTTATTCATTTCACATTAACAAACAGAGATGGCAACATGCTGTGCATAGCTGAATGAAACATCCGTGTTTACTGTCCACATGACTGCATGCCCTTTAAGACCCACGTAATATCCCCCCTTGCCATGTCTTCAGAAACATACAAGTTCTTTGTGGACTTTTCTTTTTTCTTTTTTTTTTTTTCATTTGGTTTTTTTTTGGCATCAAGTCTTTCATTGCAGCTGCCCGTTTCTCTCGTCTCAGGACAGACGCTGCTGTCACTAGATCAATTACCAGCATTCATTTTGTCTCACGCTGTGACCCAATGGACTCCTTGTTCTCCTTCTGTTGACAGCTGGAGAAGGCTCCAGCCAAACTGGCCGCTAGCTACTGACCCCTCCACAGACAACCTTATTAGGGTAATTGCAAGGCTGGAAGCAGCCGAGACTGGGGCCCAATTACACCTGTCCTTGTCCAATTCAGCCAGGGTTTAAATTACTTGGATGGGTCAAGGATGGTAGTGTGTTCAGGTGAACAAAAGCTTTCCCTCTATTCTTATGCCTTTCAGAGACAGACATTCTTAATTATGCTTGTCATTGGGACATAATAAGACTGATTCCTTTAAACGGCATCTTTCTTCAGCAGGGAAACTGATGCATTGTCTTACTGAGCTCCACCATTGAGCAGCCCATGTATTTAGAGAGAGGTAGAGGTAGAAGCAGCTCTTGGGGTTTTCCTCTTCAGGTGGTTATAACCTCATCTGGAACAGAGAGAAGTCAGTGCTTAGTGTGCATTATGTGCTCTTACACATGCCAATCGTTAATGACGGTGGTGATAAAAGCATGAAGAAGGGTTTCATATGGTTTTCCCATGACAATAGTCCAGGTTCTGAGTCCATTAGTTTAATTTTGTTTGAAGGAGATGGTCATTCAAAGTGTTGAAACGAGCTATAACACTGACTTATGGACAAAGAACTTAAAAACAATGAGGCTAAAAGTTGGTCTTGCATACTTTAATTATCTTAATGAGGGACTTCATTTCCCAAAGTCAGGAGCGAGCACTGTCATACTTGGGAAATGTAATATTCTCAGCACTTTTGAAAAACATTCCTGTGTTTAAATATTTAAATATACATTTATTAATCTACATTCGAAGTTCTCACACTTCGAAATCTTGGGAAATTACTGAGCAACATATGGATGCATACCTGAATTAATATATTTATCCTTCTAACAAAAAATCAGTTTTTCTGTGTTTAATGTGAAGACAGACGACAGGTTTGTACACATGGCATAAACACACATGTTTTTTCTACTTACTATACAATATTGAGAGATGACTTGTTTGGTTTCATTGTATTTTACAGAGCCGGATAAATAAATTGTAAAGTAAAATCATGAAAACAGGAAGCAAAGTATATCCTTTTGCAGAATTAAAAGAGGATCTAATTTCAGCTATTGCACTTGGATAGTTTTATCAATATTTTATAGGAGATGTAATAAAATGTGATTCTACTGATAATTATCTTACTGAAAATTGTTTTTCGTTTCATATAGAATCAGTTTTCAAGAAACAAGTACAAACCAATTGTTAAACAAAAATGATTTACAGCCCGTGATAAAATCATGACAACATATGCAAATAAAAAGCATGAGTATTGATGGTTTTTGCTAATACATCCTTGGCTTTATAAAATCATTCTTTAATGAAAAAAAATAGGAAAAGAAATTTTGCCCACTTTTATTTTTCTTCCTTCTTCTATTAATTTTCACAAATCTGCCATTGCCTGGTCACATAATTTTCACTTTTACATTTGACATTACTTGAAAATTATTATTAGCAGGGAAAAATATTGCAAATGGCTAATTTTGACTATTCCTGGATTTCATTGTTTTGTTTCTTTACAAAATCAGAGTAAGAAGTTTCAGCTATCTGCTAAAGAACAGACTAGTGATGCACTTTCAGGAATACCTTATTACATGGGAAGTAGGGTAGGGTAGGATAGGATAGGATAGGATAGGATAGGATAGGATAGGATAGGATAGGATATCCAAATCTGGATTTGGGGTAATAAATGTAACTAAAATCTGATAGACAGCAAAATTTATAAGTGATTCTACAAGTGTCTGTGTATGATTTTGTACTGATACTACTGCGGTCAGGACCAAATAGTGCACCCATAAATCTGTGGAATATTGCTTCACATTGCAACCACTTCTTGATAAAATGAATCATTACTTAGGTGGAAAAGTTACACATTTGCTCTTCTAGACCAGACCTGTATTAGGAACCCTTTCTCACATTGAAATCACTGAGAATTTGACAAAAGCAGTAGTGGAAGACCTACATTTTAGCACATATAAATAAGACAAAATCTGTAATTTCACAAGGAAAAATCCTAGCAGTTGCAAGGAGACAGAGTGAAACAGTAAATTTTACCCCATTTCTAGCAATCTGATTCCATGTGAAGTTGCATCACAGAGCATTGGGATTACTTCCAGTTTAGTCACAGCATTCCTCTGCCTTCTGTTTGATCAGATCTGGCCTGTAGTATTAATAAGTGCTATTTTCCATGACATTGTGTGTTTTGCCTTGTGGAAATCAGTTATGAAACCATCTCACATTACTAATCCAAATAATAACCTCTTTTAAAACTCTTAAATTAGAATTCATTTGCCTTAAAAATGACTTTGAAAGGAAGGGATTCCTCATAGTCTAAAATATGGCATTAAATTAGGTGAAAACAATTTCCAACTGCTGTCAGAAGACACGTATTTCATCAATTTTGACGAGCAGAATGAGGTGAAATTACTCCTATGCAATGCAGTTAAAGCAATAAATACAATAAAAAGGAACATATATTACTAGGAGCAAGGTATGAGCTCTCAGGTTCTTCCTGAGCTCAAGAACTCGTCTATGAGGAGTCCTGCTATGTCACTTGCAGTTTCAGCACCAATTTGTAACAACGGCAGTGTGTTATTGTCTGTCACCTGAGCTGGAAGCTCCTTGGCAAAAACAGTCAGTTCCACAGAAACCCCAAACTGTAATTTCTGTAAAAACTATTATAAAAGCCTCTATATTTAAGATTAAAAAATATAGCCTCATAAGAAACGGTAGGATATGATAATGACTTTTCACTTCAACCAAGATCCTAAATATGCTTTATAAACACTATTTAAATTTCATCGCTGTTTTGGTCAAGCCATTATGAAGCACAGCAGACGTTTCCTTATTCTCTCTGAAGACTTTCTAGGTTTCTCTGCTTTTCCATGCTACCCAACATATGTAGAGAAGAGCAGGCGTTCTGTAGACAAAATGCAAAAATCACAGAGAGTAGAAGGGAAATCCACTTTATGAATGACATCTACATGCCAAAGCAGTGAGATGGAAGACAAAGATTTTGCTCCTGCTCATTTCTAAAACCACAAAAGCGAGATTTTTATTTTATCTTCTTCCCCTTTGATTTTTAAAATTTTCCTGTACAACCCCGGCATGTGATCCAGGCCTTCTAAGGCTGTGTCATTAGCAGATGATACTCTCCACTGCAAAAAGCCTCATTCAAGATGCAAGGCATACAGTCTGCAACCACTATTTTGGGTAACTTGAAAAAGAGTCATGATTCTCGATCTCCGCATTGATGTTATGGAGTGATATGGAGTTTGTCTTATAGTTTATACAATATAGAACACAGATTAAGGGGGGAAAAGTAAGGAAATAGCCATATGAGAATAATTCAAAAGTTAGGATACGTGCTAAAATTTTGAGAGCTTGCTCCACAGTAAGCAGAGGTGATCCTGAACATGAATCTTTAATACTGCAGGTAAGTGGACCAGCTCCTCTCTACAGGAAGGGAAGAAAAATAGAAAAAGAAAGAAAAAAAAAACACCAAAACTTTTTGAAATTATAACTCCTAATTCAGTTCATATTTTTGCCAGCAATGTGATACATGTTATTTCCTGAGTCTTTGATGCATCTATCTGTGTAGCATGGATCCATCTTATACACAGGTGGAAATCATAGCATCTAGGCCAGACCAAGAGCAAATTTTGCCATGTTATAGTGTGTGTTTCAATTTGCACTGGCATGACTGAGATCAGAATCAGTCATGTGAATATGGAAGTGAACACAACTCTGCTTTCCATTTAAAACAGCTTTCTCAAGTGGGATTAAGGGATTAGGTTTTGTGGTTGTCTTCCAGAAGCAATGTCACGGAGTGATTTTACTAGGGAAAGACCTGGTGTTTCGCCAGTGCAAAATAAAGTCTGCTGGCAACATGAATGCAAAACCATCGAGACAGAGGCTCAGCTCAGCTGCAAGAACATAGCCCCAAAGTTACATGAGCTCTGAGTCTCCCGCAGCAGTAGATTAAAATTAGATGGTGAACTTGTGAAATTCCCCTCTCTCTCTACTGTCCCTCTTCCAAGATTGCTGCTCTTCAGCAAAAGTGTTTGAAGCAGAGTATCAGTATCTGCAGTTTGCATCTTGATATTGTGACATATAATTTGAGTTTATTTTAATATATGAGTCCGATTAACCAATTTTTATTTCGGTTTCCATTGGGTCAAAAAGGGTACTAATTCAGAAGCTGATTCACAAACTATTTAGTCATCTGGCTGGTAAATCCATAAAATGGGGGGTAGGAAGACAATACTGACCTCAGCTATACAGTTTCAAGCAGCTGCCATGTGTGGGTGAGAGCTATATCTCCATTACAGTCCATGGAGCCTGACCTCAGTACAAGCGAGAATGATAAACACAGAAGAGATTTTAGAGCATTTACCAGTCTGGCTTCTTCAAAAACCAGTAGCAACAGGAGTTACCAGTCACTTTATTTAACATGAGCTGGATTTCCTGAGGACATTTCTAATATACAACTTCCATCCACCTTTAGCAGGAAGTTTCCTATTGCATGGAGAGCAATGTGATTAAAATTGGTCCAACATGATGTTCTTTGGCCTGGAAAAGACCTTCCATTTCTTTTCATGTCACTGTTTGTTGATGGGGACAATTGCACCTTCCTGTTTTGATTTGGAGGGTTGTAGGCTAAAAATCATCAAAATCACAGTAGCAAACTGATAAATTCTCATCTTTATCTGAGATCAAAAATACTTTCCAAGGGGAACTTCTGTTTCAGAGAGTACTTCAAAAGACTTAAAAAACTGTCAGGGTTTTGGTCATACTCACAAATCATAACAATTTTACACAGCTTTGGTCCTCAGGAGATAATTTTGTCTCCTCAGCTTGCCAAAAATTGCCAATATTCTCATGGAATGAGAGAATCAATCTGAGAACCTTTCCTTGGAAGCCCAAAGACCAGGAAACTCCACATTACTATCAGAAACTCTGGGTCTCACCACCACCAAAAAAACAAACCAACCACTAAACCAGGAATCCGAAAACCCAGATGTGGAGCCAAATCTCAAACACAAACAGAGCTGGCTGCAATGTGGGAGGTTTCTCTTCTCTGTCTAAATTCTTGAAACCTGAATGCCAAATCTGGTGTCTGCAGATCTTTGAGTCCTGGTAATCAGCCAGATATATTTCTTAGGAGTCACTGATAAATCATTGTCAGCGTGATCACGGGGAGAGACATTCTGGACCATGCATAAGAAGTTGGTTTATTCAGCACTGCACAGGACAGACTAGCTTCCTCTAAATATTGCAAGATACTATATTAAGCTTTCTCCCTGCCCTCCTGTATGCACTCACATGATGGTAACGCATTATATTGTGCACAGGCATATTCTTGTGTTGATTGTAATGTTCCTTGTGGCTAGCTGGAGGTAAATCTCCAGCTTTGCTATCTTTTCTGCTCTTAAATAAGCCACTGTAGCTACTTCTAGAATTAGCTGTGTGCAGACACTTGATCTCATCTGTTATCCAACCAGCCTTTTCTCTTGCCTGCAAGTTATAGATGGCAGCTGATGGCAACAGCTGATCATCCAGATCCACTTCACAGGCCACCAACAGGACCACAGAGGCCTGAGGAACTCTACTACCCTCTTGGCAAAACCACACAGCAGTTCCTTCTACAGAGATAATAAGGTTCTCTATTCACATTCCCCATTCCTTGACTGGTGGTTCCCTGTAGGCTACAGGTAGGAAAGCAAAACAGGGATGACTCATTCCCATACCTTATTCTAATAAAAACAAATAAATGAAATGCCCTGGTGTTGTAATCAAATTTTCCATCTTCCCAGGAGAAAGTTGTGGCTCAATTCAATGATACCTTGGTCATGTCACAGAAGGCAATCCAGCGATGCCGAGCTGAAGGCAATAGTGTTTTCCCTTGTGTTGTCTCTATAAAGCCCAAATAGAGATTCTTAATTGGCTGTGGCTTGGAAGGAGGCATTGCCTCAGTAAAGTTAAGCATGGCATGTTTTCCAGTGTGATTCTCCCTGGATTTGATCTGAAGGCATATATGAATTAGTCTTAACGCTCCACTGTAACAGGGCATAAAATGACGGCCACAGGACAGGCTTTCTGTTTCTTCTGGCATTGCCTTTGATGCATTGGAAATGCAAGCTAGCAGCATGCGATCTGAACCACCCTGACAAGGTATCACCAAGGCAGAGAGAGAGAGAGAGCTTCTGCATCCATAAAAAGCCACGTGTCAACTGGACATGATAATTGTGTTCATGTTCCAAGTAATACTTTGATGAACAGAAGAAAAGAGAGGGTCTGATTGCTGCGTTTCCCCTGCAAAAATAACTAGTTATTATTAAAGAGGCAATGGAAATAAAAATCAAGCCACTTGGTAGTAATATAAAATTCAGGTTTAATATAGTCTGTGTTTTCTTTCTGAAAAGTCAGAGCTTTTTCCATGAAGACCCACCAGCACAATGCCACTTTGATATGAGGTCTGTTGCATCAGCAAGATTCTTGTTGTCAGTAAGGCTTCAAGATGCTTTGAATACAGTGTGTTGGATCAGGGCATCCAGGGAGAGGGAGGAAAACAGGCAAAGACCATGGTCACAGTTTGAATAATAGATCTAACATCCACCTGAGTCCTTTCTTTGGTCTGGTCCTGACTCTGCTATCAATGATTTTGTAAATCATCGGTATTGGAAGCTGGTTTTCTCATGGAGCATGGAGGAAAGCTGCAGCTTCAGCTTGTTAGTACCACGCCTTTAAAGCCACCAAAGCTGGGTTGCTTTGACTCACTTGCTGAATACAGCATTTCCTTGCCTGTTATAGGCCCTGGAGATGTCCCAGTGCAGTATTTAGTACTCTGTGATCTTCCAGGGTGGGTTTGCCAATGGCATTTCTGTGCTGCTGCTGCTGCTTAATAAGCCACAGAAAGATGCACTCTCACAGTGCCTGCCTCACTCTACAGCCCTCCTCTTACCCTTGGGGATGACATTTCTAAGCCTGTGCTCCGAAAGTGAGACTCACTGAGGTGTTTCCATCTCATTCCCTGTGTTTGCCTGCCACTCATTTGCATCCTCACATAGCTTCTCCTCTCCTGCTCTGCAGCTTTGCATGCCTGAGACACGGGTGGCCCCATTCACATGCCCCAGGGGCTTGCAGGGACACCACAATGCTAACCCATACCTGGAAGAAGGTTGGGATCTCCCTAGGAGCCTGGTTGGAAGGTGGACTGCTGAACTATAGATCCCTCCCCTCTGTTATAGCCTGGCAATCACAGTGATCTACACAACCTGATATTCAAAAGTTGAAGAGACCCGTGCTAAGCACACCTGGGGATTTTTTCATAAATATCTTCTTGAGTGCTGTTACATTGATGACTCTTTGTACACAAAAAAGTGCTTAACTGTTTTGCATAGGCATGACACTACACATCGGACAGAACAACTGTGAAGAATTGTGGGTTGAAGATGGTTTGTAATGTACTTTGACAATTCAAAAAAATCAACAAACAAACCCAGAACAACCCCAAAACCTTGTCTAATGCAAACGCTGAGAAAGTGATGTGACATAACAGCTACCTGGTTCCGTTTTCATGGAAGACAGGATAATAGTACAACAAGAAGCTTCTAGGAGTCTTTTGAGGGAAAAAAAAAAATAGCAGAAGTGATATTAAACACATATAAATCAGAGCTATAATTACCGCCTGGAAATCTGTCAGATAAATTTTATAGTGAAGCTTTATGAGACTTCCCCTTTAGGCAGTGTTGAGACCATGATACTCTCTTAAGAACCATTGCCTGGGCTGCTCCATGGTTTTGTTTGTGACAATCATAAGGAGCAGATACAATTCTCACTGTCTTCTAATTAGCACCCTTCCATTATCCAACACACTGCACAGATCAGGTTTTTTTGTTGTAGCATGTAGTATGTGACAGCTACCAGCAATTTAAAAAATTCTGATAAGTCACATATGCTTCTTTGCAGAGTTACTACCCCCAACGCCAGTGGACTAGGGGGAGAAATAAATCCACCTCTGTGCAAAGAGAAATTTCACAGCCACAGCAAACCCCCAAATTTTAGGCTCTTTAAGGACCACCCAATTAATCCACTGGGTGCTGCTCAGTAAATCTTTTTAATAACACAACATGATTAAGTTATTCCCTGATTTTTCATCTCCAAAGATTTACGGAAAGTTACTCAGAGACACCTGTGTGGAAAAAAACATAACCTAATCCATCACGGTTTGATGTTTGCCCACAGGCAATTCTCTTCAGCTGAACTAATGGCACTGTGTCAGGTGAGAGTCGTATCTTCACACCACAGAACTATTTTGCCTTTGGGAACATAAGGATTTTTTATTTTTTTTAGATTATTCCTAGCTGTTACCTTTGTAGCAACGTATTTATGCAACAGGTGATACTCTAAAGACGAGAAGCAATTCCACTGGAAAACCACATTATGTTTAAGGAATTTCTCTCTGTTATTGCAATACTGTTTTTTTTTTTCCAGGTGGATAATATCTAGTATTTGCAGATAGGACCTGTCTTCCAACTACCTCCAGAGACATTGTAAGCTCTCACAACTTAAATTTTCATAATATATCAAGGAAGTGTGCACAAACTGTGAACACATTTTTCTCTTGATCTCTGACTGGATGTCCTTCTGGTTCGGATACTGAGTTTAAGATAAAGAGAAAACCACTGTGAAGGTATCCTGGGCTTTCCTCCAGGTGTTTCTCCTAATTCTCCTCCAGGGCACTTAGTCTCCAGACTTTAATGACATAGTCCATCTTTTACCATCTGTCCTGGGTATGCATTAAACTGTGATAAGCCAAGCTATCTCACTTGCAAGAGCATAGCTCTGGGTTTTCCCACAATCCCCAAAGGTCCAGATAAATTTTGCCAGAATGGTAAGTAGATCAAAGAACTGCAGAACAGTTGCCCATTTGCATTTTTTTTCTCCCTTGGTTGATTGGGTTTGGGCATTATTAAAGATCTAAAACACTTAACCGAGTTGAACTTTGCTGACCGTTGCATGTCTTTAGCCGTTTAATTCAGGTAATAGCTGATTCTTTTTTTATACACCTAAACATTTAATGGTTAAAACTGTTTTTCCCAACTTATTCTTACATTTCAACTGTGTTACCCAACATTTGTCAAACACAGAATTTAAGAAGAAAAGGAAACAAAGGAAGATATATATGAGCAAGAAAAACCTTAGCATCAAACCTGGTTTACATATTTTCTAGAATGAAACCAAGTCATGCCAAACACCAGGGGATGGATGGGCAGTATCAGACTGCTGTGGCCTCTGTGAGGAACACGGAGTAATGCAAAATCCCGGCTGCATTTGGGTGAGAAACATTTGTGTTTCTTTGTTTACTGGACTAAAGGCGCAGCAAAACAGCACCTAAATAGATGCTGAAAATTCAACAACCCAACTAGAACAAAAAAAAAAAAAAAAAAAAAAAAAAAAAAAAAAGAAAAAAAGAAAAAAAGGCTGTCTGCAACTATGGTTACAGCTTAATTGCAAGCATATACATGCATGCGTTTTCACACCTGGATTGTTTCCCCACCCTTCCTGGGGACTAGCCATAAACATCTCACTGACGCACATACAAGAAGAAAACAAGTTGGTTTGCAATGTGTCCTAACGGCGAAATTCTCTAGGCAAAGCACTGAGATCTGGCAGGCCTACAAGAAAAGAAGCGCACAAGTAGGGATTAGCCACAGTGGTTTTGGTCTCCACAGCATAACTCTCTTTTATTGAAAGAAATGGCTAAATCATTAAACCTGGTGAGGTAGGAGTGAAAAAGAAAAATGAGTCTGTTTGGGTCTATCATTAAACAAGAACTAGAAGGTGATATGAAGAGTGAAGAAAGGCTGTTTGATGGTTTTGGTGGTTTAACTAAAACGTAAATTGATTTTTCTTTCTTTTTTTCCCCCTTGTTTTTTCTTGCTATATAAACTTCAGAACTTTGTGTTGGGTTTATTAGAGGTTGTTTTCCCCAATCCTATCCTGTTCTACTCATCTTGACGAAAGAACAACTGTACCTGGGCTCCATTAAACATCAGGAAAAAAAAAAAGGAAAAAAAAAAAAAAAAAAAAAAAAAAAGGGTGTTGCAGTGAGACCTATATCTAAATTCTGCGGGAAAGTAAGCAAATCCCATATTTTATATCCAGCAGAGTCCTCTGTGAATATATGGTCTGTCATTCAGGAAACTGCAGAACATCCCCTCATGCTTCCTACTTGCATCCAGGGGGCTGAATGCCCTGACATGGATGGATCTGTTCTTCACCTCTCACATAGGTCATAACTTGTTCTTTATTTCCTTGTCACCAGCTATGCAGGTGCCACTACTAGTTCCCACCACAAATCCACATTGAATCTAATTTTTTATGTCAGTGAGACCATTTCTTGGGGACTGCCTTGTATTCTGTAAAGACAAGCTAAAGTCATATGGAATTACCACGTTGCAGCATTCCCAGTCCTGAAGCCACCTGGTGGGTTTGGTGCCAGACCTGTGACACTCTGAAAGCACCTGTGGTTTACAGGGAAATAGCTAAAGCTGACTTCTCCTCTCAATAGATGCAGCTGCAGGTGATAACTGTTTTTCTACGTCACCCCTACAATTGCCCAGAACAGAGGAAGAGAGAAAATTAACAAAACTGGAAGATAAGTGTTTTTGTTATACAGCATTTTCACAGTAATACAGCACCCTTTTCCCACTATGGCAGCTCTCTGTACGAGCTCTTTTCTGATCTTGAACATCTGCTCCTCTGTCTGAAAAATAAAACATGGGAGGCGGAGGGGGAGGAATGGGAAGGAAAAAAATACGACAAACTCAAAATGTTTTGAGAGCAGCTACCCTATTCTCCTAGGAACCAAATGTCAGTGGGCTGAATAGATCTCCTAATGGGTATGAGCACATGCCAGTGATCACAGACAATCACACTAAATTTCCCTTAGCAATATCCAACAGACCAAACTGTGATCAGTGATAACTGAGCCCTTGGGGACTGACTTGTAGCCCATTCAAAAATGCATGTGCCCTCAAGGGAAGGTTTGCCTTGTTTTCCTGAGGAAATTAAATAGACTCTTTATAGAATTAACAAAAATCAGCAGGGGTTCAGGTTTCCCATAGTCTTTCACGACTTGTGGTTTAATAGCAGACTTTAAGTTAATGTATATCAGATACACGCATTTTGATTCTCCTTTTGCTTACGCTGAAGAGAAGACACGTGTTTTAATGAGTTATTCATTAAAATATATTGAAATATATATTTAATGATTTCAGCTTACAGTGAGAGAACAAGAAGGTTCACAGTGTTCAAACATTTTTTTGAAGAAGAATCTCAAAAATTTTATACTGGTTGTCTACAACAGACATACAGCTCATAGGACCAAGCACATAGCATTTTGCATTTTCAAAACCTTTACAGAAGCATTAGTGTAGAATCAGAAGTAATTATTCAAAAACTTTGACTTTTTTAGAGAAAAGGTTCTCTGTCTGCTTTCTGGCAAAGTTTTACAGTTCTGAGGGAGGGAAAACCTCTTTGTCAGTAAAAATTAAAAATAAGTACACAGAGGCAACATTTTTTTTAATTTTGTAAAAAAAAAAATAAAATCTAGAGTCTTACAGAACTGAGAATTCAGTTTGTTACTGCTAAATACTTTTGGGAAAAACATTTCCACTGGATATGTGTTTCCAAAGTCCAGACGTAACCTGGAGGGGACTGAGCTTCCCAGTGTTTTGTTTCACACACTGTATTGGTGCAGATCGCGGAGACCAGGGAGATCTGAAGTCTTACCTCTTCTTCTGCCTTCTACCTGTCACATCACATTAAAATACATGTAAGTGGTTCTGGGAAAGCTTCCCCCATTGTAAAATGCTCTAGGAGGATTTGTTGTGCCTCTTGCACTTTGAATTCCATTGGGTTGATGACTCCTGTTGTAAGGATTGTGGTTTTGTAGTTTTCAGCCCCGGTATTGAGAACCAAAACCCTTTCTTTCAGTTGTCCCATGACTACTGTCACTCTTCAGAAGATCAAGCCAAGACTTCTCAGCACACCAGCCTTTGACAGCTCTTTGCTTGAGGGGCATGAGATCGCTGATAATGACATTTTTCAAAGGAAGGATTTTCAAATGATCACTCTGCTTTGTAAAGCATAAATGATGTAAATAGGTTGAAAGAAAAGAGCGAGATATCAGACACGTTTTCTTGCCTCGGTTTCCCCAAATATTCTCTTGCAAAACTTGTTTTTGCCTAGGAAAAACATCCGTCTCCACCCTTTCTTTGGAGCCTCTTACCATGGGGCCCTTAAACGTTTGGTAGACTTTATAGTTGACAGACAAGAAATTATCTTTTTTGAAATACTTCACTACCTGATTCACATCCCTGGACAGACCATTTATTTTAGGGGCTTTCTGAAAATGGAGGCTTTTTTTTTCTGAAAACCTCTGGAGCCAGGTACCCAAGAAAACTTGTTTGAGACACTACTGGCCTTATCCTCAAACAGGAGGTCACCTGTGTCTCATGGACATCCCACCCAGGAGGATGACGCCCCTCAAACACATGCAGAAAAAGTCCGAGATTGTTACAAGCGATAATATTCCTGCCAGTTCTTTTCCTGCTTTCCACATCACTGGGATGATAATTTGCCCTTTTCCTTTCAGAACCTCTCTTAGGAATACACACTGTGGAGCAAATCACGTTCACCTGTAATATAAAGGAGACGGGATGTAGCTAATAAAGAACAAGGCAATTCAAACTTTTTTCCTGAGCCCTCAGGAGGAATACCCAGGTGTGCTGAGGAAGATATGCTTGGAAAAAAAGAAAAGAGCCATTCTGCAGTCAATCTAAAAGCACTAGGCCTCCTTTCATGAATTGATTTACCCACTGGGTGACATATTGGCAATTTTCTGTTACCTACCCAGTGATATGACTAAGTAGATGAAGCTTAAAGGCAGGTCAGATAAAAAGACTTTAATCTAACAAAGGCAGCCTGAATTTCGCATGTCAAGGAAGATGATTTAACAGGGAATAGCAGCCTAAACGCGATACTGAATCAAGGTGGAGAATCCATAATTAATGTTACACTGCAGAAATGTTTACTCAAAAACAGAATGACAAAAAGGGCTAGATTCGCCTTTCCTATAAAAGGCCCCAATTCAGCAAAATGCATCACTGCAGTCTTTATGTTAAACATATGCTTCAATCTGGCCCTGCATGAGAAGGAATGCCTTTGAATTCATCTCTTTACAACCAGTGTAAAAAGGGTGAAAATCAGTCATGACAAGTTTTATAAGACACAGGCTGAGGGCTGCTGTAATTTGATGAATACACTAGGCCAGTTAGACTTGGCAGAAATGTTGTTTGGAGAATTAATTAAAATTGTTTTCTCCGAGGAAGGAAAAGTTGTGTTTTGGGAAAAGCAGTAATATCATATGCAAGTGACATGAGACTTGTTCAAGTGTTTTCAGGCCCAAGGGGTGAAATGCCTAAAGGAGTGGTTGGTCCTTGAATAATGTATTTATCTTGCAGTTACGCTTCACTGTTTCCCTACCAGGATTAGTTGAATTTCCTGAACAGCAGCCCAAAACGTAACCTCAAGATACTAAACAACACCAGGGAAAGAGGAAGGCCATATTCTGCTCCCCAAAGTGTTTTATTGGTCTACTCCATTCTGGTGACTTTTCCCTTAAAATTGTAAGTGTTGCAGCACTCTTGGTCTGTGCGTACTGGGGGAAACAGTCAGTATTTGCAGCCCCTCGAACATACAAGGACAGCTCAGCATTTTGCAGTGGGTGCAGGATGAAGCCACTAGTGAAGGCTGATGTCTCAGGCTGAGCTGGACGGCTTCAGGATGGCTCACTGCAGGTGGCTACAAAAACATTTTTTGCTAAGAAACCTTGAGTTTGCTGCAGTTAGAGACTCAGAATCATTTGGGACTAACCTTTACTCCTCACCTCCTGCTCCTCATCCTCTTAGGCTACACATCTGTTGAGTCAGGGAGCATCTCCCACTCTTTGTTGGCAATACCCTCAGGACAAGGTGACCTTCAGTTTACCTCCCAATTAATAACCCTCTCAATCTGAAGCAATCCAACCTGAAGAGACAGCAGTCTTTGAGGTCAAGTACTCTGACCTGAAAACCGGCGAGCACCCACACTGCAATGGGAGGCCTGCTGGAGGCTGCTCCTCGGCTGCTCATTGCCCTGAGACAACAGAAAAAAAAAAANAAGAAGGAAGAAAAAAAAATAAAAGAAGAAAAGAAAAAAAAATCAGAAATTCTGCAGAAGACCTTTGATTAATTATCCTCATTACTCAATATTTTAACCCACCTTGTCAGCCCTTCCCACTCTGCCTTGCAGGAGGAATAAAATTTCCAAAATGCCTGGAGCTAACAGTGATGGGGAAACCACACACAGACCAAAGTGCTGACGAGAGCAAAAATCCTCTCCTCCATTCAGCACCTCTGACTTCCAGAAATGCACACAAGCCCTGGGCAACCTCCACTATGTGGGTTAAAAAATATACATCTGTCGCTTTGCATTTGGCTTCTGATTAAGGATTTCCTCTGCTCTTTTCACTGGTGGAGTGGTAAGACTCATCCCTACCACCTGAACAGAAAGAATTTTTTTTTGTTGCTTTTTTCCCCCTGCCGTTGCACAACTGGCTTCCAGCATGATTAAGCGCATTTTTGTGCACTGTGCTGTAAGACTGAGTCACATCTGAGATTTAGCCTGAAACAAATCTCTGGGCTCTGATCAGTGATCTCATGGAGATCATGGCTGTGAATCAGCAAGATATTGTCATTTCTAAGGGGGAGGTGAAGGGAAAATCCATCTCTTTTTTGGGTCTGGTTACCTGAATTCCCAATGTAACTGTAGTACTAAGACTTAGGGACATGTGGGTTTGAGGTTAACAGCCCCACATGGATGCTCTGGGCTAATATGTAAAGACTTCAGATGAGATTTTTGGAGTGCTTTTGGAAAATCTCTCATAATGCTGATTACCACCTTCACCTTCCCTTCCTCAAAACTTTCCCATAGTCAAAATCAGCCCAAGTTTGTTTTCCAACACATTGCAGTTCTGGGGCAGTGGCTTCAAGGAGCGGAACCATCCTTGCAGTGTGGCTAGAATCCTCAAAAACAGACATGGGGAATACAGCAGGGTGTAAGAACTGGTGTGTGTGTTTCAGGGTAAACCATTGGGACACATCCCAAGGGTTTCATGAGTAAAGTTAATTTTTACTCATTTTCTGCCTTTCCAGTAAATCAAACCCTTACTTTTGCTTTATAAGTATATATATACATATGTGTGCACTTCTTATTCCACAGAGCAAGCATTAAAAGATGTTGTGGAATGATAGGCTGAAGAGCATCTTCATGCATTGCCCTTGATTACAGATAGGGGTTTTAGCTACTGATTTTGTGGACCACAACTCTACCCTTAAGGAAAAAACAAAACAAACAAAGGGGAAAAAAAATACGGAGCCCAAGCTTCTTGGCCTACAGCTTGGTTTTGTTTTAATTACCACTAAGTTTGCTCTAAACCAGGAGGAAATTGAGGGCTTTGGATCTATTCTAATGACATTAAACTTAAACTCCATCTCACTGAAGAAGAATTTGATACAGCTGGTTGATTGCTGACTGTTCTGTCTAAGCTTATCAGTCAATAAAAAAATCAAATGTTTATGCTGCAACAAGCATGAGCAAACCTTTATCTTCCCTATGTCCTGGGATGGAAGAGATTTACATTCTCCTGAGTAAATGTATCCTAATACATAGAAGACTTAATATTTTATAAAGAACTTTTTTCAGGAAATGTTGGTTTTCTGGGGCATTCCAGTTCACAGACTTCACAAAACCTTCAGGACCTAAAGTATTTTAACTTTGATGGACACACAATAAAATAAAATAAAATAAAATAAAATAAAATAAAATAAAATAAAATAAAATATGTGACTGGATAAGCAGAAAGTGGAAGGGAGAGAAAGAAATTTGGCTTTGTGGCAAAGCTGCTTGCCTGAAGATGTAAGACGTTTTCCCAGTGAGCTCAGCATTCAAAGCCAGGCAGCCAGAACATGCTTCACAAGCAAGAACCTCCTGTGAACTCCTCACCTTTGTAAGGTAAGTCAGCATTCACAAGGAAATACCCCACCACACCATTCCCTTTGATGTCTTCACTCTGCAGAAGGGAAGGGTGGTCTTTTTAAAGAATTCACAATAAAGAGAGAAGGGGAAGAGGAAGCCCTTTGAAGAGAGGAGAGAGCCTCCTCTCATTCTGCTGCTGACTACAAGCCACCCCTTTTCCTTTGTGCCTTGCACAAAAGAAGGTTTGCAAGCCTACTTCCCCCTCAACCAGCCAGACATTTTCTGCGAGTACCATACCGACAGGAGGTGGCTTTCCAACACGCAGAACACAGAGAGGGGAAGGAACTGTATGGCTTCACACATCAACCATAAATCAAACCTCTTGAAAAACGTGTGTGTGAAGTTAAAAGGTGCATGGGACCCGGTGGGTCTTCCTGCATCTTCAGGATGAGCAGCAAGAGCACACACAGTCATCCATATGCAATGGTCTCAGGAGATCCTATGTCTTCTTTCTTGAAGCAGAATGGAGTTAATACTTCAGAGTCTGGAAAACACCAGGAAGCTAAGGCTCAGCTGGAGCTAAAACCATTAAAGGGCATAAAAGGTAAAAAGAAATTATTCCATAAGCATGCAGGTGGTGATTCAGAGGAAATATGCTTTTATTGATGAATATGGGAGACAACCTGGTGTTGTGGATGGTATGGAAAGGGCTGAACTAGTGCACAACATTTTGACCTCTGTCTTGACAGGTTGAGCTTGGTCCCAGACCTCTGATTCCCAGGCAGCATGGTCTGGGAAGGAGAGGGATAGTAATAGAGCAAGAAATGAGGGAAAACTCAAATAAATTGTACATGTTCGAACACTAGGTGTTTTCATTCAAAGAGCTGCAAATGCTGTCTGATGTGATTGCAAGGTCGCCGTTTACCATGGCAATTTGGGACAGCAAATCCTTGATGATGGAAAATGTTAATATTATGCCTATCTTTAAGAATGGGAAGACCAGGGAACTATAGGTTGGTCAGTCTCACCTCAGGCCCTAGAAAGGTCTGGGAGCACATCCTCTTGGTGTCCACTTCTAACCTACTGAAAGACAAGAAGTAATCAGGAACAGACTACACAGATTTCTCTGGGGCAAATTATGGGTAACCAACCTGACTGCCTTTTGTAATTAAATGGCTGGCTGTAAAGGGCAAGGGAAGAGCAGTAGGTATTACATATCTTTAATATAGTAAGATTTTTGTCACCCACAGCATTAGCATTAGGAAGCTGCAAAAGTAGTAAACTTCAAGACAAGTTGAAAATCAGCCTGATACTGGGCTCGAATGCTTGTCATTCATGGCTCAACGTCCATTTAGCAGCTGGTAACAAGCACATTACAATTATCTGATAATCTGAACAGCACAGCTTCAAGCCAGGGAGATTTTTAGAAAGTTAAAGTTTGGGAAAGCAGAGACATCATGAAGTACAGAAAAGATAGTGTAAGTTTCTGCACTAATAACCCCATGAACCACTAAAGACATGGGACAGGCTGAACAACAGCCCAGCTTCAAAATGGACACCAAACGGAATGTGAAACAACAGTGAATATCTCTAACTTTTTTTATGGGTTACATTAGGAGGGCATAACCAGCAGGCTACAAAAATTACTATTCCTCTCTAATGCAGCAGTGCAGAGGCTGCACTTGAAATACTGTGTCCAGTTTGGGTCCCAGAGCTCAAGAAAGATGTTGAAAAGCAGAATACTCTTCATCAGAAAGCTAGCAAGATATTTAGGGGCCCATACCCCATAACCTATAAGAAGAGGTTGAAGGACAACTAGCCTGGCAAAGAAGAAGTTAAGAGTTGATCTATTTATTGATCAGACTACAAATATGTGATGGAGAGTTACGAAGATCCAAACTCTTCTTGTTAGTGGCAGGTGTTAAAGCAGGGAGCCATGGTCACAGGTTGTTACTGGGAAGGTTCAGGCTGGTCACTATGAAGAGCTTTTCCTCTAGCAAGGCAGTCCCATGCTAAACAAGGTCACTCAGAGTCTGTGAAATCTCCATCCTTGGGAATTTTTAAGACTTATCTAGGTAAGTCCATGGTTGGCTTGTTTCGATGTTGAAAATGGGCCATCTTCATACTGGAGGTTGGACTGCAGACCTCCAGACATCTGCTCCAACCAGCACTTCTGTGATACCTGAATGGAGACCACAGTATCAGCAGAGAGGAATTCAGATCACTTTGTTTTGCTAGGAAAGAAAACTGGGCAAACTCTACACAAACCAACTTGTTTAAGCCCTTGCAAATTCTCACTTGGACAATTTTGCGTCTTACCACAGTAAAGATTGTTTCTTGTATTTGCTAATCAGTCCAACCATTGACATTTAAAAGCACGTACAACTGCCTAGACGTGGCATTTGTGGCTGGAGACTTGGCCAAGAGAGTAGGAGATGAACCTGTCAACAGCCTCATGTGTGGATGCTTTTTTGCATGGCAAGTCTCATGCTCACAGCAACAGCTGAGATGCTCTGGGTGTCTAGACACCACCTCCACTGTGCTTGTAGCATCCATGGTAGCTTGCCTCAGCATGAGGAAGAGAAAAGGGGGTGGGGGAAAGAAAGAGAGTTTATGCAAATGAACACGCTTCCAAGTCAACACTGATTAATTTTGAAAACAGGCAGGCACTTGAGGGTGATTTGCAGCAGAAAGGCTGCTGAATGGTGTGTGCCTTGGCACGCCAGGGGAATAAGAAACGTTCAGGACATCCTCTCAGACCGTTCCCTACTTATACCGATGGACAAGGCATCCATTATGCACCAAATACATTGCCCAGTCCATGTTTGCCATGCTGAAAATCCACCTCCTGTTCCCATGAGTTACATTTTATACCTACAGCCAGAAGAATGAGCAGCTAAACATCCAGCAACCAGATAATAAACTGGTCTGGAGAAAAAGGCTGGTCAGCAGAAGACATTCTCATGTCCCACGCATCCCATACTCTGATCCAGAGCAGGCACAGTTTGTAGACCTCAGAACTAATGGAAAGGAGAAGCTTTGATGAAGCATGAAGGTCTAAGTGGAGGAACAACAGTGTGCTTTACCCTTGATAGCAGCTCTGTTGATTAACAGACATCAGGCAAATCAGGCAAAATGGGAGTTGTCTGTTTTATACCTGCCATCTAAAAACATGCCTTGAGCAATGGACAACTTTTTTTTTCTCCTTTCGTTTTTTTCTTTTCTCCTTTTTTTTTCACTGTGACACATATCAGGCTACATCAATCTTTGTACCAGAGCAAATATGCAGATGGAAGACATCTCAGCTGTAATACTGCTCACTATGAAACAAAGGCTGGAGACAGATGCCAAACTTGTTTCTCTCTTCTTCCCCAAACATCTACAGCATCTTGTTTTCAGAAAGTAAGTAAGAAACAGCATTCAGACTTAGAAGAAGTTCTCCATTGCTCCTTTTCTCTCTCTTTAAAAAAAAAAAAAAAAATTGTATAAACAAAGATCATTTGGTTCCAAACACCTAACCTTCACAAATGTGACTATACCTCTTTTCATCAACACAAAAAAAGAAACATAAAAGAAGAAAAAAATCCTCTCCTACTGGTATTACATTATTTCGCACATAAAGTCATTGAAAAGGTTGTCTTCAAATAAGATAATACCAAGTTATGAGATATTTTTGGCACAAGGACAAGGTAAGATATTGCCAGACAAAGAAAACACTTACTTATAATTCAGTTAGTGACTGGCAAAGTTATACCCTTCTGCCACTAATTAATTTTCCATATTTCCAGCCAAACAAATGCAGAACACTATATAGTCACCCAGGACAGCAGTCTGTAAAATGTTAAAACATTGTTAAGTTCAACACTAGTCTCACCCTGGCTGCTGCATTTCTCATCAGTGATGGAGGCTGAATTTGGATCTGAGCAGAAGAAGGTGAAGGGCTGCCAGAGATGGAACCTGAAAGACCCAGAGCTTATCTTTAGGATGTGTGTTTGTTTGCAGGAGTACAGCTGGGATCCAGCCAGCTCCAGAGGGACCAGGATGTGTCAGCAAGTAGGTGATGTGATTTACACAAGCGCACAGCCACCTGCATGTACTTTCACACAAAACACACAAAGAAAGTGTCTCTCCAGTGAGAGAAGGGACATGACCATAGGGGAAGGAAACCAGCTGCAGCAGGTAATGGTTTGGTGCTATTTACTTGGTGTCTCCAAAGCAACAAGAAGAATAAGGCAACTGATTTAAGGACTTTGGGCCACATCGTGTTTCTTGACCTTTTTCTAGCTCAGGCAGCATTTGAGCACTAAATAGAGGATTAACACTCCAATAAAAGCCATTTTTCTGGTAGTTTACTCCAAATTCTGAGACTACTTAAAATACTTTTATACAAGAGTCATTCCATTGTGGAAAATTGCCGGTGATCCAGTCCATTAGACATGTTGTATCAATTTTATTGGAGGATGATATTCCAGGGCTGGCACGGACTGCATGCACTACCCAAAAGCAAGGCGAGGTATGGCTGAGGATAGCTGACTTGCCTTAAGTCAACCCCAAAACATTTCCTATGAGGTTTCTGGTGAAACTAGAACTAAAAATTATCTCACTCTAAAGCAAAAGAAATATTTCAGGTCCATTTCAAGTTGTTTTTTTCTTCTTTTTTCCCAAAATCACAGTGGCAGAAATTTCAAAACAGAAGTTTTGGAATTAATTTTTGTTTTCAATTGCCTTCTTTTAAGTTTGGATTTGTGGGGGGATAATTTTTATGTTGGTTCTTTTGCTTGTTTGTTTGGTTTCTGTTGATGTGCATCTCTGCTTTCTGCAGGAATAAAAAATGGTAGCTTTTGGTACGCAAAAGCTTTTGCCTTCAGAAATAAAAACACAGACCACAAAATTTAGTCAGAAAGACCTTCACCTATGCGGACTTAGTAATAGACATAGTAAATTCTCCCCCCTCATCCAGAAAAAGTAATTTCACATTTCTCGTAGAGAGATTAATTAAACAGTTAATGGAATTGAACACTAATGGGCACGGCATGTTAGGAACATTAGAAGTTTTTAAAGTCATTCTCTGTAGAGAAGGTTTCAATATTTTAATGTTAAATTTCTTTTTATTTTAGAATAAGCCCCTCCTTTTTATTTTATCCTGACAAAGCAATTGATCTTGACTTCTTGGGCAGCTAGTCAAGCAGACATGAAAGCTCAGGGAAGAAGTGAGTAATGGTGTTCTGACCTCTTTCTGTCTCTTATCCCACCCAGCAGGAAACATCAAAACTTTTGACCAGAATATTTTAACATTTTCAGGTTCCTGATTCCCTGTCAGCACCAATACTGACGTGCTTCAGATGTTCCCACCAGGCCACACTGCCTTCAAAATCTAGTCTCCAGTGAAAGTCTAGTCATTAGAGATTAATTGCACTCTGCTTGGAGTTTGTCACACCTGAATCAAAACTGATCTGTCTCAGCAAAATGTTTGAATTACTATGAATCAGCTTTTTCAACTGGGAAAATAAACAAACATTCCACTGTGGAGTTTTCAGCCAGCTTTAGTAAAAACCAACCTTAAAATAGATTGTTGTGTCTTTCTACCTGGAAAATTTGGCAGATTTTAGTGGAATATGTGACAGATATTAGTAATCTTGGTCTAGATAAAAACTTGGACTGGATGAAAGCATTACAAAAACTGGCTGAAAACAGGAAAAGGACTAGGAAACAAAAAGTAGAACAAAATTTCTGAAAATCAGGAGTTACTTGTTAAGAAAGACATTTATTCTGCGTATGATCTTAACTCTGCTCTATCCAAATGATGAGACAGTCAATCAATAACACAAATTTAGCACTGATCTTTTGCAGGATCTAATGATCACCTGAAGACTAGTTCACGCTAATACGGAGTCTCTGATCCTTAGAACCACAGAAACTTTCAAGTAGTTATTTTTGGATGCTCAACTGCAGATAACCTGACGGGATTTGATTTTCTGAGAAGGTGCGCAGCATCTAAGAAAATTAGATGCCCTTGGATTTTGAAGACTTGCCTTTACCCTTTCCACCCTGAACTGTAGTCTTTCAAGAATCATGGAAAGTTTTAAACCCATTAGTGTGAGATAGCGGGAAACTGAAATGTTGGAAAGGATGTGTAGAGCTGCATGAAACTTGCTAGATCTTTTTCTTTCCAACTGCAGACTCTTGACTGACTGAATCACAAGAGCGTTAACTCTTAAGACCAGCTTTAGCAGTAATCTGGATTCCCCACTGAGATAGTCCCCAATTTGTGGGTTTGCACCAGCAAGGCGTGACACCTCATGGCTACTTGGCAGAGTTGTGCTTTGCTTTCAGAAGGGTGGACCAGAAGATCAGCCTGACCAGGGGTGAAAGATTTCATCCTGTAAAACGTCTGCCTGGCTGTGATTACCAGCATCTCTGGGTTTATTAAATAAAATCCTTCAACAATTCAGGTTATTCCAGTCCTGGACATTTACCATTCCTCCAAAGGAATGTCAAAAATGCTGCTCAGAGCAAACTGGCACTTGTAACAATACAGGTATTCACCAGGGCATCACACAGCAGCAGAACCCTGGCACAGGAATGATCGTTTCTGCTACCACTCGCCAAGTGCAAACCTATCCAGGCCATGCCGTCTTGAAAACTCTGTCTCATTCCACATCTCTTTCCGAGATTTATGACAATTAGCTGCTGAATCCATAATTAGCAAGTGGTAACAGATTAGCAGATATATCCAGTTCTGGTGACACCTCTGACAGATTAACGTTTACTCCCCAAATCCCTGCAAGGCTTCGTGTTTTCCCTGTGACCACTCAAACAGAGTTTTGGCAAGGCTGTCTCAGCGGGGAAGAGAGGGAGGGCTGGGGAAGAACAAGTTCTCACAAGCATGACAGGACCCATGCACAACCATTTGGCTTTGCAATTAAAAACATGTTCTGTCTTCCTCTGCGTCACCAAGGAGAGCATATAAGTAACAGTTGCTTTGCAAAGTGCCTTGAATTCAAACAAACCAGGAGGTTTGGGTTTCTACATGTGGGGTTTTGTTTGCTCAGAGAAGGAGGGGGCTTTTTTCCCTTCCAATAGAAGCATTACAGAGAGGAGGAGGAGTTGAGAGGAAGAGGAGTTGTATTTATATTTGTACACAACCTTCAGTTTAGATGCTCTGCAGTGAACACAGGGGCCAAGGCGAGAAGAGGAAGCCCCATCTGACCTATAAAAAACCAAAGAATTTATAATTCCTTAACTGCTGCACTAAACGGGATCCAAGGTCCTCCTTCTACATCAGCTTCATGTATTCACCTTTGAGATGTGTCAGCCCTGCAAGTGTCTTATGGGGGTTCTTTAATCTTTTGCAAACACTCATTGGTGTCTTCATCCTTTGTAGGCAAAGTCTCCCAGATTCCTGACTTCATTTTTTTCCATCCTTAACCCTTAATTTTAGGTTTCTGTACACCCCCTATCTCAACGCATCTCTTATTAGCAGAAGGTAACTGCACATATGCTTTTCGTTTGCAGCCATAGCTTTAACTAAGTACTTTCACTTTTCAAACCCTGATGGGTATAACATTTAAGATGATCAAAGCACTGTATTTATGCAGTGCACGACTAGGGAAAAAAAGAAAAAAAATATATACATATATATGAAGGCGGGGGTTAGACTAGGTCTTGTGTACAAGTTTGCTCAAGAAGTGTGTGGCTGAGCCCATGTCACCTGAATTTCAGCCTGGCTGGCTCTCATACCTGACTGACAAGAACCACGTTCGGATCCTCTTCTGTCAATTTGTCACAGAAACAACACAGCTGCTAGTGGCATTGATGGCATTGGAGGCCTGATTTGCCTGTAACTGCTCTGACTCAATATGCCATTCTTGTCTTAATGATGTGCGATCTGAATTGTCTTACTTAATGATGTGCGATCTGAATTCATCCCCGTGACAATTCCTTTGTTCTTTTATTTTCTTTTCTTTTTATTTTGTTTTATTTTTCACGTGCAAACATACCCGGTGCAGGGAGACAGCTACATGCAGGCTATTACAAAAATGGCAGCTGCGCTTCAGAAATATCTTGCAGAGGTAAAAAGGGCACATCAGTGCTTCAAGATGGTGCTTGGCAAAATGCACCCATGGCTGCAAGAAAGTTCACAAAAGGAATATAAAAGTTTGTTGATTTTTCAGTAGGGGAGGGAGGAGAGCATATTTTAGGTAAACCTGGTTATCGGAGAAAGAGGTGTTGGGAAATTCACTCATGAGACCCAACCTGGAGTACTGTGTCCAGCTCTGCAGTCCTCAACAAAGAAAAGACACAGAACTGTTGGAATATATCCAGTGGAGGGCCACAAAGATGATCAGAGGGATGGAGCACCTCTCCTATGAGGACAGGCTGAGAGAGCTGGGGCTGTTCAGCCTGGAGAAGAAAAGACTCCAGGCAGACCTTAGAGCAGCCTTCCAGTATCTGAAGGGAGCTCCAGGAGAGCTGGAGAGGGACTCTGTCAGGGAGTGTAGTGATAGGACAAGGGGGAATGGTTTTAAATTGGAAGAGGGGAAATTTAGATGAGATCTTAGGAAGAAATTCTTTGCTGTGAGGGTGGTGAGGCACTGGAACAGATTGCCCAGAGAAGTTGTGGATGTGCCGTCCCTGGAAGTGTTTAAGGCCAGGCTGGATGGGGCTTTGAGAAAAGTAGTCTAGTGAGAGGTGTCCCTGCCTATGGCAGGGGGATTGGAACTTGATGATCTTTAAGGTCCCTTGCAACTCTAAGCATTCTATGATTCTACAAATTGCCAAACAATGCACTTTTTTTTTGGCCAAAGTACAAACAAAAGACTCTACCCGATGGTGGTCACTGTTCTGCTGTTTACTAGGTTGCCTTAGGGGAGCTCAGTAGAGAATCCTAACTCATTTTTAGGTTAGGTCTTACCAGAACTGTCCCAGTATATTTTGCCAATCTAGATAAATATATAGGACAGATAAAAAAAAAAAACCACAAGAAAAAGAAGGTGGGGCGGGGAAGGGGGAGAGAAGTAACAGAAAAAGAGAAAGCCTGCCCTTTTGTCAAGTGGAAAACAGAATCTTTTTTCTATATGTTTTTGTTCCATTTTCTGCTCTCTGGTGCTATTGTAAGCCACGTAAGACCTGGATAGTCTTTCGTTATGCCTGTGCCTCATGTATTTGATGTAGCAGGGCCAGAACTGACTGGCAGTCCCAATGACAAGTGGCACAGGCTCGATTTCTTACCCCTTTCTGTAGAAGATTCTTCTTAAAGAGTATGGTCTAAAACAAAGTCCAGCAACAGTGACAGTTCAGCTGCAAGAACAATCAGTGAGTAGCACTTGATCTGAGTCTGTGACCTTCATATGTTTAAAAACACAAAAGTAACCTATATGTCTGCCCCAAAAAAGCCTTTTTGATCTTACCTTACGCCTCCAGGATGCTGTGAACATACATAGCAATCACTGTCTTTACCCAACCCCCAGTATGAATCTAGATGAAGTTCCACAGAGGTGTTGAGATGAGCACTTGTTCTCAAAGCTGGTTTCTTTTTTCTAAAGTTTTTGAACCCTTTGCCCCATTGTAGCTTCTGCTCACTTTGGAAATTCTGGGGCACAGCTGCCACTGTTTCTGTAAGCAAAAAAAATGGGGCCTAAACACCTTTGCAGATCTGAGACTTGAGAGCCCAACTGCAGCTTGGCCTTACTTCTGGTTAGAGAATAGTCTTGAGAAAAAAGGAAACTGGTAGAAATGTTTTGAGGCTCTTTACCAATAACAAGGAAAAAAAATCTAAATTTTTGTAGCAGGAAGTCTCTATATTAAAACGAAGACAGCACATAATTTAGGAATAAGTCTACCAGGAGACCTTCTCACAGTCTGTAGCTGCTTACAACATGTTATTGTCTGCTGCAAGCTCTATGTTACCTAGTGATGGAGCTTCTCTCATCCACCTTCTTGCTTCTTTACTTTTATACATATTTATTACCTAATCATAGTCAAACCTGAACAAAATAACCCCCCCAAAGTATGATTCTTCTATTTTGCAAAGAATTTTATTTTACAGAAACAACCACTGGTTTGTTAAAGGGGTTGTTTGTGAGATGACTAGATTAGATTAATTAGTTAATGTTTGTAAAGTACTTTGAAGATTAAGAACACTATATAAGTGTTAAGTATTATTGTTATTATAATAGATAGAGAAGGTAGATAGCTAGATAGGTAAAGAGATACAGCAGTCAGATAACAATAATTATAATACTTAGCATTTCTATAGGGCTTTACATCTTTTGAGTGTTTTACAAACATTAACTAATTAATAGAGTTAAGCAGACAGATAGTAGATAAAATTGTAGGTAGATTGATAGATAGGAACAAATTTTGCCCTTGGATATATGAATAGTAAAGTCAATGGAAGTTGCATCCCATTGATGAGGGCAAAATTTGGTCCATAGACAAATTCAAAGGCAAATCAGTTGGTTTTTTAAAGTGTTTGGTTGTACTTTTTTCCACAGACTATTTATCTTCCCAGTGAGTAGTTTCACTGTGGGAACAGAAAGTATACTGGAATGTTGAAATGAATGTATCAAATGTGTCAAACTTTACAGTGACATATTATGGAATCAAAGCACATTGTTAAGATTAGTCACATCAGCGTGTCGGTGACTCAGCTTTGCAACATCTCAAATGACACATCATGTCTTTGGGAAGGACCTTCAAGTTGCTGGATGAAACAGCGTTATCACACCTGTACATCCTGATTATTCACATGTCTATATGAAAATGCAGGAATGTGATCTACTGACTGAGAAAAAAAAAAAACAGGGATTAGAGCCAGATTTAAGTGTATTCCATTTTCATTAAGTAAATCTGATATTTATTAAAATGGAGAAGAAGAATTATATAAAGATTTTGGACATGACACTTGTTGCCTTTAAATTTATCTCTTCTTGAACACCAATAGGTGTCTGCAACAACTTTCCAGACATACAGGGATGTAGGAAACTAACTACAGCTTTTTGAAATGAGGTTCATGTCTTGGATCGCCTTGGGATCCAGCTGCCAATGGGGTCCAGGGCTCCTAAAACCTCTGGTCCCTCTGCAATATCTAAAGAAGGGGAGGAAGAAAGAGTGCAGCAAAGTGTGAATAGGCTCACTCTGCAATATACCCATTGTACCAGTGCCATTCTGCACTTGAGTTAACTTCTTCTGAGGGTTTTTAATGTGACTCCAGCGCCTGGCTGATACATCTGCACTGGGTCTGCATCTGGGGTAGTTTCACCACATAGCGTTGCTCTCAGCTACCAGGCTGGAACTCAGTACTGCTCTGAATTGTGTCCTATAGACACAACCGGTATTTTCTCTTTGCAAAACTTTTCTGCCACTGGGTATATGCAGAACCATCTCAAGTCTTCAGGGTAATCAGAACCACAGACCACAATTAAATCTTGATGAGATAGTAAAATGCAGGAGAAGGAGCCATCTTACTTAACTCTCAACAGCTATGGTGTAGATACCTAGATCCAAGCTAGACACTCTAGGCTTCCTTAATAGCCAACAGAGCAAGGAGCACTTAAAAGATCTGTTTCATCTGCTTTGTGTTTATGTCTGCATTAGGATGAGATGAATTGCCTCCTAGAAAGTCTTGTTTCTCTCCACTGACTGTCAATCAAGGCCAGATGAGTAGCCCACATGAGACCAACTCTGTTTTAACTATTTAAAATGAGATGAAACAAAACCCACTGTGGTGGGTTGACCTTGGTGCCCACCAAGCTGCTCTATCACTCTCCCTTATCAACAGGACAGGGTGAGAAAATATGATGGAAAGCTCATGGGTCAAGATAAGGACAGGGACATGCTTACCAACTGTAGTCATGGTAAAATAGACTTGACTTGAGGATATCATTTTTATTTATTGCCAATTAATCTGAGTAGGATAGTAAGAAATCATAACAAAACTAAAACCAATGCCACACCTTTCTCCCAGGCTCAACTTCACTCCCAAAATTATTCTGCCTCCTCCCCCAAAGTGGCGCACCAAAGGGATGGGAAACGGGAGCTGTGATCAATTCATAGCTCTTCATCCCATTGCTCCTTCCTTCTCACACTTTCCCTCTGCTCCAGTGGCATCCCTCCCATGAGATAGTGTGATTCATGAACTTCTCCAAAGTGGGTCCTTCTCATGGGCTGCTGTTCTTCACCAGCTGCTCCAGCATGGGTCTGTTTCATAGGATATAATCCAGGAAGAGAGTTCTCCAGAGTGGGTCCCCCAAAGGTTCACAGGTCCTGCAAGAAAACCCATGCCTTCATGGGCTCCTCTCTATAGGCTGCAGTTCCTACCAGGAGCCTGCTCCAGTATGGGTTCTCCACAGGCTGCAGCTTCCTTGAGGGCACATCCACAAGCATAGGGTCCCTCTTTGGCTGCAGTGTGGATATCTGCTCCACTGTGATCATCCACGGGCTACAAGGGGACAAAATGCGTCACTGTGGTCTTCACCATGGGTTGCAGGCGAATGTCAGCTCCAGGACCAGGAGCACCTCTTCCCTCTCCCTCTGCACCGACTGTGGTGTCTGCAGAGTTGTATGTCTCAGGTTTTTTCACTTTTTTTTCTCCCAGTTGCTGTGTAGCATTTTTTACCCTTTCTTAAATATGTTATCACAGAGGTACTGCCATTGTCACTGGTTAGTTTAGCCTTGTCCAGCGGTGGGTCCATCCTGGAGACAGCCGGAGTTGGCTTTGTCCAACTAGAGGGCAGCTTCTGATGTCCTCACAGAAGCCAGCTCTGCAGCTCCCCTGCTACTGAAACCTTGTCACATAAACCAAATAAACCCATGCTAAATTATGTTCTTCCTACTTCTTCTGCAAGGTCTAGCTAGTGGATTTTCCCAAGCTCATCTGCCCAGTCAGTCTCACTGGAACTGGTAATGAGGAAATTTATGAGGAAATCAGTGGGAAGGTCACTGGCCAAAAAGGCAAGAAGTGAATCTACATGCTAATCTTTTCTGTTTATACAGTGAGATAACTACATCATCATGTACTTGTTCTTCTCCGGTCTGTGCAAGACACAAGTACATCCTCTTTAGAGGCCAGAAAGGTAGATCAAGAATACATCTTATCTGCTTCTTCCTCCCTGGCAAAGCCCCCATGCAATGAAGTCAACAACAACATAATTTTCAGTAGCACAGTCCACCAGAGGTGAGAAAGTTACTATTAGGAAGCAAGTGTAGAAGGCAATAAGCCGTCCAACTCAGCTGAAAAAGACAGCATTCAAATATTGTACAGAACAAACATTGTACAGAACAAATACACCATTCATAAACACAACAACCCTTTGATCACCTAAAGAGGCATAAAAAATTAAGCAGGCAAGCAAGAGCAAGAAATATTGTCAATGCCCTTCTTTTTACCAGGGATGGACAGTACACACCTTGGTAATTAAAACTCATAGCTTTCTTCTCAAGGAACTTGAACCCAGGTCTCAAGTTATGGGTGAATATTCACAGTGCAGGGTTTCAAGACAGACCTGTCTGAAGTTCTCTTGTTGGAGCAGTTTTATTTGTATACAATATTTCACTATTTCCTGGGTCACAGGGAGAATGACTTTCTAGTTTAGTGGTTAGTGTATTCACCTGGAAGGGGAAGTCCTCAGTTCCTGCGCCTGCTTCTATTAATGTTTCTGTATTTTTCATTTAAGTATTCATTGATGTGGATAATGGAAGCCAGGCCTCTGCTCTCAAATGAAAGACTATACCACGAAGATATATAGTCATTTGCATAGGCTTACCATCTTCCTGTTCCCATGAATATTTAATTAACCTATGCAAAGTGAAATGGTTTCAATATGAGGAACTGAGAAAGCCCTGCCCTAGAATATTCTTTAGCCTAGTGGTTAGGGCAGTAAGGAAAGTGGAGAGACAAGTTCAAATCCCCTTAAGCAGAAGAGGGAATTGAACCTGGATCTTCCAGAGCTTGGTGGGGATTCTCAACACAATGCTATTGGTGAGAAAAAAGTAACATCTTCACTTCCTTTTCTTGCCTGAGCCCTGCCAAAATGCTTATCATACTGAAAGATCATCACAGAGTGTGACTGATACAATCTTTATTAGAAAACAAATGATTTCACGATGGACTTTGAAACAAATGGAGTAAATGATGTGACAACAAAATGGCTTACCACAAGGGAGCATACTCACACCTGTGTTATTTACAATCTACACAAACGATCTACCGATCTGTAATGACAGAAAAAAAATTAAGGTTGTCAAAATTCAACTCTCCAATTCAAGGACCCGGCCTAAATAAAAACCGTGTTAACATCAGCCCTCTACCAGATCTCAAAATATCATATGAAGAATTAGTGGAGTAATCCTACAGATACGATGCTACCAAGTCTCTTTCTTCTCTAAAGGTCAAGGCCCAATAAACAGAACAGAATAATCTCAAGAGAGATGTGACTCAGAATCCAGATTGCTTGGAACTGACATTGGACTGTTTGTTTTTCCTCGGGGCACAGATAGGAAAAACAAAGTGTAAGGTTAACCTATAGTGTAAATTACTGAAGAAACATGTGAATTCCAAACTGAAGGTCAGCTCTGTAGTGCTCTAAACCTGGCACTTGCATTCTGTTATCCGGCAGATAAATATTTATGTCACATAGAAGAGAGGACTGATATATCAGTACCTATAAGGAGGTCAGATATCCTGCTGAATGAAAGTGGCTGATTTTTTTATGCATGCCTTAGGCCAGCTGAGGGAAGCAATCTGTATCTCCTAACTGGGATCACCTGACTGGGGAACAGATGAAAAAAAGAAAGGGAAAAAATACCAACCCAAGCCTTGAAGCATGCCATTAAATGCCCAAAGTCAGTGGATTGGTAACACCCAACCAGTAATACACCTGTTCCCAAGCCCAGTAAATTTCAGGTAGATCTGGTTGATAAATTTCCTCTTCCTGCTAGTTTCAATGATTAAGAAAAATTTACCTACATCATTTTCCATTTTTATTCTATTTAAACTCACACTGAAAGTGAAAAAGAAAAAAGAAAAAAAAAACTTAATTTTGATAATTTTCTATGAGAATGTTGTTTATTGAGAGAAGTCTCTGTATATATTCAGTTCTCTGTATAGAAATTGTATTTCTTTGATGTCAACCCAGTATCAATGTACAGGGCTCTCAGGTGGCTGCACCATATTCCCTCACTTCAGGAGATCTTTAGGCAAGAGTATCTTTGTGTCCAGCCAGACTGTATCACCGGCAGATCAAATGCAGAGCGGTGAAAAAGAAAAAAAGACCCAAACCTGCAGACAGACCAATCTTTGTCAATCCCAGCACAAAGTTTACCGAGGTATTTTACAGCCAGCATTCTTGGAGTGCGAGCATGGACTTGCACAAATACGGATCTTGTCGGTTTAGATTATGAGCTCTCTGGGGCAACGACTTTCCCTTCGGATGTATCCACTTCGTAGCACCAGCCCTGCCATAATAATGCAATAATGCTAGTAACAACAGCAATAATAATAATAGAAATAATAATAAATTCATCCAGGATGCTGCATAGAAGAGCTGAAGGGCAGCAGGTGTGTCGGGGAAATAATATAACGCATCAAATCCTATGCAGTGAGCACATGAGCGTGTGATATCAAAGACACTACCTATGAAATTAATTTGCCAGTGACACTGCCTTGCCTACCATCCCTGGGCGTTGTGAGAATTAATTAATGCTTGCAAATCGCCTTGAGAACTTCAGAGGGAAGAGGCTTTATGTATGCAAAGCCCTGCTGCCTTTCCCTGGTGTCTGCTGCACACCTGTGCCCATTGCATCATGTGCCGCCTCTGTCTGGTCGCAGAGCATTTGCTGCCTACCTATGGCCTCCACGTGATTGATGGTTGGATTCGGGTGCCGACACTGGGAGCTCTCCCCTGTCAGCGGGAGAGCTTGCCCACACACGTCCGTGCACCATCAGCCTCTTTCCTCCGGCACAGTTGTCAGGTTTCCCAAAACAATGATTATCTTTCCCCAGAGACAAACCTCCATCCTGACACCTTTCCTAGCTGGTGTCTGGTAGCATGAGGGTTCCTTTGCAGGGGTCTCTTCCCAACCTTCTTGTGAAACTCCATTCTTTCATGTTTGTAAAACCTGTCAAGAGGCCAATGCGAAAGTGCAAGGAGAGACCGGTGTATGCTTTTTTTTCTTTACAACCAGCATGAGCAAATAATTATACCCATGCAAGATGTCCAGCTTGCAGCACAACCATGGCTATATCCCCTCGGGGAAGGAGGGCAGAGCTGGAGGCGTTAGCAAGAACAGCAAGGTGAGGTTTCTTCATCTTCAAAGTGGCCAACTCTAATCTCCGAGGGCCTGAACATGCCTGGAGGCCATGGCAGCTGCTCTGAAGGGAGCTGCAGGTGCATTGCAACCTCAATGCTGAGGGGACTCCGAATTACCCAAAACCTTCTTACATTGAAAATGAGTCCTACTTACAGCAAATAATTATTTACAGTGGAGCAAAATGCTTATTTAAATGCCCTTTCCCTCTCTTACACATTTAATGCACTGTTTTAAAACATTAGCATCACTTGTTTAGATGGGATATTTTTTTAATATTTAGGTTCAATTTCTAGGCCAACTTTAGCGTAGCTTTTGACAGTAGACCAGCCATGCTCATATCTGCCTCAAAAGAAGGGGTAGAAGACTGTTGTTTCCAAACATTGCTGCTTCCTCATGACTATGCATGAAAGCAGTACCCTGATGTTGCTGGGTGATTTTAAGCAGCAAACAACGGCAGTTGTCTGCCTTGCCCTGTTCCAGATACACTCAGCAATGCACATCAGTGTGTGAAGAGGAGGGAAAAAGAAGCAGGAGAGCATGCTGGAATTCCAAGCAAAGACTCCTTACATCTTCCACAGCCCCCTTTTCTATACTTAAGCAGGAAATGGTGGACTCACTCCACAAACCAGCCTTTCTTAGCTCTGTAAAGTGGTGAGACCAAGAACACGTCCCCACTAAATCTGAAGGACTAAGAGTCATAAATTCAGAATATGAGATGTGTAATCTTGCTCTTAGTCTAAGGTTTTGTTCACAGAGCACTGTCTATGAGATCAGATATCAATATCAGGATCATATGAAGAATTCCCTTAGACTATAATCAGAAAATCTCTTTGAGTGCTGCACACAAACCTTTCTTCACCCACAAGAAGAGATATTCATTTGGGAACCCTTTCTTGGGGCAAAACCTTCGTTGTTATGTCATATTCTCGTATACTTTTGATAATCAAAGATTTTAAGTGAGAAAATTGAAGATGCCAGTGGTGATGTTTCATAAGACTGTTTCAGGGGGCAACAACTTACGCTTTTTTTTCCTTCGTGGCTGTTTTCAGCCAAGTGCTCTCAAAATTGGAGCAGAAGCCTGAAGTCAAGAGAGTAGGTTTTGGTTTTTTCCTCTCTCTCTGCTGAATATTTATCTTTTCTGGGTAGTCTACCCCAACATAATTTTGCATGAAATGAGAAATAATATTCTTTTCTTATTTAAAGAATCAAAATATTTCTTTTGTCTGATTTTCATATGACAGGTCTTTTTCCCCCCCGCTCCAGAAAAGCTAGTGTTTGCAGAAACCTTCAATTTCCTTTAAGCAATGATTCTGATGGATAATTAGAATTTAATTTCTCTGACCAGTATCCTCAGAGGCATTTAGATGCCTTCTGCTTCACCATTCCTGTTTCACACAAACAGGAATAATAATCTTTTCCTGGTCTATCCAGCTGCTGGAAAGCTGAGTCCTTTTAAAACTGTGCTCAGCTTCCACAGTGGTTAGTCATGGCCCTAAAGGGAGAACCATCAGCACTCAGTGCAAACTCCCTTTGGCTTTCCCATTCACCCTATCTCCTCCTTTCCCGTGCTTTGCATGGGCGCTTGGGTTTTGCCTCCTCTGAAGAGCTTCAGCTCAGCCCATTCCATACCCACAGGCAACTAATAAAGGTCAATCTCAGATATAATGAAAGGGGACAATGAGTTTGCTCTGGCCACTCCTAGTTTTCCCCATTGCTTCTCACGAGCTCTGCAGGTTCTTCTGGTTCCTCCAGCAGGCCTGAATGTTAGGGGGAGGCCGTTCCCACCACCATCCACAGCTGTTCTTCAACAGTCCTGTCCTTTGAAGATGCGCATAGTTATCATGTTCTTTCAAAATACCAAAGGCCACATTAGCTTTGCTGCTGGAAAGTAATGGCAGGAGCAATTACTGAGCAAACAAGAAGGAACGAGTTTGCAGAGTGCTGCAGTGAAGCTCTGAGGGACTCCACCTGGAGTGGAGCAGCTGGCCTGCTGCAGCCACAGGTCCCCAACCCATCATGGAAACCAAAGCTTCATGGGCAGGAATGTGGTTCTAGCACAAGACATTTTCTCTCTACATGTGTTGGCCTTTTTCTCACAAAAAATTTGGTTAGGTCTCCAGAAAAAAAAACATTCATGACACAACAGAAAGCTCATGTTTCCCTGCATCCTTTACCAAAAGTTCTGTGCTGGAGTGACAGAACTGATTTTCAGGAGTCAGCTTAAACCCTGGGAGGCGCTGCAAATCACACATTGGAGACTGTGGGAAATAAAGGCATGTGTAAGCCATAAACCACCTCAAATTCCTGATGACTCTCTACCAAAATAGGAATGAAAGCTGTCTCAGATTCCTTCTCTTCCAGCCCACTATGCCACAAGGCTTCTACATACTTTTTTCTGTGATTCCTAAGAGGTATGTTGGCCCTGAAGCACAAGAACTGCAGTTCTGCCTAGTAATTGCATCATGTAAGTAGTAGGTCTACCACGGTCCCTCCAGCTCACCCAGCTACAGGTTGGGTAGACCTGGGCCCTTAAGAAATACTTTTGTGGAACTGGTGGTCTGACATGCAGAAAGTACATTAACACTAATGAAGATAAAGAATTTCACAGAAAGATAATTGTTTGCCTAGCAGCTGAATTTATTTTCATTCTCAAGTTGTAATTAAGGGAAAAGTTGCACTTCAAAATGCAATCTGGCTTTCCCTCCTTTTTTTTTTTTCTTGCCTAATAAGCAGAACAAGAAGTTGATTCATTTCAATCTGCAAGGTAAAAACTTATATTTTTACTCACAACTGGTTTAAGCACACAAACCTTACTGAAATGTGTAAAAGACAGATAAACAGGTGGAAAAACCTGACAAAAAACCACTGAGCTCAGTTTTCCATGACCTTGTGTGTCTGAGGAAAATAAAAATAAAAATGTGTTTCAGTGAAGTGTCAGTGTAAAGAGTCAAACACGGACAAGAAGGATTTTATCTTGAGATGCTGGACAGTTAAAGCTCTTTTTCCACAAGCATAGAAGGATGAGCAAGTTCTATGGACCCAGATGTTCTTATTGGTGCTATTATTTATTATTTGTATGTGTGTAGTTCTTAGTAGTTGTACACTTAGAGGTCTAAGAGTCCTACCAAACTTAAGCACGTCAAAACGCAAAACTGATCACAAATCACTGCGTGTTGCACAAAAGAACAAAGAAACACAAATTAAAAAAAGAAATGTCTGATCCAGAAAACTTGCAACCAAAGCAGAAGACGAAGTAATGAAAAGGAATCATTCCTTCTGGATACAGACAGAAGGGGCAGGACAGGGAAAGAATAGGGAAATCCAGGATAATGGACAGTTGTCTCACAAGAACAGCAGAGAAGTCTTGTTAAGTTATTATATGTGTCTCTACTACACGAATAAATTTTGTTAAATGAGAAGTATGGGACAGTATCTTGTATCAAAATTAGAGAGAAAGTTCACTCGATAGGGACAGAATTACAGCCAGTTGAACGTGTTTCCAGACATATAAAATAATGTGCATCTCTGCAATGATTTGCAATGACATGACAAGTTTTGATTTAAATTTGGAATTTTTGAGCATTTGAGTTCAGCTTAAAAAAATTAGGTGTTATTATTCCTTTAAAATTATCCATGATATTTGAGACCACATCTCAGAATGTATATAGAATACAATTTTTCCTCTATCAGTGACTGGGCTCAAAAGGCGTCAGGAAAAAATGATAATAATTTGCAGAAAAGAGAAAAACTACCTACCCATCTTCACTTTTCTTAATTTAGCTAAGTAAAGATAAGTTCAGATCTTTAATAAAGAAATGTTGCATCCTACCTTTCCCTTGCCTTGTCTAGCAACCTGGAAAAAAATCCGCAACTATTTCTTGGAATCTTGCTAAATTTTCAGGATAGCAATTAATCAGATCGGGGTAGCCTGTGAGCAAACCACGTGAGCCAGGCAGGAATACGCAATCATTGGATGTTGCAAACACAACTGCATAAACACACAAACTAGCAATTAGCTAAATCACTTAGATGACTGACCCCAAAGCTGAACATTTTATGTGTTCCCTTTCCCTACTTAGAGCTCCTTCAAAGACTCCAGAGCCTGAAGTTCTTTGGACACAGGTTCAACTTTTACTGTCAGAAGTTCTTTATAGACTGTGAACCTCAAAATGAATGAATGGGGTGGTTTTCTGAAAGAGAACCAGTCAGAACTTTATCAAGCAAGGTAATTAAGTACATACTTAACATAAGACGATGAGTAATCTTAATGATTAAATTTACTATTAAAACTAAGTTCTGATAGTGGTTTATTATTTTCCACAGATATTTTTCTAAGAAACAACCTCTGCTGTAAAAATTACCTTTCCCTCCTTCCTATCAAATACTTCAGGTATTTTCTCTTTCTTTTCCTGTGCTTTCAGTTCATCCATGCAGAGTAGCAATTTTTGGCACATCAAGCACATTAGATAATTATATGTCAGTTGAGAGACTCTCAGCTTCTTGTCACTAGTCTATAAAGCTCTCTGTAATGTTGTAATACAGTATCACTGATATCTCAATGAGATAACATGTTAAGTGTCTACTGGCTATATAATTTGAACCAAAAGTTAACAAAGAGAACTGATCTTTTGGTAAACATACAGTATATTTTTGTCATCTCTTCCTGATAGTGGTTTTGATAAGCAGATTTAGATGTGGTGTTATCCTCTGATTACTTTTGCAGCTTACTTGCAAGACAGGGAACTTCTTCATAATTCCTCAGACAGATGGTTGAGAGGAATTTCCCAAGTACCCGCAGATCAAAGATTGTGCCCTGTAAATGGTGATGGTTACTGATATTACAAATCCACCCAGACATTTTATTCTCCCTCATTTTAAAAACCCTTTCACTTCTCTCTTCTCAATGTGGTTTCCCATTAGGTGGGAAGAAAAATTTTAAGCAATCAAGAATCAGTGTGATAACCTTAGATTGCTCATTAAGGACCAGATTGTGAACGAGGAGTAGATGACAGAGGTCTATGAAATCAAAGAGCCATGGAAATAAGAAGCAATTTTTCTCTGTCTCTTCCAAAACAAGAGCAAGGGGACATCAAATGAAACACGGAGGAGACAAGTTCAAAACAAACAAAGCGAAATGATTCTTCATACAATGTATAATTAAGCTGTGGAACTCCTTGCCACAGGATGTTGTGGATGCTGTAAATTTATATGGGTTCAAAAAGGACTGGACAAGTTCATGAAAGAAAAATTCTCCAGGCGATATTAAATACAAAGACATTACCTCTGGCTCCGGAAGACACTGAAATGCAAATCTCAAGATGTTGGGAGAGTGCTCTGAGGAAGTCTCACTTTGCTATTTTACTTTTCCCCAAGCATGTATTCATTGTGGCCCTTGTCAGGAAGAGGTAGATGTGTTAGATGGATCCTTGTATAGCTGGCACAACTCTTTTTATGTTCTTATTTTATACAGCTGTCTTATTCAGCGAGCAGATGAAGTTATGGTCACTGGTAGACATGCCATTTACTTCTTCATTCATTTTCCCAGATTTAGAGCAGTAATCTGAAAATAAGTGTGTTGCTAAATACTTTTATTTTGAGTCAGTTTAGCTTCCCGGTTTTCTGCCTGGAAGGTATGGAAAATTGAAGTTTTCTGCCTGCCTCTGACAGAGGAGGGTACAGCGGCCTTTCAGAAGCATCTTTTCTCCTTGTGCTCCAGTTGGTGATATGGGTAGGCTTGCGCAAAGAAATGGGGTGCCTCTCTCAGCAGTTTACCTCTCTGGTCAAATGGGATGTCCAAATTACCACCCCAGTCCTGAATACTTAGTGATTCATAAGTAGAAACATGCATCATTTGGGATGCTTGGCTATGTGAAAATTGGCTGGGAAAATCCCCCAAGTTTTTTATTCTTGTTACTTCTGGCACTTGGCAAGCCTACCGGTGCTTCTCCAACTAGAAGTTTGCCTGGTAATGAGGAAAAGTGAAGAAAAGTCAGAGAAAAGTTCCTCCATCCTGCCTGGTGTTCTACCTGATAGCCCCTCCATTTGAACAAGCCTTGGAGCAAAAAATATCTCCTCTCACTCCTACCAATTCCTAGCAGCTGGGTTTGAGGAGAATTAATGCAAGGAACAAGTCCTGTCCTGCACTGGAGTGCTACCTCCATCTGTACAGGCTAAAAGCCTTGTTAGCCAACCCTTTGGTCCCGCAGGCTTACCCATTTTTGTGGGCTAAATTAACACTTTGGTGGTGGGAAGTCAGAGAGTTACTGTGAAATTAAGTCTGAGTGAGTGATGTACAACCCACTCCTGTGGGATCTAGCAGCTGAAGAGGAAGCTTAGCTTCAGGCCCATTGCAAGTATCCCACCCCAAAAGTGTGGAGGCACTCAAAAATGAAAATCTCCACTGCAGGATTTAACGTGGGGTTTCAAAAGCCAATCCTCTACCTTCCCAGCACCCCTAAAAAGCCTTTTGGGCAAGGAAGGCAACTCTTCAGGCTCCACGGGTATTATTATCTGGAGGTTTGTTTTGTATTCGGGGTTGGCTGCTCCTTGGGTTCACCTAGGTATTTTAGCGCATGCATGCCTGGGTGTATATTGAATGTGCCTAATAGCTGCAGTAGGTGGGGAGGGAGGAAGCTGTGCACCAAATGATGGGAACTCCTGGAGGGAGTTTTCTTGCCACTGGCATGCTGTCAGCATGCCAATAAATAAGAAAGTTTAGAGGATCAGAGGCAGTTCTCTAAACAAAATAAGGTGAAAACTCTCAGCCCGTGTGGCAATCAGGCACAGGAAACGCATTCAGTGGCCATCCAGGTTCTTGCCGTGGTTCAGGTCTGATATTCTGTGAAAGGTGAAACAGCCAGAAAATATCCCTGTGCCCAAAAAAAAAGGCCCTGTGTCTGTTGTCCTTTCTGTCATGCTGTTCCCCCTGCCAGCTATCACTCAGAGGATTGTTAGTGGGAAACATGAAATGAGAAGATATTCAAAGGCATCACAAGCTCTTTAGATGTAGGTTTGCCAGCACTGAAATTAGCCACTGGGCAGCACAATCCGAATTCTGGAACAGAGAAGTTTGCTTCTTACAGTGTTGCAAATCACTCCCAAATTCATTGATGCTCTAGGGCTCTAGGCACAAACCTAGATCTCGATTCCTTGATTCTTGAGAGGAAATCAGCACCTAGAGGCAGGAAGATGTAGAAATCAGTTATCTTTGTGCTCTTCAGAGCAAAACCTGCTTTAGGCAAGTAACCTCAGTATTTGATGATTAAATGTATAGCTGATCTAGGAACGACCCCAATTCAAAACCCCAGTATTCCAGCGGGCAATGATGGAGTTGAATCTAGGTTTTTCACCTCTTGAGAAAATGGTAAAGCTAGAAATGCGGGCATTGCTCTGGTCAACAGTATCTTCATGTTCCACCTTTGGATAAAATGTCCAAACATGACAGAACAATTCTTTTAACTTTTAATCCCCTTAAGTGGGAGACACATATCTCTTCCAGTAAGGTTGGGAAGATCTGAAAGAGATTTTCCAAGATACCAAGCAAGTATTTCAATTGTCTGCTGGATACATAGTCCACGGATTGACAAGTGGGCTGTGAAACCTGAAGGAAATACAGAATCTGCCTCCAGTTTAGAGCTGGGCACCTCGCTTCCTAAGAAGAAAAGAGAACAAAGCCTCACACCTATTTTTGGCTTTTCTGCTATCAGACTGGGCTTTTGCCTTGTGCTGCCACATGCTAAGCCCTTTCAGAAGTGTCTAGTGCCCCATGTATTGCATAAGAAGCTTACTTGCCTAAATTGGGCAATAGCAAGAAAGCTCCTAAGAATTAGAAGGTACTAAATTCAGTGCTGTGATATGCAAGTCCTTTGGTAGATGTGGATCTTTGATACCACACCGGCAACAGAAGAGCTAGAATAGATTCAGATAGAATAGAATAGAATAGAATAGAATAGAATAGAATAGAATAGAATAGAATAGAATAGAATAGAATAGAATAGAATAGAATAGAATAGAATAGAATAGGATAGGAGCTTTAATCCTTATTCATTTGTATCCACAATCTTTAGTATCTGCAGCCTCTCTGAATCAGTTTAGTTTATTTAACACAACTCAGATAGATACATTTGATCTGCTAAAGCTGGCATCCTTCTTGTTCTGCTGGCATGCTGTTGATTATCTTTCACAGATGAGAGCTGTGAATAGACTGTCTCTGTCCCTCCCTGTCCCTCCTCCCCGCAACTACACTCAGCTCTTCCCAGGGACTGGTTGAATCAAATGTGTTCAGTGTTCCCTCCTCTTAAGTATATTAAATATGTCCAATCAAGTACCATAGACACAGTCAACCCTTGGCCAAATGATCATATTTGCAGACTTGTCAATAAAAAGCCGAGATTTACATTCAGTAATGATTTTGCAAAAACACAAACCAAACAAAAATCCCAGCAACAAACCCTGCCTAAAGTGTCTTCAGCTTCACCAGATTTCAACACAAAATATTAAGGGTTCTCAGTGATTTATGGGGTTGGGGAAAATAGCTTGCATTGTATATTTAAAGACAACTTAACTTGGCTATTCTGGATGTGTATAACAACAATCACCCTATGTTTAGAATCAGGCCTATAGATTACATGATATATAGAGAAGGGTTACTTGGATGATCAGTGTCTTCTTCAAAACCGGAGATGAAAAGGCAGTCATAGAATCATAGAATGGTTAGAGTTGGAAGGGACCTTAAAAGTCATCGAGTTCCAGCCCTCCTGCCATGAGCAGGGATACCTCCTACTAGACCAGGTTGCTCCAAGCCCCATCCAGCCTGGCCTTAAATACTTCCAGCGATGGGGCCCAACGTAACTTCTCTGGACAATCTGTTCCAGTGCCTCGCCACCCCATGACAAAGAATTTCTTTCTAATATCTAAGGGTTAGTTTCTAAGGGTTATAGAAGAGAATGTCCACATCCAGTTGGTCCAGCTCCTCTGAGAACCAAAACAAAGCTGACATTAGTGTGATCATAGCTTTTGCAGGACCTCAGATCCCCTCTCTGCAGTCCAACCCACTATCCTACACAGTCCCATGAGTTATTTTTCAGATGTATTTAGTGCTGCATCAATATAACATGTCTGAACATAGTCCGTTGACTTAAAAATGATCAGTCATGAAGGATTATAGGGGTTAGAAGGTCACTGTGTAAATACATTGAGAGAGAATCAAGGGAAAGTAAGAAAAGCTCTCTGAGCTACTAGCCAGTGCTCTCACTAGAACCCATAGGATTTAATGACTGTGTGTACAATTAAATCAAGTTCTATAAAATTCAGCACAAGTTTTGAGATGATCAGCTGGTGAAAGGTATTAGTGTCACAACTGGCTGTGACGTTTTGTGAGCTAGAAAGTGCTGCAGCACACACGGATGTGTTGCATGTCTTATTTACTCTAGAACAGTAAACACTTCACCAGAGTGGCGTGTTTAGGTCTACATCACTTCAGAGTAGAGGTTGTATGGAAGAACTTGTTTGCCATAGTGAGACATGTCAGGATTATTTTTCTTAAACATAAACTGTAAATTTCTAGGGTTTATATTACCTGATTAGGAGGTGAGTATAATATTCCTGAAATCTTATATTTTTTCCTCGAAAAGCTCGTTAACACTAGGCTGTGAGTCTAACCACTATTTTCTTGTTCCATGGAGTATATGTTTGTGGTGAACATGAAGTCAACAAGAGCAGATGGTTTCAGTGCTGGTATTTTGCTCTCAGGCCCATATCCAGTATCTCACAGCAAACTCAGAAAGATCTGCAGGGATTTGTTTTACTCAGCAACATCCTAGTTATTGGTTGCTGGGTCTGCCTAACCTGAAGTATTCCCACAGAGAAGTTCCATCCATACAACCATGACTAGTTTGTATCTGTCCTCACCTATGTCTTTCTGAGGACATAGCTCAAGAGTTTTCATGTTTAGACCCTCTTGGACTCTCTCTGTTGAGCTATTGAAGGTTTACCTGAACGTCCAGAAAGAAAGTGTTAAAAGGACACTGTGCAGGGACCATCTCTACTGGAGGAACTTTTTGCTCACACATTCCCTGAAGAACAGGTTTCAGCTCCAAGGGAAGTAGAATCAGGCTCTAACCCAGCTTCTGCCCAGCTCAATAAATGCACTCAGGCTTAAATGATCTCCTGGTATAGGTGAAGAGTTTTTTTCCCTGCATGGATGATCAAGTATTTCAGATTACAGTTTGGGTGGCTTGTTTATATAAAGCAGACAAATCCTAAACTAATACCAAAAGTATTCAATGTGAATGAGCTCAAACACATAGCTTAACTCAGAAGTCAACACCAGCTTCTATTTTTTAAAGGTTACTTTTACTGTTAAGTCTTGGGTGTTCAGGTTTGGTGAGAAAAGTGGAGGTTCACTTCCTGTAGCAGTGAAAGATGAAAAACAACTTTGCGATGAGGTGAAGTTTTTCACCAACATATTAAAGTTTAGTATTGCAGAAATTCAAACACTGCTAAAATTCCACTAGAATGCTATTTGGCTGACTTTAAAAATTATTATTTACACTACGACAAGAGGTTATTTTGTCTTGGAAGACTATAATTTCCTCCTCATCCCCAATTGTTCAACCTGGGGTACATTCTAGTGTGAATGAGGGCCAGGAAGTAATATTGATTAGAAGTGTGTTATTTTATATTCATTATTCTCCAGGGGGAAAAAAAAAATGAAAAAAAAAAAAATGAAAAAAACAACCACATAAAGCAAGAAGCATAAATAATGAGAACAAATAGCTTTTGAAAAAATCATTTTGATCTTAAGCAAAAATCTAACAAGATGTCAATAAGAGACCCACTCCTTTTTAAAATTTTCCATATTTACAAAAAGATATTTTTTAACTGTCTGTATTTTTACCTGCCTCTTAAAGTGTGTACGCAGTGTACACATTCTTTTTTTTCCCTAATGTTCAAAATTAAACCCCTCTGTATGCCTTCCATGCTGAAGTTTATAACCTCAGCCTACACAAGTCCAGTGCAGAAAGATCTACAGCCTCCAGGCAGAGCGAGGAAGCTCTTTAAAGATGAATCATTTTCATAAATGAGTGCAGAGGGAGGTCAAGCCAGGGGACACAGAAGGTTACATGTGTGGCTGAGATAAGGCCTCATTCATCCACTTCTTACTGTCAGGTCTTGATGGGTGAACATTGCCTTGAGCTCCCATAAAACATGTTGTTTGCAGAAAACTTGCAGGTGGTTCATAAAAAAGTCCAAACTGTTACCAAGAAATTTATCTCTCAACTGCTGGATCTGTTTATAATGGAAGTGAAGGATCTCATAGAGAAATTAAGTATCGGGGACTGACTTATATTGGCTTGCCAGACTAAAAACCCCAATCTACTTTCCAAATACTGCACTAAAAATGTCAAAGCAATTGTATTGATGACATCTCGACAAGATACTGTACAAGACTGTTAAAAGTACAGCAACAACAACAAAAGAATGTTGCCTGTTTATGGAAAACTTGTCGCTGGGGAAGGAATGTGGATATTTAGGAGAATTTTAGGGAGGAAATTCAATCCGTTCTCACTGCAACATTTGTTTTTAGGGTGTCAGTCTTTTATTACAGCAGTATGCATTCAAAGGCCAGTTTTTAAAAGGGCGTCGTTGTTTCTCTCTGTGTTTCAAAGCAGATATTGTGTTGGAGGGGAGAAGATGTGAGGGTTAAATTGAACGCAGGCGGCATCATATGGTGGACAGTTTGATGTTGTTGTGAATACTTACCCACTGAGGGCCGGATTTGAGACCTGTTGAAGTCAATGAAGCTTCTTTAGTGACTTCACTAGACTTTTACCTCCAAGGAACCGTACAGAGACTGCCAGCTGAATCCACATAAACTACTCTAGAGCCATCAAATAGTAGCAGCTTTTGACAGGTATCAACCTGAAAAGTGTTCACATTCATGATCAAAAGGCCCTCTGTCTATTACATTTCAGTCCCTCATACTCTCCCGTCTCCTCCACACAAAAATACAAAGTTAAGTTTTCTGCATTCCCCTCAACTTGCTCTCTCATGCTTTCGTATTCATAGATTTTTACGGCCTGAAGGAGCCATTATGATAATCTGGTGTGACCTCCCGAAATCAATGTATCAATGGGATTGCACCAACATTATGGAGAACAGTATTTGGCCTCTAGACATCCTGCCATACAGAGACAACACAGAATGAATTAAAATGGGACAGGGCATTCATTATGAATTATTTGCTTTGGGGGTTATACATCGAACCTTCAGCCACACTTGGTATTTTTTTACTGTAGTCAAAAGAAGAAAAAGAGTTTCTCCAGAAGGGTCTCTGCATAAGTCATGTGTGCCTACCTCAGTTGCTGTTGCTACAGTACTTGGGCATATGACAGGAGCCCCAAGTTTCGGTCAATGTTTTCTTAAAGGATTTGATCCAAAATATTAGTTCTGTGCTATACACTGTCTTGGGCAGTTCTTTCTCATGAGCTTCTCTTGCAACTTCTCTTCCCATAGCTACATGCAATGCCCATAGGGTGTCACTATGCAATAGTAACAGTTCAGTTGCCTGCAGTGGTGCCACTGACGGCAGGGACCTTGCAGCACAGGTCTGGCACCCCTTCTTAAGGGAGTTGCTCCAGCTGCTCATGAACCTCTCAGGATTTCCCCATGGATGTCTGCAAAAACATCACGCACAAAGATCAGCACTTGGGTGTTGGGCTATAATATTCCCATACTGCCCATTTCCAAGGGTGGGTGGATCCCTTTAAAAACCCAACCTCAGACTACGTTATCACATGACAGAGACTCTGAAATTGTACTGGGGCAAGGTCATTTCCAGGACACGGTTGTAGTGATAGTAAAATAAAGCTTCGTGTCATCAAAAGCCTGAGAATCTCAAGGCACATAGAAATCCTTGGTCCATCAGGTCCATCTTTCACTCCCAGGCCAATATATATGGTTTTAGCTGGGGCAGATCTACTTCTACAAGCTAGAACAACTTTCACTCTCAGAAAGTGTCAATGACAATCACAGGGCCCTAAATACAAGGTAACTTGTTCTTAATTAAGGGAAATTTAATGGAACTGTTGGTAAACAAATATCAGGTGATGATAGGATGACATCTCCCGACAGATTACTGAATAATTGAGCTTCTCTGACCCAAAAGGAATTTCCATGCAACTTGCAGCGAGGCTTATAAGACAGAGATAATTAGGTCTTTATTCTCCACAACTTTTTAGTCTTTTTTTTTTTCCAAGCATACAGAAATTATCAGAGCCTAGATCACCCCTCACACATTAAATCCCACTTAGAGAGATGATAACTTCTCTGGTTCCCGTCAGCTGCTCAGCTTCCTTCAGCTGCTGCCAAGCATTTATTATCTTCAGCTTTGAAACTCCAATAGGAATGAAGAGAACCCTCCTCGTCCATCCACAGACACTCCCCTGCAAGAACTGCCCTTCATAATCTCTGAAAGGACTGTACTATAAATACCATTTCCCATCCTAAATCCACCATGCACAAAGTGAAGTTCTGCTAAAAATGTGTTCTCTATACATAGCTAGTGTAAAATCCATCAGGGTTTTAAAGGTCCATCAACTCTCCTGATGCAATAGCATTGCTTAGTATTCTTTAGATTATACAGCTTTCTATCAGAAAAAGCTGATTTATCAAAATCAACAATGTTTCTTGGGAGCCAGTCAACTGTGATAATATTCTTGTTGGCAATGTTTCAAAAAAAAAAAATCAAGATTAAATGCAATATTTAGTTTGAAGTTTTCTCTTTGCTTTGTTTGGACTTCTTTGCTTTATTTTATTTTTTCCTTGTTTTGACCTTCAGTATTAAAATTTTGCGAATATTCTTTGTTAATTGGAATGACAGCACACAATAATATAAGATGATGTATGTACTCTGTGTTTTCTGACAGTGTGTGGGCATTACCAAAATAAAGCAAATAGAATGGGAGAGTAAAGTGGCAAGGACTTCAAGGGGACTTCCAACCTGACCCATTACTCTGATATCATGTCAAATATTTCTAAATCATCCTCTACAGTTATATGTCTAACCTGCTCTAACTTTCAGGTAATAATTCTGCAGCCTATCGAGGTTGTGTTGTTCCTATTCAAAGAGTTAGAAGGATTTTGTGGTAACTAACCTAAAACTCCTCCTTGTAAATTAAGCCCGTTTCTTCTTGTCCTACCACTAGTGGACACAGAGAACAATCGATCACTGTCTTCTTTTAAAAAACCTATTATACATTTGAAGGCTCTTATCATGCTTCCCTTCCTTCACTGCTTTTCTAGACTAAACAAACTCAATTCCTTCAACTTTTCATTATAGGTCATGTTTTCTTAAACCTCTTCTCCTTCGTGTTACTCTCCTCTGGATGCTTTCCAAATAGTTTATTACTTTTTTTAAAGCATGGTGGTCAGGACTACATACCTCAGGCCAGCTGAGTCCCCACCTGTGCCAAGTAGCTCAGGCTAATGACCTCCCTTTTGATAAGTGCATTACTGTGTTTCTCTTAAAACAGCTTAGACTTTCCATTCCATGAAATATCACAATTCCTAATTACCAAAACAATTTTTAAAATGCTGGAATTCCTCACACAATGGGAGTAATTTCTTCTGTCTGGATCTGCTAAGTAAGAAAAAGACTATGCTGAAATGGGAATACATAGTATTTAAGAGTACTGGAATCCACACAGTTGAAATATTTATCTTACATATACAGGGCTTTTTAACCTGTAGACTTCATATTATTTTAAGACGGATGTCTCTATCCAGAGTTTTCTGATGCAGAAATCCAAGGAGGGAAACGACAACGCCTCATCTCCCAAAAGATCACGTGTGAATGGCATGGCTATATAGATGAGTTTCTGCATTGTGTTATGTGAATTTCCTTAGCCTTTGCATGGGGTCAGACCAGAATAGGGCCCAGGTCACATCATGGGACATCCTCTTCATTCAGATGAGTGAAGGAAACAGCTGCTGAAACAAAATTTGAGAAGCTCTAGTGACTCATTCAGCTTAAAACGCACATGTACATATGTATTACACTCTATACATTGACTTAGCAGGAGGACTCCAAATTTAAACAGTTTCTTCTACTCTCAGAGAGATAATAATCTGAAGAAGCCACTTCTGTCCAAAATGCACTGTTCAAGTCAAAATCCACAAAAACTAGTCTCACCTTGGCTTTGAGCTCAGGTGAGATTTGTGCACACTCATTGCCCTGAGATTTCAGAATTTGGTTCCTGTCCCCAGCTCTACTTCAGGGGTTGACTGTTGGGTGGTTCTGAATAAATCACTTCCCTCTGCCTCTATGTCCCACCTGATGAAGTTACCGTCTTGCTCCTCCAGGTAGCCCTTCAGACTGCCTCATAGAAGCCTCTAAGTAGAAGGTAGGTACTCTTGTAATTTAGCAGGGGAAAAAGAAAACACAGCATTGTAGAAAAGTGACAGTAGACTTACATTTGTGGAGAAGAGTGTCTCTCTTGATGAAATGAGATCAAATGTGTCTGAGACAGAAGGGAAAAATACAGAACAGGACATTTAGGAATGTCCCTTGCTCTCCTAAAAGCCTGCAGTAAATGGGACCCTGACAAAAGTATTTAAATATAATAAAAAAATCCCTCTGGCTGGAAGTAATCCAGAATTTTCTGAAATACTTTTATTAATATCATTTCCTCTGCAATAGACACAGGACTTACTTCTTGGTTACTGTGGGTTCAGAAACCTCTAGTGCCAGTTCCTTCTGGGCTATATGGCTGGTAGCTCCATAAAAGACATTAGAGTTTTACCAGTAAGTATTAATTAATGAACTTGATCTTTTCTGGAAATGTCCTTTGATGATGCCTCAAGGAAGACAGTAATTCTTTAGAATGAGAAGAGCCAAAGAAAACACTTGAATTGGTTAAAAGGTGGGAGGGGGGNACTCTAACAACTTGTTGTATTATGAAAATGTTACACAGTCTGCGAAGCAGAGAGTTCATAGTCAACCCATGCCTCAGAGTGGAGGTAAGCACAAATAAAGAACTCAGCAACATGAGCCTCAACATTTCTGTCTAAATTTTCAAGGTCACTGTCCCACTGAGCGGTATCTGCCCATAGCTCACGTCCTGCTGGGACATGCCATTCAGATGACTGGAGAGCTTTTCTTCACTGAACTTCAGAGGGGACTTTTCCCAACTTCAAAAGGAATTTCCTCGAGATTATAAGAGAGGAGCCAAGAGCCTGGTTACATTCATCCACAGTTACCTGATGTAACAATATGGGATTTCAGACTTACACAGCAGTTCATGCTGTTTTCACCCTTGGGCTTAGAGCACTGTCTAAGTTGGCAAAAAGGACCCATAAGGCTGGTAGAAGGTCACTAGGTACAGCCTATGAGCTCAGTCCCCATGCCACACGCATTGCCTTGCTCATGGGACAGTCCAAGACTGGAGCTGAACAGGGCAGTGGGTAGAGACTGTGCGCTATATTGTGGCATTTCTAGGTTCCTGCAACACATGAAAGACTTGTCCCTTAACACATGAACAGAAACTTTGAGCACTCTTTGGATAAGGTTCTGATTTCTGTTTAAGCCTGTCACAAATAATTGTACACAAAACTGGGCCTGCATTCTGTTTATATTGGGCCTTGCAATTTAGGGTATTATTGTCTCCATCCCTCACTCAGCAGTGATTAAACTGTATCTGACACTTCATAGTAGATTAACTAAAACTGAAGGGTCTTCTGTAAGAAGGGGCCAAGGAATATTTCATCACATACCTTACAGGTATTTTAATATGTTGCATTTAAAATCCAGTGAGGTCCCATCCTATATTACCAAGGGAACAGATATTTTTCCCTTGACACCAAGAGACAAAAGACCAAACCTACCATATCCTTCATCTATCATTGCGGCCACACCACCAGAGGTCCTTGATGCCCCTTCATTGAAGAGAGTTCCCTGTTTATTTTAAAGACACCTTGAAACTCACAGCTTGGTGCTTGGTCCCTTCTTCTGCCTCTGTTCTGCACTTGATTTTATCTTCTGAAACAGTCAATCCCCTTTGTCTCCTTTTGTGTCTTTGTTTTGGTACTTACAGAGTCTAATGATAAATATCATCCCTATACTGCTGTGAGGGTGCTAGTCTCTGCGGTGTCTCCCACCACCCACACAAGCTTGTGTGACCTTTTCATGCTGTCTATTGTGTGCCAAAAGTCCCTTCCCACTACACATTTTCAACCAAATTTCCACTGCTGCCTTCTGTCTCCTTTTATTGCTGTGCATGCTCAAGAATTACCTACAACAGAGCACACAGGACAATTTCAACCATGTCATCCTAATAGATTTGCTTTAACCCTTCACATATCCTCTTCCCCCTACCCCAAATTTGCTCACATCTTTTTCTGGGGGAGGGCTCATTCAATTTGTAAGGAATTAATTAACGTGGCACAGGCAATTACTGCCCATTTTAGGGGTTTTTTTTCAGTGCCTGAATCACAGAGGGGTTATGTCTGTTGTAAGTGCACCTTCCATTAGCTTTAGCTCAGTGCTGAAAACTCAAGTCTGGATTTGATTCATTACCAGCTCTACCAGGTTTGTAGAGGATGTGTTTCACAACAATATTGCCTGCTGTCTATATCAGCTACACCAATAACATGATCTATGTCTCCGGTCCTGAAAGCAAATGCTGCAGGAAAGGTCCATAAGGCTGAATTCCCTCCTCTCCCCAAAAAACAGGGAGATCTTGAATGCTATGTATTGGGAATGACCCCTTGGAGGGCATTGCTGGTGAAAGTGCTAGTTAGCACAGGCCAAAAACTAACCAGCGTGCTACCAATTAAATATTGTTGACAGTGCTCAATCCTGTGCCTTCCTCTGTCTCATGTACTAGTAGAGGTTTAGGCTTTTTTAAAAAATCAAAATCTAGCACACAGAGCAAAATTCTGCTATTTTCTGTATTGACGTACACCAATAATTTAATCTAAACATATCAAGCTGTCTTGCAGTTACAGATGCGTAATTCAGGGCTACATTTGGACTTCTTTTCTGTGAACTTACCACCCGATTCTCATCTTTCTCAGGTCAAACTCGTGTTAGCTCCTGATTTCACACCTGGTTCTCTGGATCATGGACCACTGCAACAAAATCATCCATTAACGTTAGCCCACCAATCTATACTCAACAGCTTCCAAGAGTGGTGTCAAAGGTGGTGGATGAATTTATGTCAGTTGGAATAAAATTTTACCACCCTTCATCTTCATGTTACCTGATATCATGAACCTACCATTGAGTTCAGCAAGCACAATTTTAGTATAAAGCATTGCTTCGGTATTAAGTGGTATTAAGTAGTAGTAGGGAATTCTGAACAAAGATGCATGAAAATAATGACATGAAAAGCAGGAAGCTAGCACGTGGTTGACCAGTTAATTTTAAATAGAGAGTTTGGGGATTTTTTTAGAGTGCAAGAACTCTGCATTTTAGAGAAAAGCAGACTTTACAAGAGGCACATCTCTCCTGACTGCATGCAAGCAGAGAGGTTGCTGATATGGAAAATTACTTGGCTGTTGGCCAACATATATTTAGGTTTGTGAAAAGGGAAAGAGGAAACTTTGGAAGAAAAATCTCAAGGTAATACATTGACTAGTTATTATCACAGGGGATAAAAAGAGACAGTAAATCAAAAGAGTTTAGAAAAAGGATATTAAATATACATCAGTTAAAGATGTATTCAGTGGCAGGGCATCATCAGTGATATATCTTTCTACGGAATAACAAAACAGAATAAAAAGACTTGGGTGAACAGGGCAAAATGAAATGAAGGAAGATAAAAGATACCCAGATATCAAGTCACCCATGTAGACCATAATTACACAAATACAATCGTTGAATAATAAGGATAATAAAATAAGTATTTAAGTACATTATGTATATATAACTATTTTTGGAAGCTACTGACTCAGGCTTAGGTTCCCTCTTTCTGAAGTCATCTTACTGTTGCCTTTGAAGCAAGAAGATGGTCAAATGGCAGATGTTTTCTGAAAAAGAGGTTCCACAGCATCTCAAGCTAAATCTCATCCTACACCAGAATAATGCTCCAGGTTTGCTATCAGGCTATTTCTTTTTCTGCTCTCCTGTCATCATGTCATTACTTCGGGACTAGCTCACAGTGTTTAAAGCAGATTTCTCAGCCATTAGCCAGAGGGCCACTTTCAGTCCATGTAACCTAGGGCTTTGGTTTGGTCAGTTTCCCCACATCTTCTTTGCCACATTGCTCCAAGTGACCATGATGGGAAACATCCAGCAGCCACACTGCTCCCAAATTGCTCAGTGTCTGAAGAGAAGAGACATAACTTCCCTCAATTTGGCTCTCTTTGCTGCTGTTATAATTTCCTGCCCCTAGGAAAAGACGCCATCAGTCCACAGTGAGTAGTGGACAAAAGGGATGAATTGAGGTGCTCAAGATAATGGTGATGAGAGCAGTCACTTTGGGCACGGAAATGTCTCTCCACTGCTCAGCCCATCCCTTTCATCACTCAGGCAATATTTTTGGATGCAGATTAAACTGAGCCAACAGGATTTACAAAACATGATATGACTGTCTCTGTGTTTTGCCTGCCAAATTCAGCACCCCTTCATGAGCACTCATGAGCACGCACAAGTGAGTAATGGCAGAGAAGGACTCAGACTGAACTCAATAGGCATGATATGACCCATCTGTTATAACAAAACTGCAACAGAGCTCCCCTTTCCTCTACATCCTTCATTTTTGTCTGATTTTAATGGAAGATTAAACACAAATAAGACGGATTTTGATTCTACCTGGATGTCATTCAGTTCCACATAAACCCTACAGGCTGAATACAGTTGAAGGTCTTCCTTCATGAGCTTGACCACTTCTGTTGCACCTCACAGTTACCGACCAATGCTATTGCCATCTCTTTTCTTATTCTTAGATGTGCAGCTCTTTCCTGCTGTGATTTCAAAGTTCTGAGGTATACAGCAGGCCTGATTCTGCGTTGCCAGAACTTTCACCACAGCATTTGACCTGGCACAGCCTTGTGTAGACAAAACATTGAGCAGCATGACATAGTCTGTAAAGGCTCTTGTGATATCGCTGGGTATAGGCAATCACATTGATGGACAAAAGCCCATCTGCTGTAAACCAGAGCTTTCTTACAGACTTCGGTGGAGCTATGCCAATTATACCAGGTGAGAACTGCTCTTGCTATTATTAATGTGTCCTTAGTCTTCTACCCATGTATTTAATGATACAAACAGAAGAAACCATGGAAAACAAACTCTGTCTTCAGTAATGTCTCATTGATCTCAACTGAATAATTCATAGTATCAGAAAGGTAAGTAGGGGTGGAAGAGACTGTGTTTTTAAAATGTCAAAAAACATCTGGTCCCCATTTGTGAGAATTACTGAGTCTTCTTCAGTCCTTTAACTCTTTCGCCCCATTGTATCTGTGCATGCATAATTTATGTGGTTTATTTTCTAAATCCTTTAAATGAATGAAATTTGATATAGAAAATTATTTTTTTCTATAGATTCTTCCAAGGACTAGGAGTAAAACTGATTCAAAGAGTTTCCACCTCACACTCCTCCCTGATGCCCACATCACTCCAGTTTAGGGTTGTGTCAACATTTTTGACTTAAACCTTTCCATTTCAGAGCCAGTATTCCCGTAAGGCTGGGAACATGGTAGGTAAGGTGTCAGCATGGGAGTAGTTTTGTGTCTGATTCCAAACATCAGGGGTCATTCAAGGTCATTCAAACCTCCTAAAAGCATTTTGGGGCAGGGAGGATATGCAGGTTGCTTTTGTATGCGGGGACCAAAACTAAACACAGTATTCCAGGTGTGGCCTGACAAGCGCTGAGTAGAGTGGGATAATGACTTCTGTATCTCTGCTGGCAATGCTCTTGTTGATGCAATCCAGCATCCTATTGGCTTGCTTTGCTACTGCAACACATGCTTCACTTATTGACTTTGCTGTCCACAAGGACCCACGGGTCCCTTTACACAGAACTGCTACCCAACCAGTGAGATCCCAGTCTGTGTTGCACTCCTGGATTATGTTTTCCCAAGTGCAAGACATTACACATTCCTTGTTGAACTTCATAAGGTTCTTGTTAGCCCACTCTTCCATTTTATTTTACAATTGCAGGTTTCCTATGTGCTTGTGGGACTGTGACCATCAGCTCATAGTCCTTGCAATGCTGGTGGAAAATCCCCTTTCCTCAAAACTGAAGAAGATCTGGAAAGTTCATGCTAGTGAAATGGAGATTAAACACAGAAATGCCTTAACAAACATGTTTTCAGGGGTCTTAGGCTGAGATCCTAAGTTAGATCAAGTGTTTGGAGCACACTCCCCTATGCTCTCCCTAAAAGGAAGGTAATGAAGTTAGAGAACTAACCAGCACTTACATCAGTATGGTGTTGAGTAACTGTGAAAATTTCAAGGTGTGTGTCTTCTGGCAGTGGGGAACATCCATGACTTCTGCTGTCTGCCCAGCTCCCCATCATAACTGTGTCAAGGCTGTGCTCATTGTTGCTTTATCAGAATATATATCTTTATGAAAAAATCTATGATTTCACTACTTTTTGAGGTGCCCTTCCCCCTCCCCCCCCACAAAAAAAAAAAAAAATCTTGAAATCTTGTAATTTCCCTCAAAAGGATAATTTAGATATTTTTTTAACCAGCTGTATCTCATTTGTTAACTGAAGAAAAGATTTAGCCCTGGAAATACGAACATGCATCCATTAGAGACAATGGGATCAGGAATGCCCTGTAAAGGTCTGATTTACAGATGGACAAAGTATCCAAATTACCACTGATTAGAGCTGGAATAAGAGGAGCTGCACATCTATGAAATTCAGGCCTCAGATGACTATCAAATAATTAAGAACAGTTAGCAGCAGCCGCTAACATAAAACTTCATCACAATTTCACATGCTGGCACAGACTGGGGAGTCTTAAGCAATAACAGAAACTGAGTTATACAATTAAAGCATATAGGGATAAACTCAGTTCCTGATAAAATCTGCGGGAAAATTGCCATTGAATTCAATATGACCACCAAGATGTGCCCATAATTATTAGCAGTGCATGAAACACTTTGGCCACTTGGTAAGGCTGCATAAATTAATTGCTGTGTTATAACAGGGAGGAACTGGACTTAGCACGACAGGTTTGTTGGCTTTATTACAGGAATTGTCCACAGGACAGCAATGCCATTTTAATTCCATTTTACCACAACTTTTGAGGTTTTAAATTTGTTTTACCTCCACAATGGAAAGAAGAAAAGGTGGAAAATAAAAACCTTTTCAAATGTTTTGTCACAGTAAATGACTCTGGAACTTTAATGGCACTTTTGTACTACCCGTGTAACAGAAACCTAAGACTCTGCTTCTCTTTGAATACTCTCCCTGAGCAGAGCCTTGAACCTCAAAAATCTCTCCAAGAGAATTGTCAATGAAATAGACACTTCTCTACAAAATGCTTCAGCCTTGATGCAACATGTTTTAACAAAAATGTATTTAATTAACAGCTCTAATTAGAACGTACTGTGCAATTCCAGAGGTGAAAAGAAACTCTGCTGCATACCGAGAACCTTCCATCACAAGCTAAATTCTCCTGGGGTTTTTTGGGTCCCCTGTCTTTCTCAATTGTGTTTGGCAGTAGGCATGGACACTATCAATGTCGTTGCAGAAACATAGCTTCTACCTCAATTTTATTGTAAGTGAAGAGATTTAAAAATGAAATATAAAAATCTCCCAAGAGATACATTTTTCTTCAGACTTTCCCAAACATTTTAGAGATGTTTCTTGAGTGTTTGACATTTATTAAACTTTGTACAACTGAAGAGAAAATAGGAAGCCTACAGTGTGATGATGTTTTGAGACTTGAGCCTTGTAGGCTCAGCTGCCTCCTCATTTCACCGTGACCTGCTTCTGTGGTTTCTTTCATGTCATAAATTGAAGAAAATCATAGTGTTAAAGGCTGAGTGTATTAAACTGAAGGACATTCAGTTCGAGGATGATATGGACAAGGTACTAAAGACAGATACTTAGATAACTACAGAATGGCAGAACAATTCAGATTGGAAGGACCTATTCTGAATTGCTGGTCAACTCCACCTCCCCTCAAAAAAATGGTTAGCTTCAAATTTGCGTTAGATTACTCAGAGCCTTGTGCTGTCCATCCAGATTCTTGCCTTCAAATCATGTTTCATTTACAAATTCAGCTGCATTATGTCAATAAAATAAAACTAAAATATTTAATTTATAGCCAAAGAAAGTATTTCTTTCTTCACAAGTTCATTTTCTTTCTGTTAAGGAAAGTCCCACAAAGAAAAGCAACATTATTTCCAGGTGATTTCAGAATAGTGGTTTAGCCACTGAAGCTGAACAAGCCAAAGCTGCCAAGGCACTGCTATCTATACAGGGTTTTTTGGTTGATCTGTTCCTTTTTCTTTCCCTTTTTAAACTTTTTGAGAAAGGCTAGAAAGTAGAACTTAGGGTGGCAAACCCAAAAATAAAAGAGGGGAAACCAAAAGGTTAAATATTGGGAGGGGGGAGGTGGTGGTTCAGTATGTCTCCCTATGAATTTTGACCTTTCTTCTTAATTATGTTGTTCTTTTAGTGAAAAAAAAATGGAACTTCTACTCTCTGGACAAATGGAGCAGTAAAGTCATCCTCATGTAGCTAGAGAAACCTTGAAACTCTTCTTGAATGAACCAGCACACCCCAAGATTGACAGGGTACCTTTGCAGGCCCTCTCCATCAAGTTGCACGTCCAGAAAGGAGAGCATTATTCTCTCTTCAAGAAGCAGTCATGCTAGCTGAAGACGTGACTTCCTCCTCACCATCCGAAGGAGCTCACCACTGCCTCCCAGCTGAAGGTTATTATCTCAAATCTAGCGGAAAAGTTAAGATAATGTGCCTTCCCTCCCTTCTTTCAGTCGAAATAAGCCAAGTAGATCTAGCGATATAAATACCGAGCAACTGAGAGATACCACTTTGCCTGAAATGGTTGAAGCATGCATTCAAGGTTTCATATCTTATACCCAGAAAGGGAGAAGAAACTGGAGAGCCCCAAGTCTTACCTTGCTTCTTTTGAGGAACACGCTCTTCTGCCAAAATTAGCCTGGAGCGATCCCTTTCCTTGAGGAGAACAAGGAGTATGACTGTGATGAGTAAAGTCTTGCAATTCCGCAGACTTTCAAAAGGCTCTCCAAGATATAAGAGTACAAATCTGATGGAAAGCTAATGAAACTTTCACTCCTAAATCTTTTAGGTCCTTTTGAAACTTTACTCACTTATCTTCAAAGCACTGTTCAGGCATAAGCCTTGGCAATTTGCGTGGGTGATACTATATAGGGATTAACAGCCATTTTATAGATGAAGAAACTGAGGTGAAGTGACGTGCCAAAGGCCACACAAGAAGCCGTGTCAAAAAAGTGAGATGGAGGAGGATCAGCAAAGTGAAAGAGGGGTGTTTCGTCACTTAGAGAATTTTGGAGAGACGAAAGAATGTTCATCAGATTTTTAATTAAAAGTTGGGGCTGTTCGGAAGCAAAACACTGTCATCCTCTTAAAACTTCTAATTTTGAAAATCAAGTTTTTCTGTTCTTGGCTGGTTTTCTCCTTCTCTATCTTCTCTTCTTTTAGTGTGGATGTCTTTTTCCCTCTTTTTCTATCTTCTCTTTCATTCTTCTGGCTATTTTTCCTTTCCTATCATTTTTTAAAAGGGAGTGGAGAAAGACATACACAAGATAAAGATACACATCCAAAAATAGAAAAGATGGGAAAATGTTCTCTATCAGCGGACATTTTTCTGTGATTTAATAAATGGAAAGGGTAGCAGAAAAATACGTTGAAGTGTCCAATAATAATGGGAATATTGTGGCCCAATTGCTTGAGGGTGCAAAAGGTTTACAGAAAGAGAAAATATTAACTGATATCATTGGCAAAAAATAATGCAAGTTCTGGCGCACTTAAATCTTTCAGATCTGAAGCTGGCAGTAAACTTCAGTCTAACTAGAAGCCTTAAACATTTGCTGTGAGCATAACTTAATTATGTTAATCATCTAAACAACTGGAGAGAAAAAGGTGGCTCATGAGTGCAGAGCAGAAGCAGGTGCCATCGGGGCAGAGGTGATAAGGTTTTACTCCCTCTTGGACACCAAGAAGCCTGGGTAATTGCCTATGGAACTGTGAGGGATTATCTGGCAGCGTGAGGGAAATTATAATTTGCAAAAAAAGCAGTTATGTCTTTAAAAAAGCCATCTCAGGTTCCAATAGCCAGTGCAGCCCAGAACAGCTCAGCCTAATTATGAGAATTTGCTTTGCTTCATACCCTGTTTTTTCAGCCCACACAATGTTCCCTGAAACTACAGGCATCCTACCAATGGTGCTCTAGCAAATTAATTTAAAGGCAGCTTGGGGATACCTGCATGAGCTTCAGGGACTGCGGTATAAACATCCCCAACTGCGGGTCGAAGAATGGCAGCGAAGAATGAGTGACTCACCTGCTAAGACAGGAGCGTGCCAGGCAAAGCCTTTCCAGGAAAGCGTGGAAGGAACTAACTTGTCTCCCAGTCACAGGCACTGGTTGGGCTGGAGTTGGCTGGTAGGATGTTGCGGGGGACGTAGCTGTTCATAAGTTAAAAGTGCTGTCCATTCCATGCTGGAGAAAAACTTATGGCTTGGTTAAAAGGTGTGTATGTGACTGTGTTTGCCCAGCAAAAAGTGGGTAAGCAGCAAGAGGATTGTTCAGGTTGATGTGACATCTTCAAACTCTTCCACAGGTCAGAGTACAGTCCCTTCATGAAGCAACTGAATGCACAAATCCCTGCTTAACAGAAGGGAGCTGCTAAGAGTGGCTAAGTAACTTACACAGATAAAAGCTAAATAACTTGCCTAAGACTTCAGGAGGCCTGAGTTACCCATATGAAATTAGGACTCCCCTCTCACTGGCTGCAGAACTCAGTGGGAGTTCAGGGTAGGATATATTTCATCATGTTTTAAAAATCATTTGACACTTAAAACACATTTAAGTTTCCTAGAATACATCTCCAGTCCAGATCCTTGGAAGCACTGACGCACCCAACTCCCACAAACATCATCCTTGTCTATAACTGGTGGCCTTTCAAAATCTGACCCTGATCTGATACTTCAGGGCCCTTGGCCTTGTTTCTCAGAGGCCTTAAGGGATTTCTGCTGAGCATCAGGTCTTTCATCACCTACCCCTTAAATCTCTGTCCTCAGCACTGGGGGCTAGTGGCCTGGTCCCAAGCCTGTCAGTGCCAGTAGAAAGATTTCCATTGGCTTCAATGGGCCTTGGAACGGGCTTTAAATCCTTAAATAACCTGCTCTGAAGGAGTCTATCCCCAAAATTAATCAAGGGAAGGAAGGTCTGTGAAAACACAGCCATCTACGTTCCCAGCTCCCTCCCAACCCCTCCCTTCCCCTCCCCCACGTTTCAAGCGCTTCTGCAGGTGATTTCTGTAATTTTAATTAATTTTAATTGCCTGATTAATTTAATTGAAACACCACGGAAATTAAATGCACATATTATGGTGTGTAATTAACATTAAGGCAATGACACAAACTGGCCAGAGTGGAGCGAAGGTCTGTACACTCTGTTAGTGATTCATGCTCTTCTGTTGCTGGTGCTCAGGAACATGAGCTTGGAAGGAGTGTGAGACAGGGGCTGGTTTTGCAAGAGGTACTGCTTGCTGGGAGAAAGCCACAGCAGGCTGGGATGAATTATGGGTGGCATGGCATGAAGCCTTGTTGATGAAACCTGCCTTGATCTGGAGGGTTTCGTCATGCCACCTGGTGAAATGAATGTGGGGTATGGGGTGGGGTGAGGGAGAAGTATACAGAGCTTTCCTCAACAGAGAAGAAAGCCTTCTCCAGACAATGCAAAAAAAATCAGTAATTGGGATAAAATTTCCCTTTTGCAAGAAGTGTAAAACTTGCCTTTTTGGAAGAGGGCTATGCTCAATCTTTTCATCTGTGCCAGGACCCATGGATGTATTTGCATGTTAATTTTGAGTGTTCATTAGAGTCATTTTTTTATTTTCCTAACCTGAGGCCTTTTTTATTATCAGGAGGGTGGATGGATATTTTCCATGATAAGATCTTGTTTGCTGGGTTTTTTCTTGTGTTGTACTTTTTTTTTTTTTTTCCTCGCTTTCTTTCTCTAACCCGGTGTGTCAAATTCCAGTCTGTGTGAAAGGTGAGGGCGTGTTAGAGAAGACAATGAAATGTTCTGCATATGCAGGGAACTCTGGAAAAAGCTCAGGGCTTTGCTCGTCCCACCCCACTCCACCCCTGCCACTCCCGAAGAGCAACACAACACTGATCGGTGAGATCATTGCTCTGAGGGGGTAATAAAACAAAACCAGAAGGGGTAATTTAGCAACACTATATATGGAAAAATTGGCCAGTTTTGTGCAACCACTGACTACTGCAAAGATGCCAAGCTGACAGAGGTAGACCAGATAGGATCTTTCAGATCACTTCTGTTAAAGGCAGGGAGAGTCCTCTTTACACATTTCATAGGATTGACACAAATAAATAATTTTTGGCTGTTTTTTAAATCTCTTTTACAGAAGAGTCAACTTAGACTAACCCTCTGGGTTTGGACTGAATCATCCTCAGCTTGAAGCTGGTGCAAATGAAGAAGAATTCATTCCAAAGACTCTGTTTCTACTATTTACCATCAGTGTATCAATTTAAGAGAGAATTATGGAGGTTTTCCCAAGATAACAAAATTCCACATTCTATTTTCATAGATAAAAGTTTTTCCAGGCCCATCAAACTTTTTTGAGGCTATCTCAGTGGCTCCCAGTCTACCAGAGCACTCTGAGAGACAATGTGCCCAGCTGCACATACAAGCATGTTCTGAGCGCTTTCCAGGGCATGGCACTGCCAGTCAGGGGAGTGTGAATAATTATCTGTTCTGCAGGTAAAAAGCCCTAATGCAGTTGGTTTGAGGTTATTTATTGTTAAAAAAACAAACAAACAAACAAACAAAAACAATAACAAACATACACACACACCCCAAGACTGTTGCACAGGAAAGAGGACTAAGAAGCCACATTTTGATCCCTTCTCTGCAGGCACAGAATGTCCTAGGGGATCAAACAATAAATAGTGATTTTTCCATCACTTGTGAGAGCAACAAGGTCAAACGATTGCCTCAGCACCCAGTGGCTGCAGAGCCATCGCACGCCTGAAGAACCATCCCATGCTCATAATTATAAGGTAGTGATAAGAGTTTTCCTTTAAGTTTTAGGAGACCTGAGTTAAACTCTCTCCCCTCTCTGAGTGGATTCAAACTCGTGCCTCCCACGCAAGAAGAGCCTCCTAAGCAGGCAGCATTAAGTATTTCCAATCCCTCCTGGTTGATGCTGTTCCACTTTACAGCCCTAACCTGGGTCTGGGATCCAGGTGCCTCTCTCCCAGGAGAGCAGCCTAATCAGCAGACTGGTGACTCACCCTGGCTCTTTGTCTGTGTGAGCTCTGAGTTATTGCCTGCCAAATGGAATGGCTCCAGAGCTGGTCAGGATCACGCTGCCCTCGGATACCCTCCAGCCCAGAGGCTAGGCCACTCAGCAGCTGGTTGGGAAACATCTGCTCAAATCCAACTTTCTTCCTGATTCAGCTACCTCCTCACCAAATATCCTACACACCACCCTGGGGAGTGCTATGGGAGCAAGCTGCTCTTAATTCCTCTCTTTGGACCTATTCCAATCTCAAAAAAAAAAAAAAACTCCTAGTCAATGTAGAAAGTAAAAGGACTAATAGATGACTAATTCCTACGGGTGATGGTTAACATGTTGTCTTTGGGTTCTCTGTGACTGCACATTCACACAAAATAAGACATTTTAGACAGGAGCCGTTGAGCAGATTCACGCTTCTCCATAGCCAACAGCATGGGCACTCTCCAAGAAAGAAGAAAATCTGAAGCTGAGTTTGCCACTTCTAACACAAAAATGCCAGCAGCTAAACAATAATTGATGAAACAGATGTGCCGTTCCTTATTTCACTTTCAGTTTTTGGTGAAGTTACTCCACAAATAAATTTCCTAGATGAAGAGACCAGCAGATTTGACCTGAAGGGTGCAAGTAATTTCATGACAGCTGAAGCTGCATTTCACAGCAAGCCTGGCCTATGAACAAAAAGAAATAACAAAAAAATGGTCTGTCATTCCCAAGTCCTTCTTATCCAGGAACAGTTTTAAGGAAAAGTTAGAGGAAGCTTCAGGTGCCACCGTTAGGTTTCTCCTCTGCCCCCAGGCACTCAATGATTCACAAAGGCCCAGCAACTGCCCTGCCCAGTGCCACAGTTTCTCCTGAGATCCCCAAAGCTAAAGGAAGAGAAGCTTTGCAGCTTCTCTCCACATGCATACATGATTTCCTAGCCTGACCTCAACTCCCCTTGTTTCCCAACAAAAAGGGACAAGGGTCCTTGGTATGGGGACCAGGAAGACATAGCAGGGCTTTAGCCCTGTCTGTGAACAGAGGATCACAGAATCAAGGAATCACAGAATGGTTGAGTTTGGAAGACACCTCTGGACACCATCTGGTCTAACCCTTCTGCTTAAGCGGGACACCTAGAGCCAGTTGCCCAGGACTATTTCCAGATGGTTTTCAAGCACCTCCAAGAATGGAGACTCCACAACATCCCCAGGTAACCTGTGCTAGGGCTTAATCACACCACAATCAGAAAGTGTTTCCTGATGTTCAGAAGGAACCTCTTGTGTTTCAATTTGCAGATTGACCATTAACACTGGTCTTGTCATGGGTCACCACTGAAAAGAGCCTGCTTCTGTCCTCTTTGTACACTCCCTTCAGGTATTTACATGAACTGATGAGATTCCTCTGAGCCTTTTCCTCTCCAGTCTAAACAGTCCCAGCTCTTTCAGCTTTTCCTCAAATGAGATGTTCAGGTCCCTTCACCATCTTCGTGGATCTTTGGTGGACTCTCTCCAATATGTTCATGTCTCTCCTGTACTGGGGAGCTCAGAAACAAACACCATGCTCCGGGTGTTTTCTCAGTAGTGCTGAATACAGGGGAAGGATCATCTCTCTCAACTTGTTGGCAAGACTTTATCTAGGGCAGCTGAAGATGCCATTTGCCTCCTTTGTGGCGAGGACACAGGTACATTGCTGGTTCATGTAACACCAGGTCTTCGTCCACCTCTACGGGTTCTTTTTATTTTCTTTATTTGAATATAGCAGGAAATAGAGGAGAAGAAAAGCAAGAATAATGACTGAAGAGAACAAACATTGCTTATAGTGCTCTTCCCGTTGGCTTTGATTGTGACCAGGAGATTATCCACTCCATCTTCAAGGAAAGATCATTTGCCTATGTCCATTACCTCTCAGCTGAGACCATCAGCAATAACTGTGCATAGAATAACCTATCTCAGCTGGCCTGAAAATCCACAACCACTATTATTCATAGCACTAGTGGTGGCATTAATCAATAAGGATTATATTACAATTGTAAATACTAATAGCAATGATCATATTTTAAATAAAAGCAGGAGGAATAATAATAGTAGAAATAATAGTAATAATTGGATCTGCATTCCACTACCATTTAGAGGTAGTAGAAAAGGTTATAGTCAAATTGTGGTAGAGATTATATGCTCAGACAGGAAAACCTGAAACGATTCCCATTTTAACTGACTGGGTAAAACCCAAGAGTGTTACTATTCCCCGTGTCTATTTGAGAACAACAGGCCATTGTTAAGGATGTCCATTTTTTAGGTGCTTCATTTGAGACCTCTAGGGCATGACTTTTCTAAGATCTTAGCGCTGTAAAAAATTTTTCATCTTTCAGGCACAGATCCCATTAACACTAATTGTCACAATAATGGCTCATCAAATGTGCAAATGAAGCTGAAGAGTCCTAAACAGGCATCTTAGGGCATGAAAAAAACCAGACTCCAGGGATTCATTAATCTCTCCAAGGACCTTAGCAACACCACCAGGGGCAGGGTTCCTTTCTCCAGATGGGTGTTCAGCTTCCTTAACTGCAAGCCCCTCTTTTTGATTCCTGAAAATCCCCTTGTTGTTCTCTATATACCTTCAAATTTCTGTGGCAAATGGGGCTTTTATTTTGTCAAACTGAGTTATGCTCTGAAAGGAATTTCCAGTTCATATTTCTCTGAAATACACTACATTCTCTGAATTCAGAATAAAGTGGAAGAAAGAAAGTTTATCTAATTACATACAGATGCATATATAGGAACAAAAAAAAAAAAAAAAAAAAAAANAAAAAAAAAAAAAGAAAAGGAAATATGCATTTCCACATACTTAGCTTGATACATAAATCTGATCAAAATTCAAGAACCCAACCAAGCATGAAAACATGCTTGCATATAGTAGTCTACCTGTGCTTACATTCATGTTATAGTCAATATTGTATTTTGGGGCAAAGAACCTGCAGTCATACAGGGCGGCACTTGCAGGCATATGTACAGGAGGCCAAAGTTCCAGCTGGATTATCCACTGTATGACTTTCCGACCTGAATATTGCATTTCTTTCTTTCTGAGTGCTTGGTCACCCAGCCTGAACCACATTTAAGTTGATTACTTGTTTAAAATAAACATCAGTTGCCACGTGGATGCACAACTGTATTTATCAGGCACCCTCTCCTGAATAACATTCATCATCTTCCAGAGACACCCAAAAATAGAATTATATAAACAAGCTAACAGGGAGGCCTAAGCCAAGCACTGGTCATTAAAATAAAAGAGCCGCAGTTCTACTGATTTCATGACTTGAGTGGAGACATTTTTGGAAGAGGAGTGCTTTATGTTGATTTGGCTCCATAGGCAAATGACATAGACATCTAGAGTTATAGGGCACTAGACCCACCAGCTCTGTTTGGCAGGAACTCATAGCTCTGGAAAGATCTGAGTGATTTCACACAGTTTATCCACAGTTCCAAGGCAGGAGTTTTTATTGCCAAACATTCCCTACAGATAGAAGTTGAATCAGTACTCTATAATGATAGACACTACAAATGACAGAAGCAGAAATAACATCTGGAGCAGGGAACAGAAGTCAGGATAAAAGCATTTTTGTCATAAGGGGCAAGCTGGGAGCAAGCATGGTGTGAGGTCAGGCAGGATTGTAAAAAAAGTTGATGACGAGCTGTCTACTTGAAGTTCTTTTCATGTCCTTTCTGCTTTCCTGGAGCAGCAGAAATGGATTTGGACTAGGGCTCTGATCATTCCCCTGAACTCAGCACTGCTGCGGCTGTAACCTCAAGTGCTGTGTTCAGTTTTGGGCCTTTCACTACAGGAGGGACATTGAAGAGCTGGATCATGCCCAAAGAAGGGCAACGAAGCTGGTGAGGGATCCAGAGAATAAGCCTTATGAGGAGCAGTTGAGGAACTGGGGTTGTTCAGGCTGGAGAAAAGGAGGCTGAGGGGAGACCTTTTTGCTTTCTACGACTACCTGAAAAGAGGATGTAGCCAGGTAGGAGCTCGTCTCTTCACCAAAGTCACAGCTAATAGGACAAGAGGAAATGGCGTCAAGTTGTGCCAGGGAAGGTTTAGGATCGATATTAGGAAAAATTTCTTCACTGAAAGGGTTGTCAAGCATTGGAACAGGCTATCCAGGGAAGTGGCTGATTTGCCATCCCTGGAAGTTTTAAAAGACATGTAGACTTGGTGCTGAGGAACATGGTTTAGTAGTAACTTGGCGCTGGGTTAATGGTTGGACTTCATGATCTTAAAGGCCTGTTCTAACCGTAAACATAGAATCATCTAGGTTGGACGAGACTTTTAAGATCATGAAGTCCAACCATTAACGTAACACTGTCAAAACCACAACTGACCAGTGCCAAGTACAGGGAACAATCACTTCCCTAGTCCTGCTTGCCACACAGGCAAGCCTGATACAGGCCAGAATGCTGTTGAACTTCTTGGACACCTGGGCAATGATTCTCTGATTTTCATAGTTCTGATGTTAAGATCTAAATAGGAGCTAAGTGGACTAATAAAAAGCTGCGAATCCACTTCAGCATTGGCCCCTGCAAAGCAAGTGCTGAGTAGCAAAGACACCAACAACAACCTGCTGACTGCTGCTGAGAGCCAGGCTGTCCCCTCGCACACTGTGTCCACAAAAGAGTCTCAACAGATCTAGTCATGTTCCACCTATATTCTCACCCAGAAAAACTGACTAAACTCCAAAAAGCTTTGCTCAGGCTTCTAGGTTTATGCAAGAAGCAGAAATGCCCTCTAACTCCCTCGAACTACTCCCTTGCTTCCCAGGGAGCACAAACCCAGGATGCTGCAGGGCAATTAAAAGGCTTGCACTGCCGAATAAACAGTGACAAATTGTAGATTAAGAAAAAGCCTGTTATTTGTGTGAAAGAGGCAGCCTTTGCCGCCAAATGGATTCATCTGTCATTGCTACTGATTGCTCCCTTTCCACTAAACGTCCCCTAAGAAAAATGTAAATCCTATGTAAATCCTTTGTTATCACCCGACAATGTGCGTATCACAAGCTGCATGGGTTAGAACACAGGTCCATTTTTCTCCAGACTACGCCACTCCTCTTTCAAATTTCAAGGTCTTAATGTCTCAAGAGTGAGGTGGCAGAAGGCGTTCAACCCCCCTGGGACAGATTGAGAAAGGAAAGCCCTCACAAGAGGAGGAGAAGGGGAATCTCTTTATGGTTTTTGCTGTTGCAGTCAGCCCCGCTGCAGTTTGGAGTCAGCTTATTCTCTTCAGAGACATGAATTGAGCCTGAGACATGGACCCAGAGCTTGGAAGAGGAGCATCTCCCCACAGTGAGGAGGAGGGCATAAGGGAAGAGGAGGGAGGACAAGGGGTACAAAGCTAAACCACAGGGGAGCTGCTCAGAACTCACCTTCCACACCAGATTCCTCAGTACTTCAGTCTTGTATTTGTGTCAGTGACACCTTCATGCCATGTCAGATGGTACAAAAAATACAAAAGATAAATGCAGTAGCAGCTCCATGTCCACAGCAAAGCCAGCGACAGCTAATCAAACTAACCTGGGGGCTGTGGTCCTGTGCATATGCTACAGAAAGATTTATCAATTGTGTTTACTAAGCAACCTATGAAACACTTGGCCAACCTGTCCACCAAAACCCAGAAAGCTCAGAGACATGTACAAGTCACTGAAAACCATATTAACTTATCTCCTTCTCAGACAGCAGGACAGAAACTGTAAGGTATTGTCCAAAGTCTACCCTCAACACACTCTTGTGGCTCCCATGGTGCATTTCAGCCCTGTGAATGTACCCTGATTGGAATAACATCAGCCTAACTATCAATCCAATGGAGGTCTTCCTACTTCTCCATAGGTCAGTACTCCCTTTGAAAAGTCAGTCCCAGAGAGCTGGCTGCGGAGCTGTGATTACAAAGATAAAGAGTGAGGTGTTCCTGTTTGTCAGGTGGGCTTTAAAACCTCAGCTTTCTGGTTCTTTTGTGATTACCTACTATAATAGATGTATGGAAAATCACTGTTATCAGATAATAATTTTGTTAATGCACACCATTATTAAGGATGATTCTTGACACGTAAGTCCAGATGAATCCAGGGAGTTGCAATTATTATTATTATTATTATTATTTATACCTCTTGCAGCTCAGCTTATTTTAAGGACACAGGTACCATGAAGTAAACTTGAGGCACCTTAAGGTTACTTCTTAAGGTCCAAATCAAGTTACCTCTAGGTTATGCTATAGATATTTGGAGAACTATAGTAGATGTTTGTGTGCACTCATAGGCAGTGGTGAGTTGGGGTAATTTTCACTAACATTATCCACAATTCAAGAGTTTTAATCTCACTTTCTCTAAAGGCTAAGAGACTTTGCTGTCATGGTCTACTTTTAGTGCAGCAAAGTAGGCCTTAGTCACTTGTCATCGTAATTCTCATAACTTGACATCCACCATGCAAACAAAGAATGGAAAAGGCTTTCCCAACCATGCATTTCTTCCCAAGTCCTCAACCTCAAATACAGCTACAAAGACCCTGTCCTTTGTGTGTTGCTTTGGCCACGTTGCCCTTCTCTCTGCATCCTTTCTCCGGTTCTGCCTCATCACACATAAGCTACTTATCTTTACCTTTGCAGTCCTTAGCATTTCTGATTTGACCTCCTTTGTGGGATATACCATTAAAAACTCAGCAGGTGTCCCATGGCAAAAGAGTTGTATCAGAAACACCATGTTTTATTTTCCATATGTACATTTAGGGAAGAGCTCCAATATCTTTGCTGTCTTGTTCTGATATTGTTAGATGAATTATTCTCTTTAAGAGAGAGTACCACATCTGAAGGAAGAATTCAACCTTGTGCTAATTGCTTCTAATTGCACCAGCAGCATCCCTTTTTCCTCACAGTTTTTAACCGTTTCTGCAAGATTCCTCCTGCCCAACACTCAACTGTTTCTGCCACAGTCAAGTGTGATCTACATGGCTAAAGTGAGTCACCTATGAACAACAACAGTGACATGATACCACTCAGTGATGCCAGAGCCGGGAAGAAAGCAAAATTTTGATGCCTTTGTGAACATCTCTATTTTGGCAGGTGCAGAAACACACATCAGCCAAAAGTCAGCATTAGTTTAAGAGCTGTTTGGCCAAGGTACTGTGTACAGAGAGAGTATCTTGCCTGCCTGCATATCTATGGTAGAGGTACAGGCTAACTCCAAATTGAAATTGCAGCAACATTTGAAGAAATCACATTATACCTCTTTTCAAAGGTCTGCTGGTCACAAGAAGCTCATAGCTCAGCTGTGAACATCCCCACTACACAGGCACTGCCAATATAGTATCAGCAAATTCTATCTGCCCTTATGGATGGCAGATCCAAGACTGTTCAAGAGAGAAGCCCAAGATGACAGAGGTCTCCACAAGGTCATGGAAGATGCCCATATGGTCATGTCAGGCATTGTACAGGTCATGTATCATAGGGTTCACGCCCAAGAGTTAGCACAGGTTTGGACACAAAGCAGAATTTGTCTGAGTCACAAGTAAATCTGAAGTTTTATATGAAACGCACTGAAGAGATGTACCCAGGGACACTCAGGGTCATGTTTATAAAGGTACCTGTGCACCTTCAGCCATACATGAGCACCCAGTACAGAAGTGCCTCCAGATAGGTAATTAGGTACCTGATTTCAGTACCACTGGAGATCTAGGAATTAGTACCTACATCCATGAGATTTTAAAAAGCTTTCCAGAATCTTCTCGACATTTTAAGAAGCCTAAATATTTCCAGTAATCTAACCCTAGTAGTCAGAGAAAATACATGGTGCAATGAGGTACTGGCAGAGGCTTCTCCCAAATTGAAAATTAAACATTAGATCCAAGGAAAGGACTCAAGTGCTCATTTTTTTGGTGCCTGGCCCCAAAACGGAAACTCGAAGTGCCGCGTTAGGCCCCTGGGCTCTCCCAACCTGATGCATGACGAACATTAGTTATCTCAGAGGGGAGCACTTCCATACACCTCCTCTCTGGTCCTGCTACAGCCTCAAGCCTGGAGGCTTCCAACCAGGAAGTCTGCCACAACAGGGAGCAGCCCCAGGGCGAGACTCCACGCGGTGCATCGGAAGCCACTGAATCCAAGCCAAGTTGGAAATGCTGAGCACACAGGGTGTGTCCAAACTCCAACCCGTCCTAAGGTACATGAATCAGGTCTGCAAAGCGAAATATCTCCCTCCACTTAGGTTCCAGAGGGCCGAGCCCACTCCCGAGGGGAGACATCTGGAAGCACTCAAGAACTTGAGCTTTGCTCACTCTTTTTAAACCAGACCAAGACAGGGATGCATACACCTTTCTTTCTTTTTTCTTTTTTTTTTTTTTAAGACAAGCTAGCGAAAGCGCTGGCCCATGAAGTGAGAAATCTGGCTTCAAGTGCTTTCTTCAGCCTGGAGGGATCCAAACCACATTTCCCACCTCCCAAGAGAGGGCCAGAACCAACTGGGGGTAAAGTGAGGTTGAGATTGGGGAGATAGGATGTGCAGCCGCCTCTTCTTCTTGAAGCTGCGCAGAAATGCATTCCGGGGGGCATAAGGAGATCAAAGAAACCTCCCATAACCCAGACACACATAGACCACCACTCAGCAGTCTAGCAGTTAAGCCCTCAGCTGGCCGACATGAGCTCTGGGTTAGAGTTGCACTAGTTAACACCTTTTACATGAAAAGCGATCACTGGGCAAAAAAGAACAGAAATGCATCTTGTGGTAGGGAGAGGAATCCAGTATCTCTCACCGTCTCTCCTCCCTGGAGGTGTCTGTGTCAAAGACTCAGGAATCCAGGAGCTGCAGAGAGTTTTGTGATATCTTTTTTGACAGAGGTTATATGAATCTGTCTTCTCTTTGGTTGTGGTTATGAACAAATCAACAAAAATATGTGTCAGCTCGCCAATTTGGCATTCTAAGCCCAAAAATGAGACCTAGTAAATAACATCACAGATTAGAAGCAGGTAAACATCCATGCCTGCTGGCTTTGACATTCTCTGGGCCCTGCAACCTAACCATAAAAAAACAAGTTTTCTTTTCAGTGAGTTACCTTCTTTTTATTTTTTTTTTATTTTTTTTTTTTTTCCCCCCAATATTTCTTAGACTCACAGGAAAGAGAGGATGTGCTGGGGGCATGTTGTCCTGCTGGGTCCATGCAGTGGGTCATACACCTGGGGGTAAAAGATAGGTCGCTAGCCCAAAGCCGCTGCCAAAGTATCCTGTTCCCAGTAACCCTCCACTGACAGACTGGGTCTAACAGCCACATCTGACTTATGGAGTCAGTCAAAAAGGACAGAGCTGAGTTGCCAGCATGCAGGACAACAGCTTGTCTATGCAGTAGCAAGCGGTGACTACTAGCTGGGCTAGTCATAGGCTCAGTCCTTGAGACTTGAATGATCACTTCCTCTCTCACCCCATCAGCATCCTTATTCATTCATTGGTTTTCATGGCTTTAACAACCCAAAGAGCTAATGCTCCCTATACTAGCGAAAGATTAATACCCACAAACACATCCCTCAACTTCTTCCTCCCTTCTACCCAGGAGGAGAGAACCTGGTATACCCAGCACCAGACATCACTGAGCTGCAGGTACCAGCTTTCCATCCAGAAAATTCCTTTTTACTTGTTTGTGGACATTTTTTGGGGTTTGGTTTGGAGGTTTTTTTTGTGATTTGGGGCTGAAACAAATAGAGGACATCAGCTGGCACTCCAGCCAGTATTAGGAACTGACAACTGAGATCAAATTCTCTAAATACATCCATGTAAGTCTATTTGCGCTTACCAGTGTGGGTCCTGCAGATGGAAATATTCACTGTGGAAACATAAAAAGCACAGTTTTTGCATGTAAAGCTTTGAAACGCTTGTTCAATTTTTAATTGCAGCAACTGAAAGCCCTGGTTTCATAGGGGAGCATGTGTTTTCATATATGCACTGGAGATGCCCTGGTAGCTCTCATATTTAGCAGAGAGACTGCCTTAACACAATCTCTGGCCTTCCCACCTACGCTAGATTTTTAGGCAGGGAAAAGGAGCAAAGTTTAAACATCCCCTCCAAGGTGGAACATGTCTAAGCAGTTCATGGCCTGTAACCTAGAACTTCCCATCGCCACGATATGCATTCACGGTGCTTTCTGAAATGAAATTTCTCTTACTTCTCTGCATATTTTAGCAAATTCTCCCAATCTCATTTTTCAACATTTACATCTATCACCATTCATCTTGCAAATTAAAATATTTCTGCATGACATTCTGACACACAGGAGAGCAAGAGAGAAAAAAAATATATAAAAAAAAAAAAAAAAAAAACCACACCACAAAAGCATTTCTCAAAGTAACAGAACTATAGAGCTTTTCAAACTTCCTGTTTCATAGCACTGATAGAAAAAGTACACTGAGTTCCTATGAAGCACCCTCCTGACATTTCCAGACTTATTAGCCAGTTTTCACACTGACTTCAATCAACCTCTTTAATCCTCCAAGGAAAGAGCATTTTTAATTCACCGATTGGCTGATAAGCTTGAAGCCAAAAAATGATTTACACGTAGATGAATTGTGCTTACAAGATGGAACTTCGAGCATTAGAAGCGGATCTGAATTTCCTATCTGTCATTTTATTTGCCACATTCATTTTTGCTCTGCCATTACCCTTGCTGATTATGATCTTTCAGCGCTATTGGGCTCCTGCTTCCACAGTTTTTAATCTGCCTTTAATCCCATAGATTTTAAATATTCCCCGGCACCGAGAGACTGGAGGCAATTAACTGCCCTTCTGATGCTCTCCTTATCAGTTGCCTCCTTGTATCTCTCAGAAGCAGCCTCAAGACACTTCCAGGCTGACAAATACTACCAGCATTTCTGATGAAGCAGCCGCAGCAAATGCAATGTGAAGTCCAGCTGCGTAACCTGATTCTAAAAAAATCTAGACATTCAAAAAAAATAAATAAACGCAGCACAGGCATCTAAACTCCCCTTCCATTTTGACTTGATGCAAATGGAAATAAACAAAGCATCTCTTTAAGGTTTTAGGTTGTAGGTTATACGGGTTTTTCCTTTGGCTTTGTTTTCTTTTCTTTCTTTCTTTCTTTTTTTTTTTTTTTTCCTTCCTGAGAGATAATTTCTGCCTCTTCCAATCTGATTGTTGTTTCAAATTGAAAAATGAGGCTGTTTTCCTAGATCTGTCCAGGCACTTCTGATGCCCAGAAAACAGAACTGCTGGGCAGCCAGAGATCCTTGGATCAAAATCCGCATCTTTTTGTTCTCGAGCATTAACAATGAAAAATCGGCTGCGCTAGTTCATTTACCGCTAGTTGATGTAGTGTAAATTTTCCTACTTTTCTAAGGGATGTCCACCGAAATTTGGACTGCATAAACTCAGCTCTACGCATTTTTCCATTACATCAAAGATCTGATACGACAAATGAAGAATCAAATCAGTGTGACACAGCTCATGAAAAGAAGATGTTTTTCATTAAAGACCATCTGTTTATTCACTAACGTATACATTTACATAACCCTTCAAGAATGCTAAACTTTCACTCAAACAGGCCACATGGCCATAGTCGGGAAACACAGAATTAAATGAAAAGGGCCCGATTCTCCACAGCTTTGTGCCTAAGGAAATCAATAATAATACAGCAAAGCAAGGGAAGGTGTTATTATTTTCATCTGCGTTGTGCAGGCACAAATTACTAACTTTAACTGAGACAAGAAAAGAATCCATTTTTCTAGTAACATATATCTATACATACATATGTTATAGATGCATACATATATATATATGTGCATATATTTATAACATAGGTATAGACAATTTAGACTTCATCTTTAGTGATAATACTTTGACTAAAGCATGGAAGACTGAAATATTCTACTTGGTTCATAAAATTATAATTACTCTAAGCTATAAGTATTGCATGGAGTTGGAAAGTTACACAGAGTAAAAATTCCCACTCTTGCTCTGCTCCTAGAATATCTGAAAATGGGTATGTGGCATTTATGATCTTATATTTATTGTCTTAAATGCTTTTTTTCATTTGTGTGCTCAAAATAAAGAGGAAGGTGTATGTTAGAGCGGGAGAAGAGGAGGCAAAAGCCCTGGTGAGGAAGAAAAAAGTCCTCGTTCATTATCAATTTGGGGGGGAATATAAGAACAGCATTGCTTGGCTGGAGCAGAGGTCCTTCCAGCTTTGGATCCTGTTTTAAGAAAGGCTGAAAGCAAATGCGTAGAGAAAAATATAAGAAAAAGAGCGGGCACATGACAGCACTTTCCAAATATGCCAGCAATCTGCAGATTGAGACTTTCTGAGCCAGAGATCACGTCCTCATATTTAGAAACTTTAAATCACTTTCTCTTCCACTGGCTTCTCCAGTGCCCCCCCAAAACCATGTACATTTTAAGGATTTGCAACATCCCACGACAGTGAGTTCACCAGCACATCTACATGGCGGAGCTGCTGATGTTTAGCGAATGTCTTCTGTGTTATATCACATCGTGCTGGTTCATTCCAATCACTGGTTAGATCTGTAAGATCCCCAAAAAAGGCACAGAAACACAAATTCTTGGAGTAAATTTATATTCCTCTGCTGAATCGAGTGAAGGCATTCCAACTAAGTCAGAGGAACTCAAACGATTCCTACTTGCTCAGTAGCTTATCTGAGGTTAGTGGAACTATGCTGATTCTCATTAGCTGAGAATTTAGCTCAGTATTTTATTTTCGAACGTGTCTTACAGAATTACAAATTCCATTCCAGCCGAGCTGATATATTGTGCTCACAGCTGCAGAAGCGGAGCAATTAAATTGATAATATTTGATGATAGTGTATGCATGTGTGTGGGGGGAACACATTCAATTTTGTTTGGCTCTCGAAACAAAGTCTCTGATTTTTGCAAGGTTGCAATTCTGCCTCTCCATGTGCAATTGAGCCTGTCTTTCCCTTCCAAAGGGAGTGCCTGAATGCAGGAATTAAAATTTGCTCATGACTATCAGGCAGCAATCTATGACCGATTTGTTCTCACAATCTTCAAGGCAGGAGCAGAAGAATCAACATCAGAACAAGTTTCTCTTTCCATATGCATCAGTTTGCAAAGGCTGTTCTGTAGGTCAACAGGTAGCTCACTCTTTGTACAATGAGTTTTTTGGCATCTTAATGCAGAATACCTCAACAAAACGCGGGGAAGAGGTACATTCGTTAGGTGGACACATCTCCCATGAGAACCAGACCGTGAGTAACATCTTTATTTCCCAGACCCCTAACTAAGAAAAAAAAAAATCAGGGAAAAAATTATTGTCCATTGCTGGCCTACGCCGGGTTTGGACCAGAAATATCAAGGTAGAAATACTTCATTAAGAGGTTCTTTGTTTCCTTTGCCTCTTGTGCATTCCTGATTAAAGACAAGAAGAAAGCAGCCAACCGTTTGTCTTGGATCCTGAGCCAAAAGTGTCCGAGTCAATGAAAACACTTCCTATTGATGCCATAGCCTCCAAAATGTATTGCCAGTGCGGTGGTACTACATTTGCCTGGTCTGCACTTTACTCGTTACGAACCTTAGCAGTCTATTTTCACAGATGGAATATATACAGAAAAACTGTTCTTCTTTGCTATATGTTTCTGTAGTGTCTAATGTAGTCACAACAGCGGACTTTGTTGCAGTGATATTAAAAATAAATCATAATTCTACAAGAAATGCATAGTTCTGCCCAGGAGTTTCTATCTGCAGTGATGGGCATCATTTCCCACCATACAAATTAACTGTAATTTGCACTATTTTGTGTTCATTATTAGCAATAATCATAGATTAATTTTATTAGTGCCTGGGATAATAAATAGGTCAACAATATTTTCAAAAGAATGTCCAAAAAAATTCTTGTGGATCTGTTTACCCCTGATCTGCAGGTACTTCGGGGCTGAAATGCACTCATGTAAGAGCAGCATAGTACAGGGAAAAAGGAAAAGTGCTAAACTGATCCTGAAATAATTGCTGCTAGTTTTTAATTAAAAATATATATGTATATACTATATGGCTGAGCGAATTCACATACCAAATTCACAATATAGCAGAGAGGCTTATATTAAAATAGGATGGGTTTTGGGGGGAAATAACAGAGCCTTGGTCAGATTTGGGGGTTTATTGTTGTTGCCCTTTTTTTTCGTGCGAAAACATAAACAATTACCCAAAGAAACAGCAAATTGTGGTAAGGGCAAACAGTGGAGGAAGAAACTTCGTTATATAAGACGAAGAACCTGTGATAGCCGTCCCCAGCGTGTGTTGTTTGCTGTGACTTACAGCTTTGCTTAAGCATTTTAAAGATTCTTGCAGGTCTTTTTCAAGCTGCCAGCTCTAGCCTAGGAATTATGGTAATGTGCCACTTCTGAGCCCTCGGCAGGATTTGCAACAGAGAAATCACATCAGCCTATGCTGATTAACAATTCCATTCCATCCAGAGATTTATATAAAAAAACTATCTTACATTTTGCTTTTTAATAAGAACGATCGCTATCTCAAATTGAGTCCCAGCAAATTTTAATAAAGGCCCAAGGTTGAGTGGCATTTTGCATGCTGATTTAGCTGTGATTGCTTGCTTTTGATGAGCACCAGCCGGGCATGTATAGCTTTCCTCAGAGCAGGTTTAAAGACCAGTAGTAAGGAAAAGGATAAAAATAAAAACTTCCAACTGAAATTTGAGGTCTTTTCTCTCTATGATTGATTACTGAATAAATACCTACACATATCTCTGCATTCAACCCACAAGTAATATTCCCTACAGCAAAACAGCTGTTTTAATAGCTTTTAATATACTCTCCTGTCAAAATATGTTAAGTTTGAAGGCTGCAATTATTAAAAAAAAAATATTATATGATCAATCTATTTATCTATCTATCTTTGTGACAACTCCTCAGTTTAATCAGCTGAGCATGGACTGGAACAAACCGATACTTTTATTCTGGAGGGTTTGTATTTATACAAGGGTCGCTGTTTAGCACATTTTTTGCCATTGTTTTGGCACCTTCACCGCTCCGAATAATAGCAGCACAGAAGTACGATAAGGTTTCGGGTTTCTGTCATTATGCAATAGACACTGTCTCTATCGGCGGGCTATTAAAAAAGAACAAATTGTCAGTGTATAAGCTTTTGTAGACACATTTTCTCCTCCAGGTTGTGAGGAAAAATATGCATTGGAAATATTTGTTTGGGGGAAACTGTCCTTACTGAAGACACAAGGGGAAAAAAGAGATTGCACAAAATAGTTGAAGCGCGAGCTCGGTGGCAGTGTGTGTGTGTGTGTGCGTGTGCACATTATGAAAGCAGCAACGCCATAAAAGTGATCAGGTAAAGCATTCCATTTGTTTTGATTCAGCTTTTATGGTTCTTCTTTTTCATCCCTCTCAATAAATTGTATTTCAACTTCTCTCATTAAAATAGTAACCCTTTCTTGCTCCAACATGGGGAACAACAGAGGCAAGAAACCCTTTCATATAGGAACCATCCATCATCATTAGAAATAATGATCCTCCCACACAGTAACTAGTGCAATGTACGTGAAGGAGCAACTAATTCCCACCCAGTTTCCTTTGCCTCTTTCTCTTTGAGGGATTGCAAATGATAATTTAAAGAAACAGTGTGTGAAAGACGCCTTCAGTCACGGGAAAGCTATTTCCATTTTGTAAACTGGGAAATCGCGGTAGGTGAGACAAAAAGGGATCTTGTATGATCTCAGTGGAGACAATTTCCAGTTTAATGTCCCATGTTGCTTTAGCACAGGCAGGGAACCACTTTTACAATAATGTTTTTACTTCAGAGAGAGCAACAGAGGGAAAGAAACCAGTCCCCTGAGAGGTAATTCCCAGTTTGCAAAGTAAACTGCCTTCATCTTGCCCCATGTACTGCTGCAGCATCTTGGTTAGGTGGATCTCATGCAGCAATTCCAGTCTAAAGGGGATGAGCTAGCAATGGGACCCCAGCTGCTTGCTCTTGGTCTCAAAGTTTAATGTCTTGTCTAAGGTCTCAAATCACTTAAGCCTATACTTAAGCCCAACACAAAGTGTTGAAACTCACACATCATTTTAAGCTAATAAGTTTAGGTCAATATTTGTTCCAGGTAGTAAGGGCCCTGCATTAAGGCACTTCCATAGCTTCTCCCTGTGCTTAGTGAATAGAAGAACATATCCCGGAGGAGGATGCTGATACTAGATGGGACAAAAACCTCACTGATGGTGTCTACTTCTCCTCAGGAGGCTGCCCCTCCCTCAATGTTTGCTAGTGACACCTGAAGAAAAGAAAAAAGAAAAAACAAAATACTTGTGGGAATTTCAACATCCAAAACAATCACAATCTCCAAGAACCTCAAGAACCTCTTTCCACCATCTAACCCTGGAGGTGCCTGAGCTCACTGGGTGCCTCCTGGCTCGGCTTGGGCACCCCACTGCCATCCGGCACGGCAAGGCAGAGTGGCACCGGAGTCCCCTGCGGGGCCCAATCCTGGAGGTATGCTGGGAACACACCTACCTCGCCCTCACAGGATCACACCCTTCAAGAATGCAGTCATAGTTGCTTTCCTCTTTTAAATGCAGCTGGCGGAGGAGGAGACAGCAGTGCTGGTGCCCTCTGCTTCTGTAATCACGTTGGGATTAAAGCGTTCACCCAGGAAGCAGGACAGTGGGCTCTGGGCCCTCCTCAGCCCCAGGGGTTCAGAATTTCCATTTCCCATGAAACCATCTGAAATGCCAAGTTATTGGGTGAGGGTGAGATGCAGGGCACAGGGAGGAGGGGAGGAGAAAGCATTTCCTCATTCAAGTTATGCCAATGAGTAGAGAAAAAGACATGAAAGAGCCATGGTATCCCAAGGTGCTTTGCAAACTAAGCAAGAGGACCATGCCCTGGTGATTAAAAAGAGTATTATCTTCAATTTTGGGTTTGTTTTTTTTTGCTCTGTGCGTATTTTGCTCTACAGACCTATGGACTGAGATTTGAACGATGAAGAGGGTATGAACCTTTAGGAAAAGACCCTTTATTAACAAAATACCTGCCTTACTCACTCCCAAAACTGCCACTTCCCTTTCTCAAATCCAGATCTCATACTTCATCTAGATAAACAGACATCGGGTCAAAAAGAAAAGGGGAAATGCCCCAGAACCCCAGCATCCCTTTCTCTTCACAAAGGGTCGTGGGAATCTCTTCATCTTTCCTGCACAGTCCCACAGCTTGACCAAGGAATGCAGAAAAGCTTTCTCCACCCAGCGTCACCTGCAGTCTTGTGGTTGGGGTACTCCCATAGCAATTGAGAAATGTAGGTTTGAACCTCCTAGGCAGAGGCAAACAGAGAACTCGTCTTGCTTTTCTTGGGCAAGTGGTTTTAACCACCGGACTACAACATAAATGGTGAGAGGCTCCTCCTTTTCCTTTGGTGGTGACTGCATTTTTTGATGGAAGCAAAACAAAGCTGGTTTTGCTCAGTCCTTTGAAGATCTGCTGAGGAGAAGCCTGGGGCCTACTTGTCCCAGCCACACTTTCCCGCAGCACTGATTCAGGCACTACTACTTTGTGTTTTCTTTCTCAACCACTTACTGCTCAGTGTGGGGTTGTGGGGTGACTTTTCTAAGGCATTAAATGCTCTTCACGTACCGATCCGAGAAGTTAACATTGAGGTTGGGGTCCATTCTGGGCACACATGCCCAAGAGTTGGGTATTGCCATGAGTTGTCCCACTTGGAATAAACATTAAAAGCCCTGTACAAGCTCCTGTGTTAAGACTTTCTTCAAGTGACAAAACCTTCTCAGTTGGTGAGTGAATCATTCAGGACTGTCTACTCTCTTTTCCAGGTGACCCCTTCAAAAAAGTCCACAGAGCTAAAACCAAGAACAGTAAGAGAAAGGCCTCTTCCAATAAGATGCCTCAACCCACGTGGATGACTTCAGCCAGCTCCATCAACTGCTGTGAATGTAGTGCCTCCTATCCTGGTCTGGATCAGGCCTTAAGGACAGAGTTAAAACTTCAATAAAGGTTTTTATGAAGGAAGGAGGGATAACATACCACAACAGAGATGCCATTTCAAAAAATGTAATGACTTAAGGCAGATACTCAGAAACCATAGAGATGACTGTGGGATGGCCTGGATCCTCAAAATGCTCTGCACCCTGGCATGGACCCAGGCGGGCAATTCAACATGTATTTCTTTTATGGCGTATAACCAGGTTCAGTGGGACCACTCCTGCTTGTAGTCAAGAGTGGGTTTAAATGCACAGCTGGATGCAAGCCAGAACACTCAATAGTAATGTAGCTTAAAAATATATAATAGGGTATAATGGCTAGTATCGGAGGTAGCAGAAAAGTGAAACTTCTTATCTGCCTGCTTTTTTTACAATAGTAATACCAGCTTATGACTTCTCCCAGATGTTAACTTAGAGTAGAAAAGTGTCCTGAAATGCAAGTAAATATGCCGGTGAGAAATTAACCGATATAGTTTTCTTCATTTGAGAGGAAAATACATTTCTGATATCACTATATCGCTCTGTTTTACTGCTGTAATGTGCCATGGGAGAATAAGCCACCACTTTCCATTTCTTGTCTTTTGAAGTTAATTTCCGATCCTAACAGTAAATCAGAGTTGTGTAATCTTGCTGATACATTACAGGGCAATGAAAATTTAATTTTTAATAAGATCTTTACTTAAAAAAAAAAAACAAAAAAACTTATAAAACCGAAGAAAGCCGTGTTCAATCAAAATTGGGGCTTTGACATGCGATGGCTAAGTTTAGAATGAAAAGTAACATCAAAGAGATGTCTTTTAGTTTAATTTCAAATAGCACATGCCACCTTGGAAGGGATAAATTATGGAACATTTCTGTAAAATCTAGAAAATGCCACTTAAGACTAAGGAAATCTAAATAATAAGCAAAATATAACACACACTGGTGAGAAAACACAGACCATCAATAAATGTGTGGTCTTCAAGAAGAGTAGCATGTATATGTATAAGTAATAGGCACAAGATTATGCTCAATGTATGCAGTCGAAGGATGTTGTCTGAAAATCCCTACACACATCTCTTCTGCTGCCTGACTTCCTACTGTACTACTTCAAACAGACTCCCAGAAATCTTTCCGTATCTGGTCAATACCTCCTGACACATATCATGCAGGGTTTCTAAGCATCTTTTGAGCTGTATGATGAGGGTCATCTAGCAACTGGTAAAATGTGCATGCAGAAGGATTTCTCAGTTGTGAAAAGCATGTGAAATTTTTAAACACCAACAGTTCACTCCACCCTGATGGTCACGTATGCATTTTCTGCAGGATCTGGCCTATATATTTTGTGAAATTTATAGGTCCTGGCTACAAAGGGAGCATGAGGAGAGATTCAACTGCGTAATTCTTAAAGTCCACCCAGGAGAGTTGATGGACCGAATAACAAATGGAGACTGTGAACATAGTTTTGCACACAACAAATGTGACATTGTGCCTACTTCCCAAGAGTCAATTAAGGTCAGCAATCTGCTTTCATGGATGTTAGTTCTGACTCAAAACACTTTCCAAGACAAAAAAAAAAAAAAAAAAAAGCCCACTTCCCTTTGGTGTGACAACTATTTTTACGACAACACTTTCACAGTACCGTAAATGCCTTCCTGACATTTTTCAGGCTGAAGAAAGTAACAGCCCTCAGGCAGGAACCCATGCAAAGTCACATGCCACCCCGGAGCATCCAGGCCATGATTCCAAAAAAAGTCCATTTCAAGCAGCAATTGGAGTCTGGACCCGTTTGACTTCAATCCTTTCTTATACTGGAAAATCCGCCTCATGTCAAGCTGAGCAGCAGTGTCAGAGAGATGCTGAAGAGTACCCCTCTGGAAGAATTATCCACTAAGCAGATAAAAACTAATGTCTGTGACAAACAACAACCTTTTGTCAAATCAGCACATTCTAAAGACCACATTTTTTCTCAGACTAGGCCGCAGTTCCTATTTGCGCTTTCACACCATTGCTTTGAGACCTGATAAGATGCTATCAACGGGCCCTCTAAGTACTCGAGAACCACTTTAAGGGGAATCACTGGGGCAATTACCATAAGCAGTGAAAGATATGGTATTTATTGATGGGAGATTAATATTGGCCACAATGCAATTGATTTTTTTTCCCTGCAGCTTTATTTTCGAGTTCTTACAGCGTTTTGTGGGCTGCTGTGGTCTTTCAGGTTTCTTCCTTTTAGATATGAATTTATTTTTAACTATCATTCTAATTGGCTGGAGCTCTTCCAAGAGTCTCCAATTTAGTCTTAACGTGTTTGATATAAATCGCCCTAATTTAATTAATAAGAGGAATGACGAGTTGAAGAAGCTGGGAAGCAGAATCTTTGTGTTACCGGGTTTTGATGTAAACATCCTAGATGCATTAAGGCAAATCTTTTCTATCTAAGGCTGATGCTTCTGAAAAGTGTCACAACGCTAAGAGTTAAACTTAATGAAAGGACCTAGGTGTGTACAAGGTAGGTGCTGTAGGGCTGCATTTTAGGTGCTTGAGACTGAGAAAGAAATCTAAAACCAGGAGTTTGGTTGCTCAGCTCTCATTGTGGAGGTGAAACACTTTTGGCTGAAAACAGACCAGCCAAAAAACCTGACTCGCTGAGCAGCTTTAAGTTTTCCTGTCAAAATGTGGAGTACAATGTGGAAAAAAAAGGCAGGTGAGAGGAAGGGAAGACACTTTTCCAACAAATTTGTTCCCCTAAGTTCTTTTGAAGATTGCAAGAAGCCAAAACTTGGTATTTTTTTCCAATGGGTAGGTGAACACAGAGATGTGTACAGTGTTAGATGGCCAAGAAAGAAGTTGGAGCAACTGTCCATTAGGTAGGTGAAGAGTTTTGTCCATTCTCAACCCTTCCTCCTTCCTTAGCCACGTGTGAGGTGATGTCCTGCAAGGGATTCTGGAAGTCCACTTGGGCCTGTTCTTGGACCTGATGAGCACTAGAGATTACTCAACAGGGGGCAGAACTGAGTGGGGACTGAAGGTCTGGGGTTCAGCTGTAGGCACCTGCTGTGGCACTTAGACACCCGTGTCCTTTGTTCTTACTAAAGCTTTGGAAATGCTGTTTACACTTGCTCCTGGGCAGCCATAAATCAAAATCAAGTAGATCTTCAAGGATGAAAGTACAGAAATGGAAATTACTAAAATGTGATGATTTTTGAGTGACTTTGTTTTTAAATGTCTGTGCCAAGAAGCAGTCCTGATTTTCACTGTGTGGTGCTCAACATACCTTGAAATAGAAACTTCCTGGAGTGCCTTTAGCTCAAAACAAGGCTCTAATTTTCTTAAATTAGTCCTAGAAAGCAGAAATTTAGATATTAAAACCTAAACCCAATATATTTTCATTTAATTATTTGAAAAAATGTCATCTTCTTTTAACTTTAGCATCTTTTAACTCAGCTAAGAAATACTGAAGGAAAACAAACATCTTGCTAAAGGCACCTTCTAAGAGATAAGCCCCTGAGTTCTGAGAGGTTCAATGAAATGAAGGAAGATATTTTTTAACCTCAGAAACCACCTTTTTTAAAAACAAAAATCTTAAAGTTCTTTTAAAATAAAAAGAGGTATTTGCAGACTCACTTAGAATTAAGCCGAATCAAAACCAGGCAAAAGACATATCTTTTTCTTTTCTTTTTTTTTCTTTTTTCTGTTGCCTGCCAAAAAGCACAATGCCTTTGCTGGCCAACATGCGGGGACGTATAACTTCCCAACCTTGCATTCTTTCCACACACAAAATTCCCATTGATTTCAGTGGGAGTTCTGCACAAAAGGAGGGAGTCTTTGGGTTAATGCAAGACTATGAAAGGGGAGAAAGTGCTTACTGTACTGAGAATATGCATCTGAATTGGTTTTATCACAGCTGGCAGGGCAGTAAAAGAAGTTTATGCGCAATAAACAGCTCTTGTGGTTAGAGTGACGTTGTTCATTCCTAGCCTAGAATTTGGAAGGAGTTATTATTTAATAAAGTTTAATTTGATGAAGAGAATATTTTTAACGCCCTAAACTGCACTCTATGAAGATGACTGATAGGCCCAGCCCACTCACAGAAAGAAATGCAATTAATTGTTTTAATGAACTCACCACATTAATTAGCTAATGTCTGTGCAGTTTTCAGAATGGGCAAATCCTGGAGAAGTTGTACTCTGAACTAATTCCCCCCAAGGTCCCTTTGCTCCTCTCCAGCTGTAGCAAGCAGTTACCAAAACAGCCGTTCCAGATAGACATAATGCTCCTCCTGCCAGCAGAGGTGGAAGCAGGAGAGGTCTGGTCCATCCCAGGTTACTCAGAGCGCCCAATCCCACAGGGAGAGGGAAGATCCTTGGGAGAGGGGCAAATCACAGAATCATAGAATGGTTAGAGTTGGAAGGGACCTTAAACACCACCAAGTTCCAACCCCCCTGCCATGGGGGCACCTTCCACTAGACCCAGGTTGCTTAAAGCCCCATCTAGCCTGGCCTTGAGCACTGTGAGTGATGGGGCATCCACAACTTGGCTGGGTAACCTGTGCCAGTGCCTCACCACCCCCAGAGTAAAGAATATCTTCCTAATACCTAATCTAAATCTACGCTCTTTCAGAGGTTAATGGCAGAAAAAAGGGTCTTTCTTGCCCATACAATAAACAGCAGTTTTGTGTGCGTTGCAGACCACAGTGTACGTGAGAGCACTGGAATATAAAAGCCCAAATGTGGCTTTTCCAACCACCTGGCTTCCCCTTGGCCAGGTCTGCTGCTGCCAGGACGCACTGAGGGACACGTGCCAGCATATTTAATTGCATGCCATGACTCAGCCTGGCCAGCGGAGTCAACCCAGGTCTCAGCGTGTGCTCAACTCCGGTTTTGGGGACAGGATCCTTTTGTAGGTCTTCTCAGAGCTGCATGGCATGGACCTCAGTTCAGGTAGTCATGACAGCTGATGGCTGGACCCAGCTCCAGCCCCATGTGGAGCAGGCAGGGCTGGATGGCGAAGCCCCCCACATCTCCATGACCTCCACCTTCCCACAGAGGGAAGGGTGGGTTGAAAATGGGGTGGGCTCAAGCACTGAGCTGAAAAAGTGCAAGAGAGGACTTAAATGAGGGGCTGCAATGAGGAGGGAGGAAGATTTGACAGGTCTACCTTTTCCCCGCCAGCTCCCACCTCAGCCCTGAAATACAGGAGCTGGGAATGGTTAAAAAAACCCTGGCTAAAATGGCACTAATGACATTTATGACCAGCTGCGACAAGGGCTACGTTAGCTAATGTCTGCAGGTTGTTTGAAGGTCATCTGATAAGCAGGTGCCATAAAACATATTTTAGTTCACTTCCTTTTTTAATCTCCCTGGTGCAAAGTATATTTAGAACAGGGAAACCCCACAGAAGCAGGACACTAATATGTGACACAACTCTGCAGCCTCTCGATATCCTACAATTTTATCAGGCGATCAAAGAGGAAGCAGCGAGCAGGGAGATGGAAGTACTGCTCATTCACCTCATTTGGCTGCCTTGTAGTGGGAGTTTTGCTTGTGTGAAGACTGACGGATCAAGGGGAAGAAGAAAAAAGAAAAAAAACAGACACGCTCGGTGTTAAAGGGAAGCCTGTTTATGCCTATAAGTAAGAAAGCTTGCTCAAGAATAAGTTAACTCTTGCTAGAGGATTATACCTGTAATGCTGGCAATTCTGGCCTCTGCATGAGCTGTAATATCTACTTGCATTACCTCACAGGGTGTTATGGGCCTTAATTAATTAATGTTTGTAAAGTGCTTTGAAATCCTCGGATGAAAGGCACTATAGAAGTGCAAAGCAGTTATTAATATTAATATTGCATAAGTGGCTTGGCTCCCCTCGCACCGCAGAGCACACCAACTCCTGCAAGGGCTGCAGCACTGAATCAGCAATCTTCATACCACCAGGCAGGAGCCTCCCTTCTGCCTCCTTCTCTGATCTCGTTCTTTAGGACTTCCACAGCCTCTTCTCCATAAATCTCCAACAGCCCTCTCATGCCTTCTCTCACGCAAGCTGGACAAGCAGCGAGAACAGCACTTCTCAGCTCATCACCCTGCAGCTGATGCTTTTTTGGGTGGGAGGCTGCAGACTGAGCAGACCTTGGAGCAATTTTAAATCTCTGTATTTGGGAGGTGGGACCTTACAGTTCTTTTTTGATGCAAGACATTTGAAATCTCACTTCTGCAATACAGAGTTGAACCCAGCCAAACTTCTCTGTCACTTATAACCTTTGATATAAAATTTCAATTCTAGTCATGAGCAGAGAACAAGCAAGCCCCTCAGCAATGCCGGTGCCACCCCCAGGTTTTCAAAGACAGAGAAGAAGTACTAAAATATACATGTTCTTTCCAAAAGGGTTCTTTTCCTGGTGAAAATTTCCCACCCAAAAGCCATAATCATCAGTGTAAATTGAGAGTCCTCCACCTCTCACAGGAAACATTAATGTGTTGGAAGAATGAATCTGTATAATAAACTACCTGCATATTTTCGTCAGTTAGATTCTTGTTTGGCGAGTAGAAAGCCTGCGCTGGTGAATAACAACTACACAGGAAATTGAAAAGAAGGTAATTGTCACTTTACATACAAAGTCCATGAAACCATTTCAAGATGAGCCAATTCAAAGAGGATGGAGTAGCTCTAGGATGAATTTGGTCAGTATAAATTCTGCCTAATTTGTCTTGAAATATTACCTCTGTGATGAACTCTGAATAATAGTGATAGTAAAATAACAATAAATAATAACGATAATATCAAACATACTGTAGAGAATCCCACTCATGTTAACACATGCAGTTCTGGGAGGTTATTTTTAACTTAGATGTGCAGATAAAAATGTATTGGTGGGAACAATTTATTTTTTTTTTTTTTTTAAACAAAACCGTTTCTAATTAATTGCAGAAAAAGAGAATGGCCATCAGAACTGAACGGTTCCCCTGGCGATGCACTAACCAGATCACAAGCCAGTTCCCTCTGCAGCAGCTCTACTGGCTGTGTATAGCATCAGCACTAGTTTGAACTCGTTTATGTCAATGAAGTAACACACATAAGTTAAAAACAAATCGGGTTTATGCACTCCAGCAAAACTCCTATTGACTTTGAAGGAAGTTTTATCTGCATACAGAAGGCGAGCTCAACTCCGAAGTGAAAACAATACCCTGCCAATTCCACGTATCTGCCTTCACAAAGGAGGCAGGGAGAGCTTCCCAAGCTCCTTACCACAAAGACTATAACGTTTGCAGAGATTAGGAACTGCTGAAGGCAGCTTCAAATCTCAGTTTGTTACATGCTTTTCTGCAGCCTTGCTGTAAGGCCAAAAAAAAAATTTAAAAAAATAAATAAATAAAAAAGGTGCTACGTTGCACAGAGCGCACTTGCTGAAGAGAAAGAAACGGTGCGTAGGATGTTTTACCAAAAGGAGAGCAATTTGGCCCAGCCACGAAGGGAAGATTATTGCCTGGTGAGCACAGCCCAGCCCAGGAGTCAGGGCACCCAGGTTTCTTTCTTGGCTCTGCCACTAACTTCTTGCGTGGCCTTGGGCAAGCTATGCAACCTTGAAAGCCTGCTCACACCCCTCACCCCCCCCCTAAAATAAGGATGATTATAGGAATTAGAAGGCAATTCATTAATGCATTAATTAACAGGCGGCGGGATGCTAGAGACAGAGCTGTTCTGATTCACCCTGGCAGCCAGACAACTCCGGTCCTATCAGCACCACTGCAGGGGCTCCCCTCCCCAGCGAGACCCCAGGAGCGGGGCAGGGGGAGAGCACCAGAGATTCAGCCTCAGCAACTTAGAGCCACCCTGTTTTTTTCTCAGGCAGAGGGAGCTGGGAGAAGGGCACAGATCTCCATTTTATTTTTTAATTTTTTTTGGAAAAAAAAAAAGCCTGTCCCACGAGGCCGCTTGGGCTGAGATTTATTTGTGTTGCCATTTAAATTAAGTATATAGGCAATCCTGAGGCCGTTTGGACCAGATCCAGCATGTGCAAGCACCATGTTTGGAACAGGGTGGGAACTCTGTTTGCGTTCAGACACAGAGGAAGCACTTAAAGCCATGTCTACAAGATAGATGCCAAGGACCTATACTGGAAGGTGCTGAGTATGCACTGGTTGGCGGGGAGCATGATGGGTCTCTATAAATACATCTCAGGGAGGGGAAGGTGGGCAAGCGCCACGGAGGGAAATGAGCTATTTAAGCTAAAGGACAATGTTGGCAGAAGAACAAACTGGCCGTAAGGCTGGAAATTTGAAGATTTCTAAACAACAGAGGAGTGAAGTTCAGGAAAAGCCTTCCAGGGGGGAGGAGACAGGGCAAAATTAAAAAAAAAAAAAAAAAAAAAAAAAAAAAAAAAAAAAAAAAAAAAAAACCAACTAATTGAAAGGCACTGGCAGTAGGTTAAGGGCTGTGACCTAAGAGCTGGTTGCTGGCAAGAACAAGGGTGCGGTGGATTTCAGAGCAGAAACTGACCCTTCCAGGAATGACTGGGAAGGGCCCTGCAGAGTTGGACTTTGCATTCACCGCAATGCCACCAAAGTCAAGAGAGTTTCTTTGAGTTTACACTGGACGGGAATCGGGCAGGATTTGGCTTGGCACGCTGAAGCACTTTATCCAGGCAATATTTTGCTTACGCTGACAATTGTTTTGCTGCCGCTGCTCAAGGGTCTTCCTGGGAGAAGCAATAAATGCCAGGCTACACGGAAACCCTGAGAAACATTGTCACTGGGAAACGTGGCCAAACCCCTTCTTCTTTCTGAGTGCAAAGCCTGTCTGTTCGTATTTACCAGAGGACTTAAACACATGTTAAACCACCATTGCTATGCCCTGGGCTTTGCTGTGGAAGGACAAATTGTGCTATCAAAAGGGGGTTTTGTGCTGGGAACACTGTGCTGAAGGAGTGACGTGAAGGCCAGGTTCCTACTCTCCAGATAGCAGTCTTCTGAAACCACAAGAAGGGGCCTAGGTGTGATGACAGAATAGCAACAGTAGAGCAAGAAAGATAAACTCTAATCATTCAATTGGTAGAATTTCTCCAGGGGATGTTCACTTCAGGGAAGTGCAGTTGTCCCTGGAAGGTGGAGATGCTCAGCACCCCCTCAGGATGTGTCCCTCCGCAAGTCGAGGGTCAGTAGGAATCTGCCGGAATTGAAGCACAGCCCTTTCATTTGAATAAAGAGGTGACAGGTAGAGCTGCTAATCACCCCAGTGATAGCCAACTGGCTGGCAGCACAAAGCAACCTTCCATAATAGCTCGGGTCTCATCACCTGAGCATTTGTACAGAAGACATAAAAGCAATAGTTGTTTGCAATTCATTTTACACCCCAGTGCCACTCACAGAAGTTGCTTCTGGGGCTGCTCTCCCTTCAATGAAAAAATGTTCCAGAGCAGTAACTCCCACCGATTTCCAGTCGAGGCTGAAATGACTCCACCGGTGATGGTACACTGCCTTGAACGTGGAGCCTAGCAATGTGAAATTGCTGTGTGCCACCTCCCCCCTCCCAGCCACATTTATGATGCTTATTAGGAAAGCCAGCTGCTGGGACGGCTGTAAGTAACTCTGTTGTTGGTGTCTCTCCTGAACTGCCTTGGCTTGTGTTTCCCACTCAGGCACCCACGGGCAAGGTTATGGGATTCACTCATACACAGCCATTATTATTATTATTGTTATTATTATTATTCATTACTAATATTAATTATGCAGCATGTGGTAGTGCCTAGGAGCCCCAAACCATGGCCCAGAACCGCAGTGCACCCAGCCCTTTATGAGCACTGGGCAAAAAGTTGTTCCCTGCCCCAGAAAGCACATGAGCTTCTAGTGGAATAACAGAGGGAAGAGTTTTCTACCTAGAGGCCAAATTCACCAGGGCATGAAAAAAAATACACCTCCTTAAAACACATATTTACCCCATGAAACACATTTGCGTAAAGTGGAGCAGAATTCTTCCCCTTAGCGGAAAGAGATGGCACAAAGATAGAGCATGGGAGACAAGAGTTGTGGGATTTTTTATTATGCTTATATAAGGATTTTTTTGGTCCAGGACTGAAGAATTGAGTTTGTTTTCCAAATCGGAAGTTTGAGCACTGGCACTGCTCACAGCAACTGTGTTCTGTGTCCTGTAGCCCCATGGTAGCATGAATCTCGTGGTATCTCTCAGGGAGTGGGAGTCTCAGGGTTGTATGAAACTTCGGCCTCCAACAAAAGCAAAGAGAGCACACTTCCAGCCCCACACTTGTGGGGAAATGCTTTAAAGTCACACTGCTCAAAGATCTAGAGAATCTTTAAAAAAAAAAAAAAAAAAACAACACCAGAGTTTTCTTACCATGTAACATCTTTGCAACATCTTTCTTACTACAGTATAAAGAGAAGGTCTCAAAGTAGCTTCCATACAATTAGTTTGGATTAATGTATTTCATTATTTTCTTAGAATTTAGCCTATAACAATGGGAGAATATGCACGTAGCATTGCACAACACTCTATGACACCCACAATTAGCCCAAAGAACTGAATCCTGCCTGTCTCTGCAACAGACATGCTGCATAAACTTGCCAAGTTACTTCATTTTTCTTTGCCTCAGTTTCTTCCTCTCTGAAAAGGGGATAACTGTAATTTATTTTAATTCCTCGGTAAATTGTTTTGACATCTGCTGAGCCCTATGATTTAAATGAGTGGATGAAGTTTGACACAAGGAAGAACAGAAAAATGATATTTGCAACAGCATGTATTCATTTCCCTGCGATACTGAAGCTTGTTCTGTGATACAACAACATGTCACTTCAAAAATTATTTTAAATATTAATTTAATTGTTACTTTCAAATGAAAGTGCCAGACATTTCAGGGTGTGGGAAGTCTCTGTATAAATGCCTCGAGGACTAGGAAGCTTTCAGCCCTAGAGACCGAGGGTCACTTGAAAGGTGCTTTAGCACCTTTTAATGAAGGGAGCATGTGTTTTTACACCTTGGAATGGTTTAAGGATCGTTTGTTTTTCAGCTTCTCTGGTGCATAATTGAACATATTTTCACGTGGAAACTAAGCTTTTCTGCTGCTTTTGGAAAGCTCTGAGAATTGCAGGTGAATAACATGATTAAAAATTTCTGATTATTTAGAAATAAATATCAACCCACTCTGAAAATATCCTTGGAAGTGTGCACCTCCCATTGAGTGCAGATGAAACCCACTGTTTCTGGTACTACCCCTCACATGCTTAAAATCTGGCTATAGCTCATACATTGCAAAGAAGAGGGTCAGCTACTGAGAAAGCTCAGAGTAGCTGACCATGTTGTACTGATTTTCAGGTATCAGGATGCAGGCAAGAGCATTTTATATTTGCCATAAAGACTTTATAGAGTAATCAACAACAACAACAGCAAAATCAAAAACAAGAAATCCTTTGAGTGGAGAATCTTGGCTATTTTCCCTCCGTTTTAGTGGATGAAAGTGATTATGAGTGGGAGGCAGTTTCACCCTAAGCCCCTTTTCCTTTCTTAGTTCCATTGAGCAATAAACACCTTTGACTACAGGAATAATTAGTAAATAATCACAACAACAAATGGGAGGGGGTATCCACTTACCTTACATGGAGAATGAAGTATCATGTTGAGCACACCATAATAATAATATTATTGTAGTAACATCCACTTTTTTATCCAGAACCCCAGTAAGAGGCCTAATACTGAGCAAATGTCATGTTTAAATAGAGAAATTAGTCTATTTTGGCTCCCCATGTAGTCAACAGATTGAGAAAGGCTTCTCTGGGAGATGAAGTTACTGCCTGCTTCAAATCATCACTCCTGAAGGACCTGAGATGCCTCAAGTGTCAACAGCCATTTCAAAGCAAAGGGAATAGATATTTCCCAGCTGGGAAAGCACAGCAGGATGAGGAGATGTGCCTTTGTTCTTAGTCCCTGGTGTCCTAAACCAACGCCCTGCCTGTTAGGTACCACAGCATCTGAAGGCAAAGGTGTCTTCTGATATATTCATCAGGTTGGCAGCAGTGAGTCCAAGTCCCTCTCCCCATAGACACTAATTTTCAGGGCAGTGGGAGTTCTTGGATGTTCTTAGAAGGCTAATACAGAACTTCTCAACCAGGAAAGCTATGAGTGCATTAGCACATCCTAATCCTACCCACGTTTCACTCTGTCAAGTTGCCTCAGAGTGGAAGAGCTACGGCTGATGAAAAAAAAAATCAGTGTAGATGGTCTCGGTTCTCTCTTATACATATCATGGTTGAGTTTCTTTTTGGAAGCAAAAAAAGCAGCCCAGACCTGTGGAACTATTGCACTACCAAAATCTAGGTGCCTGCCTGACCTGCAGAGCCTCTACAATCAGTGTTTAGCCAACAAAGAGACTTCTCCAGAAATTATTTCTAAACTGAACCACCCCAGAGAAAATTAGTATTTGCAATGTTTATAGACAGAGCCTTAGGAGAGCAACTAGGCAACTTAAGTAGCTTAGCTGGGAAGCATGTGTTTAAAGGAAGAGTCCTTTCTCATTCAAAGAAGTAATCCAAGCTAGATGGGAGGCTGCCTCATACCCAAACAGGATTCAATGGCCAAAAACCATGTGTTTCTCTGGGGGTAAAATTCTACCATCTGAGAATCTTCTAATCAAACGTGTATATACTAAAACTGAAAGGGTGTCTGAAAAGGCCAAAAAGGGGAAAAAAACCCTACCCCCAAACACAAGGAATGCACTGAAACCCAAACCACAGAAACCTCAAAGAGAGAACTAATAGCCACAGCATCACCCAAATTCCAGTTGCATCTCATTAGAGCTTTCCTACACAGGAACATGCAGGAAAGGGAAGGCAAGTCAGCTAACTACAGGTGTGAAGTCAGTGCCCATAAATTAAAGCACATGTGCATGTTCTTATTTAGGATTAAAATGCCTTTACTGCTTAATCCTCCTCTGAGGATTAGGCTACAGCAGTGTAAGGCGACTTTATTCCTTGAATGAGAACATCTCCACAAGGGCTAAATGTCTTTAGCTGGTGCACATTGACTTCACACCTTTCCTCATTCACCTTCCTGAGGGCCCCTAGAAACACATGGCCTGGGAAGGCTTGGCTGCAAAGGGCCAAGCAAGGGCAGAGCTAAGCTGCTACTGATGCTGGACCCATGCTGAAGCTCCAGCCTTGGAGCTGGTTTGCTCTGCACATTGCAAACCTCGCTGTAGAAAGGAGTTTCTTCTCAAATGGTTGCATGTCACCCAGTGGCAAAGCATACCCAGCTGTGTTCTTGTGTAACAAAACATGGTGGGCTTTGCATAATCCAAAGCGATTCCTCTGGTACACCACAGCGAAGCTGGCATGGCAGCTCTGACTTTGCTTTCTGAGTGTTGCACTCTTCTGTTTCATGTGATGCTTCCACCTCTGTTCAGATAGAAAATACCTTACTCCCAAGAAGACCCATGCAAATTTGACCTTTGTCCCTCTACTCCTACCTGGTGGATCTCTGGAGATCTGGAGACCCCAACGTAAGAAGGACCCAGACCTGTTGGAGTGAGTCCAGAGGAGGCCACAAAAATGGTTAGAGGTGTAGAGTACCTCCCCTGTGAAGACAGGCTGAGAGGATTGGGGTTGTTCAGTCTGGAGAAGAGAAGGCTCTGAGGAGACCTTGTAATAGCCTTTCATTACCTAAAGGGACCTACAGGAGAGATGGGGAGGGACACTTTACCAGGGAATGTAGTAGTAGGACAAAGGGTAATGATTTTAAACTGAAAGAGGGGAGATTTAGATGAGATATTAGGAAGAATTTCTTTCCTGTGAGGGTGGTGAGGCACTGGAACAGTGCCTAGAGGAGTTGTGAATGTCCCATCCCTGGAGGTGTTCAAGACCAGGCTGGATGGGGCTTTGAGCAACCTGCTTTAGTGAGAGGTGTCCCTGCCCATGGCAGGGGAGTTGGAACTTGATGATCTTTAAGGTCCCTTCCAACCCAAATCATTCTATGATTGATTCTATGATACTGTGTCCCACCTTTTCTAAAGCAAATCAGGAAATCAGCTGCAAGAAGGGAAGGGGATGGATCTGAAGTGGGAACTGTGGCACAGCAAATGGGGGTAACGGCTTTAACCACACCAGGAACTGAGACGCAGTTCCCCATCATCAAGGAAGGTCACAGTACGTGCCTCTCAGCCGCTGTTTGCCACTCGGCGGCACACAGCGTGTCCTGGCCACAGCAGGGATGGGAGCTGCAGCTCTGGTGCCTGTCAGCTATGGTGCAAAGTAAACCAGGACCTCCCCCAGATCAAAAACATGCACAGATCCCTTCTTCGCTGCAGAGCAACCACAACTACGTCCTTCGGCTGCACTGAGAAAGATTTCAGTTGCACCACACGCACCCGGCACTGCAGGAGAGCGGTAGATAAACCTCGCTGTCCGGGTGAGTGCTCTGTCGAGCTCTGTTTTCAGGGTTGTGTCATGAGCAGGAGGGTTTTGACAGGTGGCTTTGCTGTAAGAAAGGTGGCACTCTCGTCCTGGTTACCTCGTACAAGTCTCAGTTCACCTCCTTGAAAACAATGCTCTCTGGCACAGGAGGGAAAATGCATTTTTCTCTACCCGATGATGGTAGAGGCATGAAGAAACACAGCTGGGACTTGCAATCCACCCAATGACTTGTGTGTTTGCTGGATAGGAAACCCAGCTCCATCCCATAGCCTGAAGTGCGCACCTGTAGCACATGAATTACAAAAGGGCCATCCCCACCATCACAGTCAGTTGGCAGAGAAAGGAGGAGTCCTTCAGTCCCCTTAATATCTGCACAAATCTTGGGATGCTACATGCTCTCTCCTCAACCCTACAGGAAGCCAACAGTCCTTCCTGACTGCTTAGACTTTGCTGAAACTTATCTCTGCTGGATGGAACTTGAACTCTTCTACCTTTTTTCAAGGCCCTGCACTGACATCAGCTAAGGAAGAGCACTGTCTCGCTCCAGTGATGACAGCTTGGCTTCTTCTAGGGGAACTTTCATTGTGATAAATACCCATCTTCACTCTTGGTCTCACCAGGTCATGCTGATACTGATAAACAGCAGCCACTAGTACATAACAGGCCACTAGGGAGAAAGCACAACCTGAAGCGGCTCCTGCCAAAAGGAGAGTAGAGGCAACTGTTGAGAGTTGAACAAACCATACAACCTCACAATAACACCTTTAGGGCAATCACACACAGGAACTTTTTATATCAGGCTACCGTATATATGGCTTTGCATATGGTACAACAGCAACAGAAACAACGCTAAGAAAAACTAACCCAGGCACCCCAGGGTCACAGCTGGTGATAGCATTACTGAGGCTTGAACCTCAACCATCTCCATGTGTGGGAGGTCCCATTGCCACTGGAGTCTAGCTGTCATTGACCCCATTTATGCAAAGAGCCAGGAAGAGCTGTAGACCCCCTCTGCCACCATGGCCATCATCACCAGGATCTCCTGCTGGTAAAGCAGGAAGTCTAACGTCCTGTGCTGCCAGCTCAGAACTGCAACACCATGCTTTTGAGACTCGAGTTTAATGACAGGGGAAACTGGAGTCTGCAAACCCTTGCAGCTGAGAGCAAATGCCATACATAACCCACCTCTAGTTCTCCAGAGGCAGAAGTGAGGCACAAATGGGCCATTCTGGTGCCAAGAATGTCCAAAACGACATCTAATAAAAGCAACTGAAAAGATTGCAGAGACTTTCTGGAATGACCCATTAACATTTTTATGATGAAATGTAGGTGTGACAGTCCGAACTGTCTCCTCTCACCTCCTTAGAGTGGCAGCGGCCATAACACCTGCGGACTTGATACTGCATATGGCAATGTGCTACCTCTGCCAAGAGACACAAAACTGTGTTGATTGAAATATGAAAATAACCGCACCTTGAGCGGATCTTGGTTAAAATGGGGAAATTACACCTTTCAGTCTTCTTGCATGGAGAATATTTGCGATGGGGGAGGAGGGGGGGAAACACGTGTGGAAGTTCACAGCCTCCAGTCGAGCTCCATTCAGTCAGGAAGTCGGCTACATTTGCTATATGATGGCCAACATCTCATATCCAGGGGAGTACTAGTGAATGCAAGAAAGGAGAAAAGTTGAGGTCTCTGGGTCTTTCATTTAGTTAAAAACAAGTTACTGGACTTGGTGTGGGGCTAACTTGTTGAGAAAAACCAGCCAAGGATATAGAAGAAGTTGTCCCAAATGGTCTGAAGGTTCATTGTGGCCACAAGAGTCTGTGGCTGAGATTTCACCTCATCCTGTGAAGATGGCAAATGAGAAAGACAGCATGAATTTCTAGACTAGATACACTTGTGAGGATGTTGAGTGCCTGGGTGGGAATTGAAGAGTTGTGATCCTTCACCCACGCTGGAGGGAATGGAAAGGGTGGTGGGGGGAGAGAAGGAGGAGAGTTCATATAAGCAAAGACCCCATTTTGTTTCCTTTCAGTTTCATTGCAATTAAGGCTCCTAATTGAAACCAGTTTTACCAAAGGTTTACTGTGGTGGTTGTTTTCTTTCTCTGCTGTTAAATGCAGGTGTTCCACATAGCAGGAAGTTGGCACGAAGGGGTAAATTTCCAAAGCGCTGCCTGTACCATTCATAAATTAATGCCTGAAGAAATCAGTGTTGTGACGAGCCCAGCTGTGCAAAGGAGGGTGGCTGGGAGAGGAGGACAGGGGAGAGAGGTAGAAGGGGTGGGGAAAGGATGTTTGTCACAGCAGATGGATGGAGGCACTGTGGTAAAGGTGTGAGGAATGAAAGTCAAGTAGGATCAGCCTTGATCTGCTGCAGCATCTGGCAGCCTTGGCCCAAACCTGCTAAAAGAACATTTCTGCTTGGTTTCCGTGGAGGCAATCTTAAACCCCATCATTTTGTGTTGGACCTCTGCAGAGCAGAGCTGGTCCAGATGAAGGAGGACCTCCAGGGAGCTGTTTACCAGCCTGGAAGTGGGCTGCAACTCTGTACATGCTGCTTTGCTGATGCGGAGTGAGTGAAACATGAGCCAAAGCAATATTAAAATAGCAGTGTGCCTACAGAGCCAGGGGTGTCTGTGTGATGCTTTGCAGACAAATAAAATTCTGAAGGGAAAAAATATACATATTTTACCCTAAATAAAATACCTTCACAGAGGCCTGCATTTAGAGAGGGATAAACCCTTGGAATAGAAATTTTATGTGGGAATTCAACTATATTATTGCAGACCCTTCCTTCATCTTCCTCAGTATTTGAAATACAGTTTAATAGTGCTTAGGGATGGAGAAAACAGAGATATGTTTAGAGACAGTGAACATGGCAAACACCTTACATGACTACTAGGGTTTACACAGTGGATGAGAGAGAACAGCAGTTCCCAGCTCAGGAGAGTATGTGATGGTGATCTGAGATGTTACCACAGGGTAGGCTGAGCCCAGGTCCATGTGATATCTTCCTCCAGTTTTGACACTATTCACACCTGGAGTAAAACAGCAGTGCAGGGGGAAAGCCCTTGAGCTTGTGAAGAAGCTTTAGAACAGGGACACAAGGTGTGGTGGGGTTTTTTCATAGAATCATAGAATGGTTAGAGTTGGAAGGGACCTTAAAAATCATCGAGTTCTAACCCCCTTGTCTTGGGCAGGGACACCTCCCGCTAGACCAGGTTGCTCAAAGCCCCATCCAGCCCGGCCTTGAACACTTCCAGGGATGGGGCATCCACAGCTTCTCTGGGCAACCTGTTACAGTGCCTCACCACCCTCACAGGAAAGAATTTCTTCCTAATACCTCATCTAAATCTCTCCTTGCCAGTGTATTTCTGGCTGCTCAAAAATCAGCCCTGTGGATGCACAAGGCTATGGGCTGGTGATGCAAAAATGCTCCTAATGCAGAAATGAGCTTGGTGCTTAGGGCTCCATCCTGCTCTACAGCCTGTATTTCCCTTTGGAGCCTTGGCCTGGAGGAATCATGGGTGTTGCAGACCCAGGTGGCCCTGCCACAGAGGTGGTCCAGCCCTCATCTCAGATGGACTGACAGCTGCACACCTTGGCCATTAGACCCAAGCACCAAAGGAAAAAAAATTAAAAAAGAATACTTCATTACTTTGGCTAGGAAATAGGTCGGTGAGCTCTGGTTTTTAACCACAAGGGCAATCATGGCTCTGTGCCCTACACTCTTTCCAGCAGATGCTCACCAGGCAGGGGCAGCCCTGGTCACCCGTCCCAACCCCAGCACTGCGTGAAGCCACGGGGCTCAGCCCCCATCTCACTATGGACAAATCACCCTCTGCTCAACTAAGAGCACCTTTCGGTTGTACGCTCGGCAGGCAGGCTAATGTGATAAAAAAAAACGTGTTTATATCACAGGCAATTAAGCTGTGTATCAGTCAGGTGCTGTTTTCAGAGGAGTGGAGCGATGTCACGGGGTTAACCACCAACGGAAGCTGAAGCTTCAACAGCCTTTATTAGCTCAGCAAGTGCTCCTAACCACACTCTTCCTAGTACAGAAGAGGCATCTTCTTTCATGAGCCTCTTCTTGGGCTGTGGAGGTGATATTTACCAAATAAAAACTGTTGCTGCACCTGTGTAGTTCTCATGTGGCTTTCACTCCCTCCCAGGTTAACCCATTCTTCTCGGAGGCTGTTTTAGGAAGCATCCTTGCCTTTCATTTGGGTTTGCAAGAGGGAGGATCGGGGCAGAGCCTTCCTTGGTGGCACCTCAGCTTGCTCCCCCGCCTTTCTCAGCAAGGTGCTTGGCCGTTCAGGGCACAAGGGGTGCATGAGGAGGTGGGTAGGTGGGAGAGGGAGTGGGAATGCCTCCAGATCTAGGCAGAGTTTCTCAACTGCCGTGTGGCAAGGCGTATGTATAAGAAAGGCCTCCGAGGGGTGAAAATGCTTCTTTGGTATTACCACCCTGCATAGGTCTAAGCATCACTGGGGTCAACGCCAACCTCCCATTAGGCATGTGTGAAGATGGGGAGGTGTGGGGTTGCGTGGAGGGAGTGCCTTGGGAGTGCCTTCCAAATTCATAAAGGCATTAAGTAAGCAACTTTGTGATTCCACACATGTTTCCTCGGGGGCAGCACCTACCCTTATCTGCATGCAGGTCCCTCACTCCTCATTCCTGCTTTGGTGCTGCTTTTAGAAGGAGAAGAAGCATGGGACAGACTGCTTTTTTTTCAAGCAGAGTCCAAATTGCTGTCTGGTTCACATTATGACAGTCCTGGAAGCTGTATGGGCACAACTATGGTTAGCAGCTGAGGGGAAAGGAGCAAGGACAAGAGTCTATTGTCACCTACTACAGACACTTCATCCAGGAACCATGCATCTATCAAGCTTCATATTGTCCACCTGAACAGGAGTGGTAAATAAACTCCATGTGAAGCTCTGTAACTGGTGCCATGCATCCCATGGGCCAGGTCTCCCATATCCAAGGTGTCATTGAAATAATACCTTCCAGCAAACCTCTTCTGAGTGTAGGGCACCGCAAGTAATATACACCAGCTGCAGTAAAACTTCTCCTACTGTTGTGACTCCTCATACCCAAAGCTGCTGCTTCATGTATAACAGACCAGCCCTGGCAGCACCTGACAGGTAAAAATATACAGCAGGACAGAAGCTCCAGTGTTGGTTTCCAGAGGTAAGAGTGACAAACTTTTGCCAAGAGCTTACCCAAATCCAATGAGAAGCTAGAGAAATTCACAGAAGAAAAAAAAAAAAATAAAATAAATAATAATAAAAAAAAAAACGGAAGAAAAAAAAAAAAACAACCCAAGGGCTATTGAATACAAAGGCAGCCCCTCTGGTTCAGAGGCAAATTTCTGACACCTGGAAGGGTGTTTAAGGAAGTATCACCACATGATTATTCTCAGCTTTTTTACAAGGTATCTATTGTTTGGCACTATTACCCATAACACGCTACTCTTCCCCTCAGTACCCATTCTTCTCAGCTACAGGAAAACTGAAGTATTGGGAGTCCCATGTCCAACACATGAGGCTCCATAGGTCTGTCTTGAGTTCCTTTCTGCCTTTAAAATAACAACATATAGCTCAGTGCTGTATTACAATTTCAAACAAAAAGACTTTGAGAGAATGGTGGCAATGCCAAACACTCAAAAGGCAGAATCAATCTCTGCAGACCTCTCAAAAACTGAGATTTTACCAAGGAGCAATTTTGTTTTCTCTTTTATTTACATTCTGATCCAGAGCATTTAGCAAGCCACATTATTAAACTCATCTTCACCACTCTGAGAGATGGAAACAGGCTCTTTACCTCCAAAAAGTTTTTCTTCAGGATTTACAGAAGTTTATGCTTTGAGAACGTCTCATATGACATTGAGGAGACTGAGTGGTGTGATAGGTGCAGAATACTTGCGTTGGCAGGAATGAGGATTAGGAAGGAAAAAGACAGTCTGGATGCTGGACCCTGGGCTGGCCTGATCCATTCCTTGAGGCCACCAAGGATAAGCAAAGTCAAAAGTATTTCTTGCAAGCAGTTCTAACCTTTTCCCATAGTGGGTCTGAAGTCATTGCTGGATGAATGCTAAAGTAAGAGAGGTCAGGACTCTTAAATCAGTTTATAGTTCCTGTTTTCCTTCACCAGGTGACTAATTGGTCCCAGATGGGGCTAGTTATATTCCCCTAGGTGGGAAAGGTGCCATATAGGAAACCTTGTGGCAAAATCTTATTCTCTAGAACTGCACTCAGTTGCCTTATCGTGAGCAGCGCCTCTCTCTCCCCATCATGTCCTATCTCATCCATCTTCCCACTCTCGTAATACTTGGACCATGAAAGCCTATTCTCTTTACTTTGCCAGCCTTGAGTTTCTCCACAAACCCAAGCCTCAATGTTCAGTGAAGAAAAAGTCCTGTGAACATTAAATAAAAATTAAATTAAATAAGGAAAGACTTAGTCTTGTCATTCGGGATTTTATCCTGTGACAAAGAAGGCCTAAAGATGTGGGGCTTAAAGTTCCTCTTTATAACATGCACCTCAAAAAAAACACTCCATTGCTTTGGGAAACAAAAGGTGCTAACAAGTTACTGGAGAAAAAGACACACAGCCAGATGATATTCCCTGAGGTCCCTGGGCGTAGATGTTACCAAGCGAGGTGTGACAGTACTCCACCACTCCAAGGCTATAAACAGAACCTTAAGCAACTCATTTAAGACAAATAATTTTAGAAATGAAATGTTTACTTAATCATCAACATAAAACCTCCACTCTTTAACTATCTCATTCTGTGAAAGTGCATTGAAAAACTACCAACATTATAAATAGACTTGTTCAGTCAACAACTACTTTGATGTCTAAAATGAAGTCCACATTGCTACTCTACCTGTCTGGTTCTTTGAGATTGTCTCTGTTTAGACCAGCAGTCCTAGGTCGATAGTGAGATAGATGTAAGTGAGCTAGATTAATTATTTTTCATTGGAAGAAGTTTCTTACCATGTACAAAATATCAGGAAAGTTTTCTATCTCATGATCATCCCAAAGTAGAGAAAGGAGATTATAACAACAGGGGGGAAAGGCCAAGTCCTCCCTGCTTTCCTCTGACAAATCGGGTCCTTTAATCACAGTCTCCATAGTCAAGTGCCACAGAATTATAGCCCTAATAATCTCCAAACTTTCTACTGGGGTGCCTGATTCTGGTATTTCACAGTACTGGTGGTTCAAGGTGTAGAGATCAGGGTAATGCAGATTGCTCACTCGTTCCTTGTGCTCAGGTATATAGGCACGTACAGAAGGTAGTCTGAAAAATGGCACCCAGAGCCCCTGTCTGTCCTTTGCTGAACATCTCATGCCTTTAAAACCAAGACTCCTTTAATGATATTCAGAATATGAGGCATCCAGATTTTACGTCAAGAACCTTATCGTTCCCTATTGAAACCCAGCCCTCGGCTGGCAGGTGGGATGTGAGGGATACTGGCAAGAATTGGCTGTGCAAGCCAGCTGAGAAAGAGCCCACACACATCTTGCCTGCCTTGGACAAGTAGCAGCCATCCCTCATGTTCATAATTTCTGAAGTTGCTTCCAAAATTTGATGTGTGGGACCTAAAAAATGCCTATCATGGAGGGGGGCTGAGTGCAGATAAACCCTAGACCTGTTGCCAGTACACTGGAAGGCTAATTAAATGAATATGGCTTTCAGTAACTTCCAAGCTAAACAATTTGCCAAAGCATTCAAACTTGCTAAAAATTGGAAGTGTTTTGCCTCTATTGGCTCCATGCTCAGGCATCACAGGATGGTTAGTTCTACCAATAATTCATGTACCTGCATGTTTTAATGACAACTGAAATACCCTGGCATTTCTGGGCTAGCATGTGTGCTATGATCTATGAGCCTACACTCCCTCTACCTTCACTTTGAACTGAACTGCTTTATTAAGCAACCCTACTACCCACCACTATCTAACATGCCAAGACCTGTGAAGTTTTCTTGTACAGTGTTGTCTTTGAATCCTTTCCAAGACCCAACCAGTAGCACCAGTATTCAGACACTGTAGGATGATACCCAGAGCCAATGAACTAAAACTTCCTTTGGGAATCTGAAGGAACCCAAGGAGCTTTTTTTTTTTTTTTTTTGAACAAAGCCAATGAGAACCAATTGACACGCACGCTGCAATCATTAGGGCAGGGAATCTAGAAATGAGCATATCTGCAATAAAAATCTCTTTACACCTACCTACTTGCCCAGGAGAGAAAGTTGCCTGTCCTAGAGGAGCAGAACAGGGCACTCTGTAAAGAGGAATTTAGAAATAAGGGGTTCTTCTGTACTTGCACATGAAGCTGCTTCAGAAGCCTATTTCTAAGGATTATTTTTTTTTCTGATATTTACTTTTTCATTGTTACAGAGCAGGTAAGATATAGAATCTTAGATGCCAAATGTCTGATCCACAAACAAGCTCATGCATTTCAAGTGGCATTAGGCATTCAAGTAGGAATTTGGAATGAGATTCAGTTCATAGATTAAGGGATCCAAATTCAGGTGTTTATGTGTTGACCTGTAAAGTCCCACTGTGGCTGGTGGGGAGCTAGCAACATTGTCGGTGGCTTCTAAAGATTTACTCACCTTAAAGCAGACACTTTTATTTGGCCCACCAATCAGTTTTCTTGATGGCAGCAACTGTACTTCTAGGGACTTCATCCAGTTGGCCACGTACCAATGCCTGGCATCCAGAGTGAGAACCTGGAGTATCCAGGTTTTTGCACCAGATTGTCAGATATGATTTGGGATCTACAGAAGTCCCATGGTCTTCTGAGCAGCATCAAGAGGCAAGACCACGTGCCTCAGAGCACCTTAAAGGACACTCAGCATATATCTATCTATCTATGTGGAAAGTGAACAGTGCAGAGGTGGTAAAGCTGTTTGGCAGCAGCGGACAGAAAGAGTCTCTAAGGTTGAGTCATTTTGTGCCATTCTCCCTCAGGGCCACGGTCTCTTTATTGTCATAGACATGGCCTTTGAGTATAACCTTTTGACTCTCAGGTCTGTGAGTCTACCGGATGACTGGTTAGTACATTGGTTACACAGCTCCTTGGTACCTGACTACTGTTAAGATTAAACAGTGCAACTGAAACATAACAGAAAGAAAAGGGGGGAAAAAATAAAAGCAACAACCAACAGTCTACATGCTTATCAGTCTCATCTAATGTCCTCTCATCTAGGGATGAAAGGGCAAGGACAGCTTTGCTTCTTCTGACCACCAAACAAAGGTTCTTTATGCGTTTGTTTGCACATATATATTTATTTATACTAAGGCACTTCATAGCGAACTGAAATGGTTCCTGGCCAAAGTATGCACAATATTTTTCAGTTTGGTCTCTGTGAATAGCTCCCAGAAATGTCTGGACAGAGACAGAGAAAGTTTGGAGCAACACCTACTGCTTCTGTTTTGCTGGGTCCTAGCAAACACAAAATAGGATACAGAATTGGAAAGAGTCAGCAAAGGAGGATCTCTGGTAGTGTTTTAACATCTACTGAGGTTGCCATGGGATCCCTGCTCTCCAGCTGCTGATTCTTTTTACCTACTGATTTTCCTAAAGAACGCTGAGGATGTGCACCATGGTACCCCAGAGCTCTGATTCCCGAGTGCCGATGTCAGGGACCATTGCTCCCTCTGGTCCCCATGACCAGGCTTCTTTCCCATGCAAGTAAATGCATGTGAATTTCTGTGCACATCTGAGTCCCCCCCTGATCTGGGATCATGATGTGACCGTGGCATGCATCCAGCCACAAGAGCCTAGAATTTCATAGAATTTCTCTCGATTTCAGTAGTTTAACTTCATATCTATATAATCAGACAGGAAAAAAAAAAATCCCAGGAACAAGGTCTCACTTAATTCATTAACATACAGCTGTTTCCTTCCAGCCAACACCCCCAAGCCACTGCAGTCTAATTCCCTTCATGTCCCACATTGGTACATTTATACCAGCAGATCTGCTCTGGTAGGTGTGAGGGAGGCAGGGAGCAGGCAAAGGGTTTTATTACTTTAACTATTCCAAGATAATTAAGCAGGGCAACTTTTGGGTGTAACCAGGGAATAAGCCCCCTTTTATTGCTCTGACAGAGTAAAGAGGCCATAAAAGGCATTTAAATTACCATTACCCTCAACAGTGAAATTCGGAGTCAGTCCAAAAGAAATTCTATTCATTTCAGGCTCACTGACTTCAGTGGAGCTGAGATGTAGCCCTCAATTTCACAGCCTTGGAGAATATAACTCTAGCAAAACAAGACTCTTTAGCAAGCCATGTCTGCAGCCTTTGAAGCAAAACACAGAGAGGGGACACTCAGACAAGTGGCAGGAGGTGGCTGCGATGCTGGCAATTAAGCTTGTTTGTGTCTGCAGAGAGCAGAGACAACTGAACACCCCCGGTTGTACAGGGAGGTGGTCTCCTTTCACCTGTCTGAAGCATTGGCATCTTCTCAGGTCACTGTTTTCAAAACCCCCATATTAAACCATGTCCTTCTCCTCAGATCAAACCTCCCACGGGGATTTGCAGGTGCTCAGCTTCGGCTGGCTCATCTGTTAGGCTGTGAGTTTGCTTACAGAGCCTAGTCCCTGCAGTTACTCGAGCAAGCATAGACTCTATCATTGAATCTTCAGCATTTCCTTTATCTGTTATTTAAAATGGTAAGGCTTACCAGGGAGATGAATACAGGAACAGAGGAGTTGAAAGCTTTTATATCAGCCCTGTGTAAACAAAGTTAATGTGTCTTCCTTGTGCACAGAGATTAACTGTGATTAAGTGCTCCAATATGAAAAACCAAGACGGAAAAATAGAAAAGTGTTGCAGTGCTTAGCCGTCCTTCTTAAAATAACTACCATTGTGTTAGGCTTAAAAGGCATTTGCTAAAGATTTTGTGAAGAATTAAGCTTATTTGTTATTCTTTTAAGATAGAAACAAGAGTAAAGGAAAAGCTGTTAGTCAACATTGTCTTAGAAGATAAAGGTTTCTAGATAAGAGCATATATGGGTCAATAGAAGCTTCAGTAAATATCTTTCTTGATTGACAGGTCTCTGGAGATTTTTTTAGCTGGTTTAATGTCACCTTCTTTCTTTTTCTTTACTTTTTTTTTTTTTTTAAACACTGTCACAGTAATATTACCTGATAGAGGCAAGCAAGTTATGTCACGTTTACATTTGACCAATGGTGACACCAGGAAAACAGTGTGAAGCCACCTAAGGGATGGTGTTTGCACCATGTCTGCCTCACTCAGGCATCTTATCAAGAGGTTCAACTAAATGAATGAGGCAGAGTCAGTGCAGACACTTGCTTCAGATTATGAATGTCTCCAGTAGGTGAAACTTTTCTCTGATTTAACTAAATTCATTTAAAACCAGCCCTCAGACCATGAGTAAAAAAGAGCTGCACATTGCAAACCCCAGGCTTGAGACTCATTCAGGGGACTGGGCATCAGTGCTTTAAGCTGTTTGTGGGCAAGGTGTAGCTGTCAGGTGTTAAAAATTGCAAACCTACCTAGAAGTCCTAAGGCAAAATATAAAATTCAAAGATCTTTTAATTTGCCTTCTGTGGCTAAGGTTATTTTTTCTCCAGTTTCCATACAGCCACAAAGATTAAAAACAACTTACACCGAAGAGGGGAAGAAAAGAAAAAAAAAAAAAGAAGAGAGAGAGTAGATTCTCAGATGATAAGCTCATTCCAGTAGCTGAGTATTTATAAGGGATTCAAAACAAAATAGGCTCAGCCAGGGTGTAGATGTGTCAGTCCCCCTGGAAATAACACCTCACTAGGCGAAGATGCCCTTTGACTCCACCGTGTCTATCTGAGGACTCAAGTGTTGTTCAAAGTGCTGATGCACACCACCCCTGAAATGTATCCAGCTGCATGAGAAATCAGCTGAGACCACAGTGCAGCATCCTTTGCATCTAAGCCTTGAAAGATAGCCACCCCCAGAAGTGATCCCTGTGTTGAACAGTGGAAAAAAAAAAAAAATAGCTCTACTTTGCATCAGGATGACAGAGTTTGGAGCATTTGAAGCCTTCCACACTGCTGCAAGAGGTAGGAGAGAGCATGCAGACAGGCAGGAGGGCAGGGAAGTGTGGAGGTTTGCCTACAGCAGAAAAGCTGAGCCTGTTTAACTTCACTGATTGACCAGCTAAAACCTTTTTACCTTATGGACAGATCGAGACAGGAGCAAACATCTTCTGAAGTTCACTGGGAAACCTAGCCCACCAAATTAAGGCTTGTAAAATGAACTTTAGACTACTTAGAGAGCATTTATACCAGGGATTTGCAATAGCTTTCAGCCGTGTCCCTGGGGCGTGTTGGAGGCGGCAGAGCCGGGTGTTTTAGCAGAAGAGATGCCCACATGTCTGGACATTGCCTCCAGCTCCAGCCGTTCTTCAGAGCTGGCTCCTGGCCCAGGTCCCAGCAGGCATCTTGCTGTGCTTCTGGCCTGGCTGAGAGCCTCATGGTTTGTCATCTCTTAGCAAACAGGGGAAGGAGTAGGTCCTCTCCTCTGTTAAAGTCACTTACTCTTGCAGAGTTTAAGTGCTGCCGTTGACTCTCACCAGCCCACCCTGACGGTGGTTACATGATGGTTCATAAATGCTGAAAACCACCATAAGAATCACCAGGATGAAGCCCTGGGCCCTTCAGCCAGGAAGGGTCCCCAGAAACCTGACATCCACAGACACACGGGCGTAGGAGATGGATGGATGCTTCCAATGCCTTTTGACAGGACAAGGAGAGTGGTGTGGATCTCCTGGAAACGCTGTCCTTCCCACTCCCATCCATGGTGTCCCACAGGACCTCTTTCTGGGGCTATCATAACCCCGACTCCTGAGTCAGGATAGCTACAGCAGAAAACTACCCTGAGACATGTGCTGCCTGGGCAGCAGAGACAGAAAGGAGATTCCTCCTGAGAAAGCAGAAACAAACACAATGACTGATAAAAGCCTTTGAAATACACTGCTCACTGAGGACAAACCTGGGGAGAGAAGGTGTTCAATGAGACACACAACATGTCCAGAAAAAATTTAACGTGTTTCAACTCACACAATTTTCAATGGGCATTAGTGCCAACTGTATGGAAGAAATTCACATATTAGCCTTCCCCACACATCCCACTGCTGGTGCTGGCTACATCCAGCTCATATGATTTGAAGCTCGATTTATTCTCAATGCAAAGTCCTGTTTAAAATTCAGTAACACATTTATTTATTTTCAGGCACAACCTATTTGCCTAGCCTAAAGACTGCCTGAGAGGCAACAGATAGTTCTGCCTTGAAATGTGATATAGTGAAAGCCTGGGTGATTTTGGCCTGTCTCAATATTGCGATCACCGTTGGGGAGTAAAAGTCCTTTTCCTGCAAGCTGCAAGGACAGTGTGTGTGGATTATCACAGGCATTTCCAGGCCCCTCACATCCATGGTTGAGGAGGAGGGGTGCAGAGAAGAGCAGCACAAGTTTTTCGGGCTGGCAAAAGCTGCGAAACCCATGAGCGGCTTGGTGAAGAAATGACTAAACTTGTGAGCCAGCCCCACCCAGTCTGAAAATGCTGGAGAGGTGTAAACGCTGCAGAGAGGGGGGAACTGGCACAGGTTAGGAGAAGAAACCAGTAGAAACAATGTGTGAGGTGCTATCTTGAAGGTCACAATCCAGATCTAGTCCCTCTTAGAGAAAACAAAGAAGATAATCTACCCAAGCATGCCCATTGTGTGGTATGAGAGACCAGGATAGCGGGAATTGAAAAGAAAACAAAACAACCAAGGAGAAAAGGAGAACAAAAAACATTTGGTAAAATACTTATATTTTTGCACATCAAGAGCAACCAAGTGGCAAGTGAGTAATGTAAATGTTTCTTCATGCTCATTTACAGAGGATGTGCATGTGGCCCCCATCAATAAGGTGATTCGGAGCTTTACTTCAAGCTTCATCGGTTCAGAGCTTTGTGGTCCAGAGGTTTCCACATCAGCCACCCTTCCCCAAGGTGGCTGGGTCTCACCATACGTGACAACACCGACTTCCAACACATTATGGAAGACAAATAACTAAAATGACCCTATCACAGATAAATACAGAAAGAAAGTAACAAAAGACCAATTTAAAATTATTCTGGGCCAAAACTTGGTAGATGAATCCTTCTTCCATGCATCTGCCCTGGGTTTTATGTGGATGCAGATAAGGCCTGTCTATGTGCAGAGTTGAAGACCAGTAAACCCAAGGTCTCTCTCTGAACTCCCACTCCCCTTCCACCTCTGTCATTAGTAGCAAGTGTCTGGTTTCAAAGTATGCCACTAGAAAATCCCCTTTTAAGTTGTGGTTTTTATCTGCCTCTCCATGGTTTTTAATTCTGCGCGTTGCCACCACTTGTTGAGGGGACTTGGTTGTTTGCTCCATCCTGCTGGTTGTTGTCCCCTTTGCTTTCTGCATGGGGGAGGATGGCAGAGGGCGGAATCAAACCTGCTCATCATCAACAAACAAGGGGCAGGTGGAGGTCAGCCCAGCATCAAACTGGGTGCCTGGTATGGAGCTGCATGGGCAAGAGCCAGTATAAACCCAGCACAGTGAGGGGAAAGCAAAGAACAACATGTTTTCTGTTTGGGGTTGATTTTTTTTTTGGTCACTCTCCATGCCAAAAAAAAAAAAAAGTTAATTCATGTGGTTTTTCAAACTACTGGAGACCCACGATGCTGAGGTGTGTTTAGGAGATTTCAGTTTGTACGTGCGACATAGATGTCATTACGAAAAATAATATCCCTGGGCAGGAAAGGTTGAAGGGGATGGGGAAAGGCCAGGGGGGGAGGTAGGTGGAAGAGGAGGAAAGCTGCTAAGCTAAGAAAGGATGAGGTAATGATAACATAATTTCCTAAACCGGCTACTAATTAACCACAACTCTGGAGCTTAGTACTATGAGCTGACTCCATCATAACACAGAAAACTCTCTGTAACCTGAAAAAGGGGGGAAAAAAGCAGCAGCACATTTTTCAGTGACAGTGCTAGCCAAAGAAACTAAGTGCATTTTTTAGCTTTTTTTTTTTTTTTTTTTTTTTTTTTTTTTTTTTAAGTTTTTTTTTCTCCCTCATGGTTGTTTAAATAACAGCCCGAAATTTCTTGTGCATGCAGGAGACAAGGCATGGGCATTCTTTGGTGTGAAGTAAAACAAGAAAGGATGCAACTAAAGAGTTGAGAAGATTCTTTTTTGATGCTGCTCTGGCAAACCACAGGGATGAACAGTGCCCAAATCAGCTTTTTGAGCAGTCTCAAAATGTTGCTCGTGTATGTGAGCGAGGAGGAGGAAAGCTGAAGACAAGCACCTTTCCTTACCCAACTCACCCTTCTCATGTTTTGAGTCACCCACAGTAGTCAGGTACACTGGGCTCTGCCTGAAAGGTCTCAGGAGGAATATTCCGTATACTATTCTGTATACTGAGTAGTGACAGAGGTTTGGGCTGCAGATCCTGTGGTCCTGGACCCTTTTTCCCAGGCCAGCAAGATGTCTACATGAAATACTCCTTCAATGGGAATAGCTGTACAAAAGGCAGGGCAGGAAAGAGCGAACTCCCTGTTGGGTATGTGTGGCATTGCCCACAGCCTGTTTTATTCCCACTTCAGTGGTCCAGTCTTTATCCTGCCTCCTCATTATGTCCAGAGGTAAAAAGGCATCTTTCTAAGGAACTGCAATAAAAGAAGTGCAATGCAAAGCAACAGTGTGATATAAAGCAGCCGGTAGCTTGGGAAAGTCAAAGAGCAAGAAAGAAGAGTTAAGCTGCTAAATTATTGGACAAACTTGCTTGAAACTCTAGATAATAACTTTAAAAAGCTAATGTGCATGGTGGAGGATGACAAGAGAGGAGAGGGTGTCACCCAGGGCAGGTCAGAAAGGGAAGAGAAACAGAGGTCTACTGAAAGTTTCTCTTTTAATGCTGAACACCATATATTGGTGGTACAGTATTGGTTGCTTCTGGCAATGAAAATGTAGAGTCAAGGGAGAAATTGAAACGTTGTCAGGGCCATGACAGTAGCAGTACCTCCAGGAAATGGGGAGACAAGCTGCTTGGGACCCTGTGGAAAAACAAGCCACTATTCTTTCCAGGAGTCAAGGAAAGAACTATTCTGGGGGGTGGGGAAACGTCCAGCCTTGGTGCTTTGGATACCATGGAAAAAAAGCAGCCCCAGTGTCAGTGGGGAGGGCTGAGACCCTCTGTTCCCAGTGTTACCACAGTATGCATTGGGTTTGTCCTCATGCTTGTTCTTCTAACCATCTCTTTCTGCCCACAGCTCTGCTAAGGAGAAAAGCCACACAGCTTGGCTGGGAGCACAAGAGCTGTGGCCATAAAGCAAAGGAGATGGAGACTAATGAGGACCTGAAGGCCCCTTCTTTCCGCTCTCCTTGTAAACCCACACCTGTGCTTCCCGGCTGTGCTCACAGACAGATTTTTGACTGGGACCTTTCTCTTACGTGAGTGAAAGAGCTCGCCTGGATGGCATATTTGGGAATGCACAGGTGAAACTCGCCTTGTGCAGCGGAAAGTCACCTGGCATTAGTGCATTTGAGCGTGAGCTCATAAACCCTGCCAATCTTCACAGCTAAGATATTTCCTTCCCGTCACTCAGCACCAGCTCAGAGCTGCAGAGGAGGGGACGCAGCTACTGGCACTAGCTCATCTCCTCTGGGCACTTTCCAAATGCTGCCTCCTCCATCCCAGAGGTCAGCCATGGCATGCAGTGCCCCTCAGCATCCATCTCTGGCTGCTGTTCTTCACAGGTGTAACAGGAGCAAAATGAGAGATCACAGCTCGTGAGGGGCTTGTCAGAGCACAGGGCTCGATGAAGATGGAGTGTACAGCAGACTTACTGAATCAAGAGAAAGCAGGTTTTTTTTCTCTTTTTTTCACTTCAGTAAGTGGTGGAAAGAAAAGTGTTTCCATCCAGCAGGCCCCATGATTGTCCTCTGTGACCTTCACCATCACCATTATGTGTTTGCAGACAGTCAGATCCTCAGCTGGTGTAAATAGTCATAGCTCCCTTGCCTCGGTGAAATGACCTTCTCTTGTACCACAGCTTCCACCCCCAGACTCCACCTTGCCAAGCTCCCACCACCAGTACTTTCTGTAGCTGACTGCAGCCTGAGCCTTTCTCAGTCATGTTTGTAGAGCTGCCTTATCCGTTACTACAATTGATTTGGTGTTTTGGTGCTGTTTCTTTTTAAAGATGGGGTAAATATTTATTGGAGTGTTTTTGCTTTTGTTCTTGCTTATCTTAAAACTGAAAAACAAAATGAGAAAATGATCACAAACAGAAGCTTCAGACACGTCCCCATGCCACAGGAAGGCAGAGGAGGACTAGTTTGCAGCTCAACCAAGGGTTGCTCAGTGAAAACAAGGGTGAGATTCCTGGCTCTGGAAAACACTGTCCTGTTTGTATCAGCTTTGGGTTGTTCTTAACCAGAATGAGCCCTACCAAACCTCATACACCACACATGAACTTCATTTCTTTTCCCCCAAATCCAACTTCCCCTCTGGACATCTCATTTGTTGTGATCCTGGCATCTCTTTTCTGCCTTAGGACCAGATTCTGTCAGGCACAACCCATGGGCACATCCAGTCCTGTCTTGTGTAGAGGGCTCTGTAGCAGAGCAGAAGCAGAAGCTTCCAGTCTGTGCTGGAAACCTCTTCTTCACACAGAAGAAACTCAGGAGGAGGCACATCCATGCCCACAGCCATCTCCATAACCAGCATGATTATGTGGGTCAGGAAATGTGTGGATTGGTGATTAGCATATTATTCTGGAGTATGAGAAACCTGGCTTCAAACCCATGTTCAGTGAGTGACTTATATGTGTTCCTGCCATTGACAGACGTCCCTGAAACCCTGCTAGGCATAAACCTTGTGCATCTGTCTCCTTCTAAAAGGCAGGGAACCACTTTGGTCCTTTCGAGGATCTAGATTCATTTTCAGAAATTGTTTAGATATTTAGGAACTACTGGGGTTAAATAGCTCAAACAAAGAGTGCTTTCGTTTTAACGTGTCTTGAAAAAGAAAGATCAAATTGATGTCTCCTGAAAGCTTTTCTTTTAAATTTTGAAATAGGAAATTCAACCAAACCAGCTTGTTTGGCTTTTGGGTGGAAAGTTGTTTTTTGGATGGTTCTTTTTTTTCCCCAAAACATCTCCATTTAAATGAATAAGTGTTTTCCAAATAAGCTTCAAGTCAAGAATTTCTCACTGGCTCTTATTCAAAGTCAGAGTTGAAATTGTCACAGAATTGTATGAAGCTCTCCCTAGAGAAGACATGGCCCAAAATTCCTGCAGATTGGAAAAAGGGGAACATAACCCCAATATTCAAAAAAGGGAAAAAAGAGGAGCCAGGAAACTATAGGCCAATCAGTCTCACCTCTGTGCCTGGCAAGATCATGGAGCAGATCCTCCTGGAATCTCTGCTAAGGCACATGGAAAATAAGGAGGTGATTGGAGACAGCCAACATGGCTTCACCAAGGGCAAATCCTGCCTGACAAACTTGATGGCCTTCTACAATACTGCTACGAACTTGATGGATAAAGGCAGAGCAACAGACGTCATCTACCTGGACTTAAGCAAAGCGTTTGACACTGTCCCGCATGACCTCCTAGTGTCCAAATTGGAGAGTCATGGGTTTGATGAATGGACCACTCAGTGGATAAGGAACTGGCTGGATGGCCGCACTCAAAGAGTTGTGGTTAATGGGTCAATGTCCACGTGGCGGCCAGTGACGAGTGGTGTCCCGCAAGGGTCAGTACTGGGACCAGTACTATTTAACATCTTTGTTGGAGACATGGACAGTGGGATAGAGTGCACCCTCAGCAAGTTTGCCGATGACACCAAGCTCGGTGGCGCGGTTGACACGCTGGAGGGAAGGGATGCCATCCAGAGGGACCTGGACAGGCTTGAGAGGTGGGCTAATGCAAATGGCATGAAGTTCAACCAAGCCAAGTGCAGAGTCCTACACCTGGGACGTGGCAATCCCAGGCACAAATACAGGTTGGGCAGAGAATGGCTGGAGAGCAGCCCTGAGGAGAAGGACTTGGGAGTGCTCATGGATGAGAAGCTCAACATGAGCCGGCAGTGCGCGCTGGCAGCCCAGAAAGCCAACCGTATCCTGGGTTGCATCAAAAGAAGTGTGAGCAGCAGGTCACGGGAGGTGATTCTCCCCCTCTACTCTGCGCTTGTGAGACCCCACCTGGAGTACTGTGTTCAGTTCTGGAGTCCTCAACATAGAAAGGACATCGAACTGTTGGAACAGGTCCAGCGCAGGGCCACCAAGATGATTAGAGGGATGGAGCACCTCTCCTATGAGGACAGGCTGAGAGAGCTGGGACTGTTCAGCCTGGAGAAGAGAAGGCTCCGGGGAGACCTGATAGCAGCCTTCCAGTATCTGAAGGGAGCCTACAGAAGAGCTGGGGAGGGACTCTTTGTCAGGAAGTCTAGTGACAAGACAAGGGGTAATGGTTTTAAATTGGAAGAGGGGAGATTTAGATGAGATATTAGGAAGAAGTTCTTTCCTGTGAGGGTGGTGAGGCACTGGAACAGGTTGCCCAGGGAAGTTGTTGATGCCCCATCCCTGGAAGTGTTTAAGGCCAGGTTGGATGGGGCTTTGAGCAACCTGCTCTAGGGAGAGGTGTCCCTGCCCATGGCAGGGGGGTTGGAACTTGATGATCTCTAAGGTCCCTTCCAACTCTAACCATTCTATGATTCTATGATTCTATGAAAATAATAGGTAGACTTACTCAAGGAGGATGCTGACTCTGGTTCCTTTGACACCAGACAGTCCTGGGAAGAGACAGGAGAAATAATTTTGAAGAAACTTTCCTTAGTGATGAGGACTCTTCCAATTATACTGCAAGAGTAAAGTACTTAAGCAAAAGCTGTGATTCTTTCAAACATGCAATTTTCACTGGTAACAGGGGGGAAAAAAAGGGGGAAATGTGGACTTTGACGGGAATTGCATCAAGAGTAGCTTCAAATAAGGCTGGCAGGCTGATGGACACACCAACCCTTTATTCATCAGCAGACCAGTAAATTGGCCAGCAAGGCCAAATGATGGCCCTATGAGGTCAGCAAAACCAGCTTCTGGAGAAAAGGTCTGAAAAAGATTTTCACTACTAAAATTCAGGAGATGAAATTAAGCAGAGTTTTCTCATTCCCTCTTGAGCTTGTGAAACAATGGGAATGCCACAGTTGCTGCTAAAAGCCACATGCGTCTCCCTGGTTGCCCATTAAATAGCAGGAGGCTGCCATGGGGCCACCCAGCGCTTCACTCACACCTCGTTCACAGGATCTCCTTTCAGCAGAACTATCCTCACCCTTGCTCTTTCACACCCACTGCCGAGGAGACCCGCAGCTCCCGTGACATTTACCATGTGGCCTCCTTCACACCCTCCGCACCAGGGTACTATATCATTCCCAGGTCCAGAGAAAGATCTCTGCCTTTGTGGGATGGTGAAATCTCCTGCCACCGAGTACTGCTTGACTCTCCTTCTACCCCAGGAAAGGGAAAGGGAAAAGGAGAAAAAATGTTTCATACAGCATCTTACTTCATTTGAGGGAGGTGGAGCAGATGAATGGGGCTCTCCAACACCCATACTCAGTTTTTCTCCCTTTTTTCATCCTTCTGACTTAAGTAAGACCTACTCAAATGCAGCACAATGCCCCTTAACACAGTAGGACCTAAAAATCATAGCTTTTCTTGATTGTGGAGTGTATGTTAGCAGTGCCCAGCTCAGGCAGGGCTTGCATTTTAATTAGAATCTCTAATGGCAAAATAATATGAGAATAATCCCAGTAAGTGTTTGCCTCTGGCATCCAGAGATAATACTGACATTTCAGGTGTTTCATTTATTATTATTTTCTGTCCTACAGCATCAGCTACAGGTCCTCAAACCTGATAGACAATATCCTCATAAATAGGCATGATAAGAGAAGTTCATTCCCCTGCAGAAGGTATGGTCACGGGTGCGTGTCTCACTGCCAACATTTAAGAAAGCTGATGGGCAGGGGATGAGTCAGTGAAGGAAGTTCTGAAGGAGCTTTTCTCTCTGCAGACTTTCCAGGGAGCCCATGTCCTTGGCTTTGGGATCAATGCTGCATGGCAGGGAGGTCCTCTTCTCCAAGGAAAGACCACTCTGTTCAACAGTTTTATGTAGCCTGGACACAAAACCTCTTCTCAGCTTTTTGGAGCAGGACCTGTCTTTGAGCTGGTTTTGTACAACAATGAGCACAGTGGGCTTTTGTCCACCAGTATGGATCATAGGAGACACACTGAAAGCACCGGTAATAACCAGTCATCCTCTGCTCCTCAGAAAGCACTACTGGCATATTTAAAATATATTGAGGTTTCTTCTTGGGCCTGATGTGTTTAAGTACTACTTTTAAAGCATTTTGGCCTTTTGAACCCCAAAACATTTCTAAGTCTAGCATTCAGTGGAGCGCATTATCGGTGAAAATCAAACCTGCACTGAGGCCGGCTGTGGATATGCAACCGTGTGAGGCATCAAAGCAGGAAAAAAAAACTCGTATAAGGATTTAAAGCATCTTCCAATGTTATCAAAGCCTTTTTCCTATGTGCACAAAAATTGTTACAGTTTTTGTTTACTGATATGATAACACTGGAAATGAGATGTGAGTACACAGCTGGAAAAAAAGATGGGGGAAAAAAAAAGGGTGGAGAAAAAAGCCCAAACTAATGCCTACACATACACCTTAAACAGTTGCAAAAAAAGCTTTTCTACACTGGCTTAGGCCAGTCCTCCCTGCAAGTAAACTAGGCAGGACTGTGGTTTAACAGTTTTGCAGATGCTGTGAGGTAAAGAGAAAGAACAAGCGGCTCCTAAGGCGTTCGCGCTGGTGGCCTCGTCTCTCTCTGCTTCTTTCTCTCTGATCTCTCAACTGGAGCCTTCAGTGGAAGGATGGAGAAGCACGGAAGTGAAGATGATTCATCAGTACCTGTGCACGTAGATTGTAACGAACGACGTGGAGGGAGCCTAAAATAAATTTACATGAAGCCAGAGTGAAAACCAGTCTGAGTGGAGCGGTCTGTTTAAAACCACTTTGCGATGCAGTTTGGGTTCAGGGACGCTGGAGAGGTCTCCAAGTATTTCCTAGCTCCCTATGAATGCTGAGTTACGCTCCCAAAGTGCAGTTCCTGCTGGATCTGCCCACCAAAATCGCAGGTTTCTGAAGACCTGCTGAGTGCTGGCTGACTGTTAGCTAAGCAGGCTGCTTTCTTTGAAGGTGCCAAACTGCACTAAAAGTAGTTAAAAGCCACAGGAAATGTTTCCTTTTTCCATTTAGGTGATTGTTGTCCTTGCCCCAGGGATGTTATATGAGCACGAGTGGGAGGAGACCCAGGCCCACACCATAGGGGAAAAGTTAAATAGCCCTGGAGCTGGTGAAGCGTCCTGCCTCCTATTCCAGCCAGGCGCTCCCTGCAATCTGTCAGCTGCCCACTGCCTGCTACAGCCCCAGCATCATTAGGTACATGAAAGGGGAAAACAAACACGAAGAAAACACAGGAAAACAAAGCAAACAGGATTCATGGTCTACTAGTTAAAAGGCAAACGCCGGGGAGTCAGGAGAGCTGGTTTCTCTCGCAGACTGTGGCTTCTCATTGGTTAGCATCTCCTCCCCATGCCTCAGTTTACCCAGCTATAAAAAGGGGGTGATTACCCCTCCCTGCATACATTAGGAGGGCTCCATAGCACCCACAGCCTAATCAGTGCTACAGGTTATTCCAGCTTTGGTAACCTGGGAAATATCAAAGCTGATTTATACAGTCGCATCTTTGCTGGCACTGACAAACTGGTAGAGACAGTCCTATCAGGTATCATATTTTGAACATAAGGCTTACACTATTCTTTCCTGTCATATTTCTTTTTTTTTCCCATGCAATGGGAGATATGCATTGCATATGCTGATATCCCCTCTGCCTGTGAGTCAGTGTGCCAAAATTAATAAAGCCAGGGTGTTTAAGCCCCCAGGAGAAGCCACAGCAGAACTTCCCATGGGTCTTCTGCCACTGGGACCCCAGTGCAGCGGTGGCTGACTGGGAGGAATTGTTCACAGCTAGAGCTTCCCAGTACAGCTGTTCCCTGGTTTTGTCCCCTGTGTCACTAAAACTGACACAGTGCAACTTCACACATTGAAGATAAAATCGTGATGCGGTAACCCCAGTGTACAAAAATGAGACACCCGTGAAAAGGCAGAAGAGGGGGAGAACCTCTGGCACATCCCTGTTGGGTAGACTTGGGTTCTTGGGTTGTGATGTTTTTACTCACACCTTCTAACCAGGAGAGCTGTCAGAAACATTTTTCAAAAATCTAATGCTAAGCATGATGTCTCCACAGGTCAGTTTGTCAACAGGGCTGCAACATTCACGCATCAACCTCCTCTTACCTGTGTCAAGCCCAGCAGCACCAGAAAACATTCAATTTCCCCTTCCAGCATACTGTGAATTATAGGCCTAAACCTTACCTCTTGACATCTCCCTGAACCTTTGGCCCTTTTGGAACATTTCATTAAGGGATAGAAGGGATTAATTTGGGATCTGAATAGGCTTCTTTTCAGAGGTCCCTTCTTTGGTCTGTTCTTAAGGTCTGGCCAAAATATTTCTGAGTATCACTACAGGTTGCCCAGGGAACTGGCTGAGTCATCCCTACAGATCTTTAAAAGATGTGTACACGTGACACTTAGGGACATGGTTTAGTGATGGACTTGGCAATGGTAGGTTATGGTTGGACCTGATGATCTTAAGGGTCTTTTCCAACCTGCAATGATTCTATGTTTCTATGAGTTTGAACTGACAGTTGAAGACTTGCACAAATTTCATCAGAAGAGGCATACATCTCCTGTGGAAAACAGGAATTTTTTGTCAAGAACCTGAAGTCCTTCAAGTTTCTCCCACAAACTCTGAAAGCATTCTGCCTGAAAACCCAAACTTTAATTTTTCAGTCTTTTTTCCCTTTTTTAACAGCAGAAACACATTTTCCATAGAAGACATGGCAACCCACTTCTTGGGAAAATTCAGCCACACATACCTCAATGGAAGCTGCAGGGCACTATTAATGTATAAAGTACATTATAGTATATTAATGTCTGTCTTTATTCAGGTCTTTTGGATCTTGACTGCCTTAGAGAAAAGGTCTAAATAGCCACTGGAAAAAGCTAGGGTTTTTTTACATGTCTATTGATAAGATGCTTGGACCTGGATTTATCCCATGTAATAGCACAGGCTTGACTTCATTACCCACGTGTGGGTGTGAAGTGCCGCTTGAGATGCCTTGTGCAATGTTTGCCAGTCTCTGGCAGGGCCACTAAACAACTATTTTAGGTGCCTTTATTAGGATGATAGGATGCATTTTATGGAGGGATCCAAGATGGCTAGCTTCAGTTTTGATAAACCACAGAAACATTATTTGGGTTTTTAAGAGTCTGGAGATCACTTGGTCCAACCCCTCACTCAAAGCAGAGTCATTCTTGAACTTAGATTAAATTGTTCAGGTTCTCTTCTGGTTGAGGTTTGGATATTTCCAAGGATGATTTCACAGCCCCTACAGATCTATCTTCCACTGTGTGACCACCCTCAAGGTGAAAGCAAAAACTGTCCTTAATATCTTATCAGAGTTTTCCTGTCTGTTGCCTTAGTCCTGTTGCTGTGCACTTCTGAGAAAAGTCTGGTTTAATCTTCTCTACACACTCCCATAAGGTAGCTGGAGTACTTAATATCAAAGTCATAATGTCATCTTGAATCTTCTTAAAACTGAGCCAACCCAGGACCTTCAGCCTCTCCTATTACACCATGTGCTCCCATCCCCAGCCATCTTGATGATCCTCCACTGGGCTCGTTCCAGTACGTCAATCAAGTATTTGATATTTAATGTTAGAAGATATAAATTCCCTTCCACTCATCCTCTTGGTTTATATCCCAGAAGTCCTAGATTCTTTGGGCAATTCCTACACTCACATAGGATCAACATGGACCTCAATGATGAATTGGTTTTCAAGTAAGGAGTTTGTTCAGAGTAGCAACCGAACTTTAATTTACACTCTACTTCACTTTTATGAACTCCATGTAGAAAGGGCACTGGAGGTCTTTTAAAAAGCTCATTTCCATTGTAGGTACTGTAGAATTTGTGACCATTCATGAGTAAAAGCCTCTAGGGGAATAAGTAGGTAGGTTTCCTCCGCATCATTGATAACTGTAAAACCTCAGAAATCTTTGGAGCAAAGACCTCATAGAGGTCACTGTAATATTATTCTTAAAAGACCATTTCTCCTGTTGATGGTCACAGTCCAGCACTGTGTAGCTTTGAGGATGGAGGAAAGCGCTGCTAAAACACTTTCTGAGAAGTCCGAATGGCATGACTTTTTCTCAGAAAAGGAGGTGGAAGTAAACAAGCAGGGGCGTAAACAGATAGATCACTTTGCATGGAAAGTGGAAACAGAGGACTATAAAAAAGCAGGCTTGGTAATTATATAGTCATTTTACTGCCAGTAAAAAATGGGAAAGGAGAAAAATTAAAAAAAGGGTGCCTTCACTAGAACGAAAAACTGGGTCTACTTGCCCACCTAAAGGGTAATAATAGCCATTCTGGGAGTGCTAAACTCTTTGAACTGTGTCTAAGTACCACTTCTGTTTATTTTAAGGAAGGAAACTGTCAGGTTCTGTTTGTTCATAGTGAGCCATCCACAATGTGCCTGATGCATTCAGGACTAGTAAAATAGTGGTACATCAAGTATAGGAAACAAGAGGTTTATCATGGGATTAGTCTCACAGAGATAAAAGTAATCACAGAGCTGCTCAGGACTTCTTGTTTGCTGTGAAACTTGACTACAGGAGGTGATGGGTCTTTTCTTTTACAGCTCTTTCTGGTTGAGGAGGGAGGGAAATGGGGTTAAAATAAAAACCGCTCATCTCTCCCTTATTTTGTTCTTCCTCATGATTTGGTACTTTGCGAAGGGACAACTTTTTTTTAAGGGATCATGTTTCTACCTTACAACAAATCCCAGTCATGATTTTTATGGGCTAATTGCATTCCTGAGCAGGTCATGAACTCTGGGCTGTTTTATTTCTATTCCTGATTTTAATTTTTTTAAAAAATGGTAAAAAAAAAAAAAAAAAAAAAGGGAACTGATGCAACTAAGACTATGCTTTTACTTGCAGTGCATTTATTATAAGGCCAATCATTTACTGTTTCAAACATTCATGTGTTTTACAGACCAACAATCTCAGCCTATTAGCTCGTCATCTTGTGCCAGGGTTCCCTTACTTCCAGTGCCAAAACCAAAAAATTTAAAAATAAAACTGTTTTTTGAGGAGTTTTAATCTTCAATGCACAGTGACAAAGTCTCTCAGGGATACCATTCACAAGCTAGATCATTCTTCCTCAGTTCATTTGTGCTTTTTTCTTTGAACTGTTTTGTTGTAGACTGGACACGTGCACAGCTCTGGGGAAATGATTTCTTACAGCATGTAGATGGATCTTCAGCCATTACTTGACACTTGCACAAAGATTTGGACTGGCCACGCACCTAGGTGAGGGGTGGGATATGTCTAGTCTTATTTCATGCATGTATCTACGTCTGAGCTAGTTATGCAAGAGCCTTTACAGTCAGTAGAAAGAAATGAAGAAGTGGGGGAATTCAGCTGACCTGTCTTGAACCACTTCTCTGTGGTTCAGTACACTCTGACCCATGAATGAAGCATGTGTCTAGTGAGCTGAGATCTTATAGCAGTCTGTTGGACCACCAGCATGTGGTGGTGGTTGAGACAAACCTCTATTTCACACATCAAAAAAGGCTGCTCCAGTACTTACTGTGCGCACTGTGATACAAGATGTCCATTCCATTGAAGTTGTGAAAAAAAAATCTGAAAAAAAAGGCAAGGAGTAGGGAGGGAAGGAGAGAAAGAGAGCATTTTTATTTTTACATTTTCTGCTGGTAAATGTCAGAGTGCCATTTGATTCCAGTGATGCTTACCAGAAAGGTTACTGGGACTTCCCATGTTTTGCGTTGGTCCTTTCAACTCTAAATTCTCATGGTCAGGATCATAGAATCATAGAATAGTTAGAGCTGGAAGGGACCTCAGGGACACCTCCCACCAGACCAGGTTGCTCAAAGTCCCATCCAGCATGGACTTAAACACTTCCAGGGATGGGGCATCCACAACTTCTCTGGGCAACCTGTTCCAGTGCCTCACCACCCCCACAGGAAATAATTTCTTCCTAATATCTAATCTAAATCTCCCCTCTTCCAGTTTAAAACCATTATTCCTTCTCCTTCCTGACAAAGAATACCTCTCCAGCTCTCATGGTATCTCCCTTCAGATACTGAAATGCTGCTCTAAGGTCTCCCCAGAGCCTTCTCTTCTCCAGGCTGAACAGCCCCAGCTCTCTCTTTCTTCATAGCAGAGGTTCTCCACCCCTCTAAATATCTTTGTGGCCCTCTGCTGGACCTGTTCCAACAGGAATCACCTCCCGCGACCTGCTGGCCATGCTTCTTTTAATGCATCCCAGGATGGAGTTGGCTTTCTGCGCGGCCAGTGTGCACCGCAGGCTCATGTTGATCTTCTCATTCACAAGCACTCCCAAGTCCTTCTCCTCAGGGCTGCAGGATCTGCCTATGTAAAGATATATATTTTGTTGTTGTTGTTGTTGTTGAGCACTAAAGGCCTGATAACAGCAAGCACAACAATACCATAAAGCACAATAATAACAAAATTGCATACATTCAGATATATGTTGGATCTCATCTAAGTTGAAACGACTACAATGCAAGTGCCTACCTCCAAGTGAATGTCTAGGATACCACTACGATCTGAGAAGATATAGTCATTGCAGTCATTGGAGGAAAACATTTGATTTCTCTACTTTTGAAGGAGGTAAATCACACCTCAGTCTCTACTGATCCTGTTGGTTTATTCTCCATTTGCTAGCAAGGGATCCAAGGTGATTTGCTCAAGTGTGGGTATCTAGCTTATAGATGAGCACTTTTGATGAGGTAACTCCCACATTTAGTAACACAGGGTAGCAAGAGATTGTATGGTCCACTCGTTCTTGTCTCCACATCCTCTGGATAACTTCCAGAACTACTGCTGGGAGTAAATTTCAAAGCACCAGTGGAAAGTATGAAAAAGAGGAGTTAAAGTTGTGGCTGTGTTCACCCCGTGATCTGTCCAAGGGAGTGGAATTGGTGTGGATGAGGATAGGGGTAAATGCCTTGGATAAAGGAGTACAGTAGCTTATCTCTCTCTGCAGAAGAAATATAGAGGAAACAGGATGTTCCAACAAAATTCTGCTAAATATTGACCTAGATACCTAACAAAAAAACTGTGGCCTCAATAACTTGTCCATACTCAGAGACCCGTGAAAGTCCCTTAAGGAAAAGATTTTTTCAAGTCCTTGTCCTTGCACAGAGGAGTTCTTTGCCTGATAATAAATGCTTTTTTAACACTTGTGCAAAACCAAAACAAACCAGGGCTAAGCACTCCCATAAATCACTACAAGTCAGCTATCTCCTTCCAATTCTGTGAACACAAGGGGAAAAAATGTTAAAGACGTAAAATTGACAAAACAATGAATTAAAGACGTAATATGGAATAAAACAATGAATGCAAAGTCCATTTGCTGTTTACATGGCCAGATTACAATGTGAAAGGGATGATTATCATTTCAGACATAAATATAATGAAATAATGAATTATTTCAATCTCCTCATCTCTGTCAAAAGACAGACAAGGTAGGTAAAACAGACAATTCACAACTCAAGTATCTTCTGCTCCCCAAAGTTCCTCTTTGCAAAAGGATACAACAATTAAGTGACTGATGGTATAGCTAGCCCTACAGGTCTCCATTTTGAGAGAAATGCAAAGTGTACTTTAGGAAAATCGCTTCAAAATTGCAAAATGCAAAATATACTATGCCAGCCAGAAGACTTTTAAACTCTGCTTTGTGCTGCTATGTAAAATAGATACTGAGAAAAAATAAAGAAACTATTTTTTAAAACCTGTTCTGCAATTATTATTTTTTTGTGTTGACTTCTTTACTTTTCTCCCTACTCCAGGGCATGATCAGGTGAATAAATTTCCATAGAGTAATATAAGTGTTGAAAAAGCATTTGTGCTACAGTCTGTCTTGTCATACTCCAAATCAGCAAGTTCAGACTTTTTTAACATTGTCTAAAAACAAGCTCTACTTGTAATTCATATTCCCTTAATAATCACGTGAAAAGCAACTAGGTGGCTAAAGTTGAGGTCCTGTGTTCACGGATGGATGAACAATGCTCTGTCAGGTAATCTACAGCAAGAACTCCCAGTCCCTCTCCCATACTGGTTTATTCCCCAGTATGTATCAGTCCTATCACAGCAAGGTGCCTCACCACGGGCATAGTCTACTCTCATCCTCTGTGTTAGTGCTTCCTCTGGATTTTAACCCTCAACATTTTCCCTTCATATTGTTGAGACTGCTTTTATCCTGGCTGTCACAGACAATAGACATAACCTTCCAGCATCATGCATAAAATCAGATTTTTTGGCTGTTTCTCTACTACAAAGGCTTGTGAGTGCAGGTGACCAGGCTCTTCAACCATCTCATCCCTGAAAAACACTGCTCTTTCAGCATTCCAGCAGCACTGAGGAAGCCATTCTGGTGAAATTTAGTTGGAAATATCTATGTTAAGTAGATTATTTCCAGCCAAACATTCAATATATTCAGGCTATGCCTGTCTCTTTCAGGGAAAGCAACTGTTCTGCAAGCGGAGGGAAATCTGCAGAGGGAACAAAATAAAAAAAAAATAAGAAAACACACCCGTCTGCTGAATTGAAAGCCAAAGACAGGCCTGGTCCTTCCCTTTGGAGGCCTGAAAGAGAATGAAGGGAAAGTCTGAGACTTCCTGCCTTTGTAATGAGTTTACTAATTAAATGTTAATTGTGGGCCTCAACTGACCAACATTTAAATGAGGCCTCGGAGCCAGGAATTGGGCTATTGTGGTCGAATTGTTTATACGGACAGGAAAATGGCTTTCTAAACATCAGATTCCTGCATGCTGGCCAAATTCTGGAGGAAGCTCCACATATAGCGCTCCCGGGGATCATGCCTGAGATCTCCTCCTGCAGACCTGCCCCCTCCTCAGCCAGTGAACTGCGTGCCTCTGGCTTCCTCCCATTTCCTAAAAAAGGGTGGTTTGACAGGGACCCAAAATGGGAGCATCCCTGTCAGTTGTCATAGGGCCAGCTGAGCAGCTGAGCAACACCAGTGCTACCAAGGGGCATGCTTGTCTAACCTAGACAGGAGGTTCCCCACCTCATATGACGTGGGTGTCGATTAGAGGATATTTGTACCTTATACTGAGATTAGAAGTGGTTTGTGGCAGGAACTCTCCTTTTTTCTCATCTGCGTTTAGTGCAGAAAGCAACAGTATAGGACTGAGCTTCAAGGCCAGCAATCACAGCCCCAGGTGCCCTAAAATGTACACTTCATGGCTCCCTCTTCTTGATAGTCTCCCCTATTCAGACTGGCTGTTGAAACACGGTACAACACGAGCTCTGGTGCATACTCTGTAGTTTGGGTTGAGTTTATATCTTTGGAACACTCAGCAGGGATTTAAACCTATGATTCTGATTGATTCCCTCACTTCTTCATCTTCCTTTTTAACTTCATTTCTTCTGACAGCTTGAAGAGCCTTTTCACACCCATCATTCACATCACCTGCTGCTCCTTATTCAAAAACCTCCTGGTAAGGAGGAACGGGTATGGTTCAGCCCTTGACCCACTTGGACCAGTTCTGTTGATCCTTCTAGCGTTGCTTCATGAGACATCTCAAAAGCCAAGGCAAAATATGCTAAGCATCCTATTAGCAATTGTCTTCAGTTTCAGAACCACATGCCAGGTAATTTTTGAAGAATTCATGCTTTAGTCAGCCTATGTGGTCTTGCATTTCTCTAAAAGCATTCCTGTACAGTAGCACAATATGATGATGAGGCAAAAATGACTTTGGGGTGCCAGAAGCCTGGGAGTTATGCTCTGTTTCCTGCATTTCCAGTTTTGTCCTGAAGTTTCCAACCACGCTGAATAAAATTGACCACACCATCTTAGGCCTGGTGACTGCAATTAAGACCCATCCCCACTGGCACTGATAAATTTGGCCTGCTAAATTCTAGTTGAACTTCCATCCTACTGTTGAGCTTCCCTTTTTATTTGTGTGTTTAAGTCATACCTTTTTATTGTTGGTAGTTTAGATTTGAAAATGTATCTCAGGGGAGGAGGAAAAAAATACTCACCTGATTTAACAATTAGCCTTCTATTTTATTTTAGAAATTGATGTCAGGAAGTGAAGTGATAGCCTAAGCCATGCTGAAAGGTTCTATTAGTTTTGGGGTAACCATGGTTTTAAGCAATTCCAGCTTACCTGGGAAAGGTCAGATGGGTCCCAACGATAACTCTCACAGCTGAATGTAATGCTTTATTGTGGAACAGCTTCAAGCTGTATTAGCCAACAGTGACTTAAACTGGTAAACTGGGTTCCCATCAAGTCCAAATTAAACTCTTGTACTGAAAGGTCCCATTGGATTTCAAATGATGAAATCTGCAGCAAAACCAACCTTCCTGTCGTCTCTTCCCCTCAAAAGAAAACAACAATTCAGACTTTGGTTTAGTTTGAGGGTGTTTTTATTCTAATTTAACAGTGAAGAATCAGAGCTTCTGTATCTGAGGAATGAGAGGAAGCAAAGTGCCACCCCAGGAGGCCAAAGCATAGCAGAAAGCATGATGAGAAACCTCTAGTGTCCCTCAGCTTGGGGATTTGGTTCTGCATCAATGGCAGCCCTATAGCACCACAACCTGAACTCATGCTTTATAAAACCATTTTGTTATTGTCAAATAAAATCGTAACTTGCTTCAAGCAGTTCCTCTTGGTTATTTTGTTCAGGTATATTCTAGTTTTGCTTGAAGATGCTCTGAGCAGTGTTCGCTGTAATATGATCTGGTCAAAATATTGGCCAAATTCTCTGCTAGGATGAATCAATACAGTATTACTAATGCCAAAGAACTCATTTACTGGGATTACTGGTTGTCTGCTCTCTTCTATTTAAGGAAGATTTTCTTCTATTAAAGAAGCTGTTTCCCATTTCCTCCCTGTTTGAGAGTAACACATTCATTTCAGTGCAGTTGCTTCTGACTGAGCTTTTACAACTGCATCAGATGAACTGAAGTGTATGCATTTGTACATATCTATTTTTTCTGCAGCAGAAATGGGATTTTTTAAATAGTGGCTTTCACAGTCAGGAGACACAGGATCATAGGGCAGCTAGGAGGAATTATTGCCAGCGCTGTACAGAAGAACCATTGACCTACTGGAGTCCAAACTCATCCCTACAAATTTCGGACGCTAAGGTGAAGCATCTGAGTGAGGTACATGGTCAGCTCACACTTCATCTGTCATGAAAGGGATGGGTGGAGGTGGCAGTGTCTTAATCAGCCATGGTTAGAGCTGCAAAATCCTCTGTTGGAGTTTTCAGTGGCAGATGTGCTGGGGTGAAGAGGAGTCACAAACTGCAACAACAGCAGTTTGTTATTGTTCTTGTTATTCAGTGGCTGTTCCTTTACATTTTCATTGTTATTGTTGTTTGCCATTTGGTTTTGTTTCTGTTTTTAGGGGAGGAGAAAGAGAAATGACATGTACATCAAGAAATGTCCACCTAATATTCCTGAATCCAATAGATATGATTTGGATGCTTTCTGTGTAAATATTTAAATATTGTGGTTGCTTAGAAAATGATTCTTTTTGTTCTAGGGACAAGTAAGTCTTATTTTTCATATACAAACCTACCCATAAACTCAATGCAGAATCCTGGGAAAGATACCTGACAAGGAAGAAAGGCTGTTCTAGCACCTAATGGTGCTACCTCTGTCTCTTGAGACCTTCCCTTAGATTTTCAGAGTGAGGGTGTCTGGCATCATGTATTTTAGGCTGGTGAATTATTGCCATTAATGTGTTGCACTTAATTGAGTCACCTAAGCAGGGTTGTAGTCACTCTCAGTGTTTCTACATGTTACACAATGCCCATTCCCAGAACCCATAAACTTCTGTACCGTGTCTTGATGAAATTACTGCTAAGATCTGCCACCAGGTAGAAGTTGTGCCAAAGGAACCAGAACTCTCGAGTAGTGCAAGGACATTGAATTTTCCTTCTTCATCTGCAGTTTGGCAGGTACAGCTGAGCATGAATGAAGTGAGAAAAATTAGGTCTCAGAAATGTGGTGGTGGAAGAAGTGAGATTTAGAAACTGTCTCGCACATCAGACAAGGGAAATCACAGGTCAAAGGTGGCTCCTACACAGTTAACAGTGACATGTTCAAACTTCTTCCAAGAAGGGCATGGGCAAAGAGAGACCTTGAAATAGCTGCAAGGCCCATAGCTCTGTGGACGCTGTGTCAGATATGGAGGCAGCAGACAGGAACCTACCACTAAGCACCATCCTGGAGTACCACTGTCAGACTGGAATAAATCCATAGCCACAAACATTACACACATTGTCACTATGCAATGCACTACAAGCTTTCCCCAATCCCTGGAGACAGGACAAGAAGGTGGGATTCAGAAAAATCCTGCTCAGAAAGAACAGATACTAAACACCTGGGCTACAGGAACGGTACAGAGCCTCAACCACTCCATCCATGACACAACTGAGCCATTTGAGTTTCCCCCAAATGAGGATGCCTCTTACTCAGTCTGATACAAGAACACCAGGCTATATCATATTCTGCAACCTCAAATACTTCTCTTATTGACTCCCAGTATAGCTAAGCTCAGAGACTCAAGGATACCAAAGAGAACCAAGGAAAGAATCTAACCATGCTGACACTGTGTACTTGTACCAGCGTGACTTGGACAGGTTGGAGAGGTGGGCAGATAAGAACCCAATGAGGTTCAACAAGAGCAAGTGTAGGGTCCTGTACCTGGGGAGGAAGAATTCTGAGCAGATACAGGTTAGGGGTTGACCTGCTGGCAAGTACTTCTGAGGAGAAGGGTTTGGGGGTTCTGCTAGATAGTAAATTATCCATGAGACAGCATTGTGCCCTTGTGGCCAAGAGGACCAATGGAATCCTTGGTTGCATAGGGAAGAGTGTGGCCAGTAGGTCAAGGGAGGTCATTCTCCCCCTCTACACTGCACTGGTGAGGACACAACTGGAATACTGCATCCAGTTCTGGGCCCCCCAGTTCAAGAGAGACAGGGAACTACTGGAGAAAGTCCAGTGTAGGGCAAGAAAGATGATTAAAGGACTGGAGCATCTCCCTGATGAGGAAAGGCTGAGAGAGCTGAGACTCTTTAGCCTGGAGAAGAGAAGGCTGAGGGGAGACCTTATTCATGCTTGTAAATATCTGAAGGGTGGGTTGAAGGAGGATGGAGCCAGACTCTTCTCAGTGGTTCCCAGTGACAGGATAAGGGTCAATGGGCACAAGCAGGAACATAGGAAGTTCCATTTGAATATGAGAACAATCTTCTTTATGATGAGGGTGCCGGAGCCCTGGAGTAGGATGCCCAGGGAGGTTGTGGAATCACTTTCTCTGAAGACCTTCAAGCCCCGCTTGGATACAGTCCTGAGTGATGTGCTCTGGGCAATCCTGCTTTAGCAGGGGAGTTGGGCTGGATGATTACTAGATGTCCCTTCCAACTCTGACAATTCCATGGTTCCGTGATTCCATACCTGAAATTCAATATGAATTGGTATTTATACAAATCTAATCCCAAGAGCCTCATTTTCAAATGGGGAGATAAGGCATCGGGTGATAGAAGGTATTGACAGAGTCCCATATTACCTGGCATAGCAGGAGGAGCACAACTGCATCAGAGCAATGATCAAGGCAGGTCAGAGAGACCCTCTGAGAAGCATGAAAATTTCCCTGTCTGGAGCAAGTACTCAAGGGCTTTGAGCAACCTACTCTAGTGGGAGGTGTCCCTGCCTGTGGGAGTGGGGTTGGAACTAGATGATCTTCAAGGTCTTTTCCAACTCTAATCTTTCTATAATTCTAAGCGCCAGTGCTTCACGGCTTTGAATAGCCAATGTCATAGTTTGACACCCACCTGAGTACCTCTGCATGCCTCTGCCTTGGCTTCCTGTTAAAGAAAAGAATCAAAGCAAGCCCCCACGTCAGTCTCCCATAATAATTTCCTAGCAGAAGTCACAGCCATTTCCAACTAAAATCATTAAATCAAACACAATTGCGAGTAAGTAAACAGTTGTCACAGGACCCTTAATCTTAGAAGAAGGAAGTTTTGGCGGACTGCCAGAGAGAAGCCTTAGCAGCAGGAATTTTTCCTCCAGCGAGTATAACCCTAACCCTGGAGAATTGTACCTCGGTTTGTAGACACATAAAGTCATATTCACACTGCCCACCATAAGACCCTATTTAAATATCTCGCCTCTTAGGGAGTGTAAGGTCCAGAGACTGACGAGCAGTGCAGACCACCCACTACCAGAGCTGCCAGACCCTCATTCTCCTTACAGTCAGTGAAGAAAAATAGTCACATCTGGATCAAACAAACTATTGGTTATTATTGATAAGCATCCTGCTATACACTCCTCAGCACAAGAGGTACATGGAGCAGGTCCGAAGGAAGCCACAAAGATGATCAGAGGGCTGGAGCACATCTGCTATGAGGACAGGCTGAGAGAGTTGGGGCTGTTCAGACTGGAGAAGAGAAGGGTCTGGGGATAACTTTTAGTGGCCTTCAAGTATCTGAACACGACATACAAGAAAGCTGGAGAGGGACTTTTTACAAGGGCATGTAGTAAAAGACAAGGGGTAATGGTTTCAAACTGGAAGAGAATAGCTTTAGATTCATTATCAGAGAGAAAGTTTTCACTGTGATGGTGATGAGGTACTGAAACAGGTTGCCCAGAGAAGTTCTGGATGCTCCATCCTTGAAGATGTTCAAGGCCAGGTTGGATGGGGTTTTGAGCAACCTGGCATAGGGGGAGGTGTCCCTGCCCATGGCAGGGGGGTTAGAACTGGATGATCTTTAAGGTCCCTTCCAATACTAACCATTCATGATAAGGAAGACCTCCAGACTATGGTGTCTTACATATGACTCTGCTTGGGTCAGACCCCAGTCTATCCAACCCAGTGCCCCTCTCCAGCCAGATCCCAAGCCAGAAGATGAAGACACCGTGAGAAAGAAATAAAAAGCTTCACCACAGCTATCAGTTAAATATTCCATGACTCCTACCTCGCTTCCCTTCTTAGTGACATACGGAAGAAATAATTCTGTATTAAATCTTTGTGCTGCACGAGAGAATAAGTTTCGATTCCCCCAAATTATTTTGGGTAACTGATTATTATTATTGTCAAATCATTCCAGTCAGGTAAAAAAATCAAGAAAAGGGAGAAGAAAACTAAATTGAAGCTTTAAAAAGAAAAAAAATCACTTTTTTATTTTTGTAGTGAATGTGAAGTGACCCAGAAAATCAATTATTTGCTCTAATATAGAGCTATAATCCTCTCTAACAGCTAGAGTTTAGCTTAAGCTCTGAAGTACAAGGTTTAATATGCCTTCCAATAGTTTTATTGTCTTTAATTATGGTTTGTATTGTTATCCTTGATATCTGTATAAATAACCAATCTCTTTTTAATATGGTTTCCTTAGGGTATAAAGTACATGAGATGACACTGTCTGTGTCTTTGCATCTCTCTACCTGTTTCACAGTGAGAACTTCTGAGTCTGGACCAGCTTCAACCATATTTGACAGAGAAGCAGAGTTACCAAGTCATTCAGTCCTGAAAAGCTTAATTGTAAGAGTAGCCTGAAAGTAGAAAAGAGTCATCACTGAACAAATGATGCACAGAAAGAAAACTTCACAAAGGTCCAAATATGACAAAGATTTGGCCAACATCTGCAGTTTATAATATATTAGAGAATATGTCCACAGAATTATTTATTTTATAATCTTGTTAAAGACTGCACTTAGGACGTTTCGGTAGCAAGTTGTTCCTCAAATTAGTTGCATGTCAATAGTACAAGGATGATCATACAGATGTTCCAGATGTACCCTTTCTGTCTCAGACCAGTTAGATAGCGTATGGCTGATGGTAAAGGGTGGAGACTTTTCTGGATAGTTCGGAAAAAATCCAGGGAATTTTTTGAACCATATGTGGTTCAGTAGAAGTCATTTTCATGAAATGAATTTGATATATACAGATAAAATGGCTTGTGCTGTATTTAGAAGTTAATAAAATCAGAGAGATTGAAGACTTTATGGAAAGATGCGCTTATATTATTTGTTCATTTGAAATCTGATTCGTACTTCGTGCATTTTCTTGCATGCCTTCATTCATTTCATATCTACCTCCTATGTCAGTTCCAATCATACCTATTACATTACTGTTCTGCTACCTTCTTGTTCGCTTGCTCTCCATCTCTATTTTTAATTGCAGTGCACGCATTTAGTAGGTACATGAGTAGCCTCAACAGAAGTTAATTTAAAAAACATACATTTGCATTGGAGGTCCCCCTTCCAAATACCTGCCAGGCCCAGTGCTGCTGGGTTTATATGAATTAATGACATCACTGCCTAAGGTGCAGCAGCTCTGAGAACTAATCTGCTGCACTGTAATGATTCAGTTCTTATTACACTACCGACGATTAAGGCCGCAAGTTGAAAAAAGTGTTTAAGTGCACATTAAACATATGCTTAAGCCTTAATGGTGATAATAATAACAACACTTCCAATAGTCTAGCTATAAAATAGGGGACAGAAACCTGGATTCCCTCCTGGAATCATATGTTTTTATCCTAAATTAGAGTTCAGTGAAGGATGAGATGAGATATGAGATGAGATTAAATAGCTTTATATTAGCTTCTGTAATACTAAGTCTCCAGTAGTAACCACAGGACAGTGTTTTTAATTATTATATTTTAAAGCTATTACTAAAAATTAAACTATCTGATTTGACTTTCTGTTCCATCTCAGCCAGTTAGGCCTGTATCTAGCCCAGTAACTTGCATTGGACTAAGATATCTCTCCCTGGAAGGTGACTCAATTTAAATTAAGTAACATCCACCAGGAAATGGAGACTCCAATCTGTAATTTCTTAATCAGCCTCATTGTTAAAAAGATATGTGCCTTATTTCTAAGATGAACATGTCTAGCTTTCACATCCATGATTCTCGTTATCTGTTTTCTGGCAGATTAAACTGCCCTTTCGTATCTTGCATTTTCTCTGTTATGCAGTATAATCAAAGTATTTCTCAGTCTTCTTTCATACAGGCTAAATAAATTAAGTTCTTCATTTATTAACCCACCAGGCATTCCCCTCAAGTCTCTAATCCTTTTGGCACTTCTCTTCTGTGCTCCCTCCACATCTACAGCACCCAGCTCAAAATGGGAGCCCCACATCACATGCCCAAATCTGATCTCCTGATCTGCGGGAGGTCAAACCTCCTGATCTTTGGTAAGGAGCTCTTCCAAAAGGTTCTCAATTTTTTTAGGTTTTTTTCAGACAAGCTTATTAATCCCTGATAATATGGACAAACACCAGAGTAAGGGAGCAATGACAGGAGCAGTTATGCCTGCAGACAGGAAGGTGCAATCAGCACTTGCAGTGGGACAGTCACCTGAGGGATGAGGAGCAACAGCCTTGTACCTCAGCTACAGCCAGAACGTCCCATCTGACTGTACCATCAGCCGGCTCCATCAGGGCAGTTTGCCTGAGGAAAACTTGGGCTGGCCAGTTATTGTAAATTACATCAAGCTAATTAAGCTTTGATTTACAGATGTCATTTTACATAGTCATTTTACACTTGGTAGAATGTGGTTTGATTATCCCTTACTGTTGCCTTATCTTCAATAGCTACAAATGTTATTAGCAGTTGTGCAGCAACTTATTCATTTTTAACAATATAACAATAAAGCCTATACCATGGTTAACCATGCAAGAAATGTCACTTGCAAATTATCATTTCCAATTATTCAGTATTAATTTAAGGGACACGGTTATCAGTCCAGTTACAATTCTTTTCTTTATGTGACCTTCCATTTAATAGCTAAAGATTTCTGTTCTTTTCCTCTTCCGTTTATTTTTTTCCTTTCTTCTCTGTTTTTGTTTCTCTCTTTTCTTTTCTTTTCTTTTCTTTTCTTTTCTTTTCTTTTCTTTTCTTTTCTTTTCTTTTCTTTTCTTTTCTTTTCTTTTCTTTTCTTTTCTTTTCTTTTCTCTGTAGAATCAGAAACAGTGTGCTTATTTCTTAGAAAGATTTCAGATTTCTTGTCTAAAGGGCAAGTGTTACAAAATCCTAGAAACGACCTAACCAAGTTCAATGAGAGGAAACTGATGTCTGTTTAGGAAAGGCTGAAAAGCTACTGTGTGAGATTCAAACAATGCATTTAACTATCTAAAGATGACTGGCATGTAAACTGAGTTGTTTTTTTTTTTTTTTAATGGAGGAGGGGAAAAGAATACAAAAACCCCAACTTGCTGGCACTTTATTAATCAGTCTGAAAGCTCTAAGAGCCCCAGTGATTATCCAGGCTGTCCAGGGTAGCGGAACTGGCTGAGAAAACTCCTGCTGTTGAAAACTGCCTCCAGAGACCACCTACTTCCAGTACTCCACAGTACCTGTCTCCTCTCACTGGAAGGAGTCATGAGCTTGGTGAGACACAGCTTTTCTTCTGTCTACACTAATTCCAGAGTGCACCATCTTGATCTCTAACCCCTAGGGTCTCTGCCACCCCTCTCAAATTTCCCTGTGATTAATTTGGTAGCACATCTCTACCCAGCAGAGCTGTAAGGTATCTAGGTCACGCTTCTAGGAGGGATAAAAAACAGACTCTCTCAGGGCTGAACCATGAGCTTTCACTTCCTAAATGACTGTTCAAACCAGTGGGCTATTAAGCAAGGGAGATAATATACCACTGGCTGGGTTTTCAAAGCAAAGAAGCTAAAACGGCATTTTGTGAGGGCCCTGATCCTATTAGAATATTTTAGGCAAACTCTGAGAACACCCACATGGTCAGAAAACCAAAGTCCTTCCCCACCTAGCCCAGAATCCCAATGGGGATTAGGCAAAGGCCAGCTCTCCCACTGCTAAATTAAGTGGCTAAGAAATGGGATATTTACTATCTGGAATTGCCTACCTTCCTCCACCAACTACAGAGGGAGCCCACACAACTGGCTTAGACCAAATGCCCAAATGTATATAAATAGATAAGATACACCCCCCTTTTAGAGTCTCAGTTCCCCATTTATAAAATGAGAATACTAAGATTACTTCCTTCCGTCACGGGGTTATTATGAGGATAAACCTAACCAAGAGTTTCTTTCATACTCTTAGGATGAGGTTAGGAAGTATCCAGAAGCAGCATCACTCTGGGGGAGAAAAAAAGAATTTAAAAAATAAGTTCCTTTGTTCTAGGAGAAGAAGAAAGGGGGATCCCGTCTTTGTTTTGTGTTCAGCCCACCAATTTTGCCGTCCTCTCTTCAGGTCCAGCTTGTTCCTCGGAGCCAACGAGTACAGATGCAATGGAGCTGGAATAACCTCTTCTCCCTCGCTTCCCATTGATAGATTAGAGGACATTACTCAACTCTGTAACAGCCAGAGGAGTTTCTCCTTATCTACACAGGGAGGACCTTATTTGGGTGCTCAGGGAGATTAAGACGAAGCAGATCTACAGGACAAGCTCCCATGAACCTGGAGAGATATGGGAGAAACAAGAGCAGCTCAGGCTTGCGCAAGACCAGACCCAACTTAGGGTGTGCAGCAGCAGATGTTGCTCACCCATCAGCGAAGGGTGGTGGCAGGTCCCCTTCATGCTTTCTCAGGAAGTTTTGTATAAACATAAGTTCATTTGTGGTCACTGAGTTTGAAACGATTATTCCCACAAACAGACCAATAGAAAGCAGAAACAGACTGAATGCGTATTTTTCAGTTTGTGGTCTCTCCAGGGTTTAAATACAAAGAGAGAGTTAACAAAATGAGTGACAACATTACACCTGAAGACGATTAGGAAACAAGATAAGCCACCCCTGCGTTTATCTTTGACAGCCATTACAACATAACGTAGCCAATATATAGTTCAATCAGTTCTGATGACACTTTCTTTCTCTTTTTATGATAAGAACCGTTAGGTTTAAATCCTGGCAAGTAAAACCAGCCTAGATATTGACGGTGGTGATAAGAGTAGCTCTGCCTTTGGGCTAAAAATAGTTGATACACCTATTGGTCATAAAGTGTTTTGCAAATGTTAATGAATTTGATTATAATTTTCTTCTAATTTACAAAGAGATTTATGGAGATATTCAGGCAACTAAATGTGCCACTAGGCACTAATGATTTTTTAAAGGACCTTTGGGCTTTTAACTGCCGCTGAGAGTCAAGAGAGCACTTGAACCATCTAGAGATCCTGCTAGGCAGCCACCACCTAAATGATGGGTGATTCCACTCTCACATATCCAGCTGAAGGTGGAAATGTGCCTTGCACTGTCCCAAAACCCAGGAGCTTGTAGCCTGAGTGCAGAACGGGAGGTCAGCTGGGTGGCTTTGGCCAGCATGGGACACCACACCTGCACAGACCTCTCTGCTGATGGTCCTGCTGCAATTGGCTCTATATTGACTTAGCATGGAATATTGTTTCAGGTTACTCAGGCAGATAAAACAGGGGGTTGAAGCCAAATTAACAAATTCTTTCACCAGTGACTCATTCCCACTTTTGTCCCAACTTTTCAATTCACTCAGGGGATGGGGAGAAGAACAACAATACTCCTTAATGAACCATGAATGAGATTTAAAAAGCAACAAATTGCATTGCTGTCCTTAAACTTGCATGTTTGAGCAACACGGGACTAGTTTATCTTCTAATGCTTGGGCAAACTACACTTTTAGAAGACTCTAGTGTCTGAATTTGTGAAAATATTAACTTTATATCCAGCTAGAGTATGTAGAATTCAAGGTCTCAGTGTTTTCCAGCCTTGCCTGGTGTAGGGATGAGGAGGAATGAGACATGGGCACTTGACCCAACCTGCCAACAGGATTATATCGTACCATGAACATCACAGTCGATATAAATTAGAAAAAGTTTGCTGCATAGTTCTTTCTCACTCTCTCTCCCTTGATGGCTGCGATCCTGGAAATTCTTGCTCTTGCACCAGAGGGCTGAGCCCTTCCTTTCCTCCCAAAGCCAGAGCACTCATAGTGTCCCACATTCCCGTATTAGCTGTCCCCTGCTGGGAGAGCACATCTTACTGGTGGAATGCGTAAATCCTTCTGTATTTTATATTGGTATTGGGATGGATCAATACTAGTTCTTTAGTATTATTAATGCAAATTATTTAGCCTTATCCTATAGTTCTTGCTTTTCCCTGACTCCTGGGTGGGGAGGACTCATCAGGTAACAGGATAATTGTCTAAATGACAAAAAATTGTCGTGGGTTTCTCAAATGGTAGCACCCAAGCAGAAGCATTAGCACTAATAAGCTGCACAAGGGCAGGTGTAAGGCTGGAGCTCGGGAGACAACCTGTCCTCTGAGGTGCCCATTTCTTTTTGTGAGCTTCCCCTGGCTACAGTCAAGGAGCTTAGACTAGCTGCCCAGTTTCCAAGGATCTAAGAACAACTTTTATTCCTGGAGAATGAGTCGAGGAAAACCTAATTCAGCCCCTCACTCTTTTTTCACCAAATCAGATGCAGAAGGACTGAGGGGAAAACTGTAATTTAGATTGTGTCATTACGCTTACACCTCAGTAAACCTTCCACGGATAATCAGATCTAGTCCATTAATGTGTCCTTTCAGGAGATTTCCCAGATGTTTACTGGCTAGCTGAGGCTAGGAAGGGTTTTGTTGTTGGTTTCGTTTGTGGTTGTTTCTTTTTTTTTTTTTTTTTTTTTTGCCAAAGTGCAAGGAAAGAAGTTTATCTGTTCAGTTCCTTTGAATTTGGAGATAATTTGCCATTCTCATTGCTATGTATCAAGAGAAGAGGCAAATACAGAAACTGTCATTTACTCCATTAATGGAATTAAAAATGAATGCAGTTCAGAGCAGTAATCAATGCCTTGTTCATATTCGTGGATTGTGCCTTAGCTAAACAATGTGACCTTTAATTGTCTGCAAATGTAATTTCCAAAACTCTCCCATGTACTGCAGAGTTGACATCTCTCTCTGAGCCCTCCTCAGGCAGATGCAGCTTTAAATCTGAAATCACAACTCCCTGCCAATTTGATACCAGCAAGAAGGTGCTGCACTGGTGTACCTGGACACGCAGCAGTGCAGCTCCTTCAGATCTTGTTGATGAGGAACATGGCCACAGGTCTTACGTATCCAGAGGAAGTGGAAACTGAGCTGTTTGACAGCAGTGGAGGAAGGGAGGACCGCATTCATGTGGGATATGGCTTTGTGAACCTGTGCACAAAGTAAGAGCATTGTATAAGCACATAGACAGGCACTTGAATCCCACGGAAATGTTAAGGCACATATCAACAGCATATCCTTCCATAGGATGCTTTTAGCTGGCAAGTCTCATATGGTAAAGGTCTTACTCCCCTATGTGAGGGCAGCCCTAAATGATTGTCTTGTGGTGGGTATGGAAATTCAGTACTGAACAAGGCATTGCAAGGTGGTTTTCCTCCCAAACCTAAATGAATGTTCAAATATCTACCCCTTTTGTTCTGTGAGTTGAGCAATGTTTTTTTGCTTCAATCCATGGACAAAATAGCCCAAGAGCTTTTGTCATGTCATAAGCCTGGTGTTGGTATTCCAGATTTGTCCCAATCAGACTGAGAGAACTACTGATCCTAACTTGATAAATTCATATCTTTAGTGTAGTAGCCTTGTTTGGGTATCAGTGCAGACCAGGTCCTGTTGCTTCATGATTTTACTTTAGTTGTGCTGCTGAACAGAGGTAGAATGAAAATTGTGGCGAATGGTCTGATTGACACCTTCAGAGGTATGGGCTCTGACCAAGACTTTTGGCATGGTTTGGATGTTGTTTACACGTCTCTCACAACATGTGAACTCTCTGGTGTCTTGAAATGTTGAGCTCATACTTATAGAGACACTTTTGTGGGATCTTTCTACCTTACCTGGATGTTTATCTTCATGAAGCTGGTATAGATGTGCTAATTCCGAGACATTTGGACAAACTTAGTTACAAAAAGGTTGGTTGTGTGGACAGAGGGGGAAAGGGATAGAGATGGACATGCAGGTAAATTGTATGTCTCAAACTTTTTTTCTACAATAAAAAAAAATGGTAATAAGGAATTAAAAAGAGATTATGAGAAAATTTGAGAACATCTACAAGTCACAGGTCTTCAATCAAATATTTTATGTTTTTCATAAAATGAAAAGGAAAAAGAGAACTTACTTTGTTCCATGTGGTAGAGCCGGGGAAGGCAATACACAAAAGCCTGGATATAAAAAGTTATCAAAGCCTCCAGTTGTTCTTCCAGATTTGTGGCTTCAGAAATCAGTTCAGGTATCAAGAATTAATAGATCATGAAGCCTCTGCCCAGTGCCTTTCCCCGAAACTGAAATACCTCCCCAGTATTCCTCCAAAAGTACTATCACAAAGCACAAAAGACATTCAGCAAATTTTTGGAGGGGAAAAAAAAATAAAGGTTATGAAACCAAGGTGATCACATTCTTGGAAAGTGCAGTTGTTTCTTCTGTCATTCACAGCGCTGGGTGGAGAAACACAAAGATCTTTTGAAGCAATGAGAAAGACTTTTGAAAGACACAGGATGGTGAAAAAGCCATCAATTTGGAAATGAAGGAAAGAAATAACTGCTGCTAGATCAAGATTTCTGCTGCGACTCTTGGAAGACTAAGAGTCAGTCAATACGAAAAGGTACATTTAAAAGATCCCTTCACTACACGTACTCCCCTCTCAGTTTCAAGACTTTATCCCAGGTGACTTTATGGCACCATTCCTAAATTAGATAAATGCAAGTCAGAGATAATTCAAGCCAGATGTTTCACTGGGGATTAACAACTTTATTCTTTCAGAAAATAGTGATTTCATCTCATCAATATTTTCCAAAAATTTAATTGCAATAAAATCTAAATATGAAAATTTCTTGTGTCAGGTATTGTTGCCATATTTAAAACATTTCTACTTTAGTCCAGGATTACATTATAAATCAAAACAGACAAGTCAAATCGATGAAGTCAAACTGAAATTGTCAGTTCCACTTACCCTACGCACCAGTTCAGAATTTTGGCTGTGCAGGTGTTTTTTCATTTTCTCACCAATGGGAGATAGAAAAAAAATCATTATTTGGACTCCGCCATGCTACAATAATCTTGACTTCCCATTCCAATGGCTCTACTCTTACACAATTTTCAGCTCAGATTTCCATCAAATGAACTCTTATCCCTACAGATAAGGGGAGTGACTTTCCTAACTTTATATCTATTTGGGATAGTTCTAGAAAAACAATTATTCAGAATACTTTTAACTCCCTAAAGCAACTTTCAGGGAGTTCCATCAAGTTCCATCTCTGAATTCACATCTGTCTCACAGTCTAGAGAAAAACTCATTTGATAATGAATAGGAAGACGGTTGCTGATAGGCAGGGTTGCTGATACAGCACAGAAAAGAATTGGTGCACACAGCTAATCTGTGTTTATTAATTTTTCATCAGGTCCTTTCCTCTACGCGTTCTGAGGAAAGAACATAAGCATGCATTAAAATGGAAGCAGATTAGCAGATTCACTGGACTCTGGGAGGCTACACTCCTACTTAAGGTTGAACATGAGTCTAAAATTAAAGCTAATCGAATCCAGCCAGATTTACAAAAGTTTTTAAATGCCTAAAGATGCAATCAGTGTGACCTCTCAACCCTTATTTTAAGTGCATCTTTTCTTTCCTTAATTTCCACCATGATGTTGTGCAAAGAAGACTGACTCAGTCAAATCTCTGCATAGCTGCACATAGCACAAAGGTAGATAACACAGCTGAATTAATTTCAGTGCTGTAGCTGAGGTGGTCTCACTCCATCTTCCCTTCCTCCTCCTCCACCTCTACCTACATCTTTCCATCACTGCCATCAGCTCCCAGGGCACCTCAGGTCCCTTTCTGAGCCAGTTCAGCTCTCTCAAGTGGCAGGAAACTAATGTGGCAATAAGACTAAGATGTTTTCTGCCAGGTTACGGAACAGCAGTATCTCTCTAAAGGCTCCAGGGCATTTCAGCAAGTGAAGGGGCTGGATTGTTTGATGGTGCCCAGGGATGCGAGGAAGGAAGCGAAGGGAGAGAAGGAAAGGGGGAATGCAATCACTGCTTCCACTAGCCTTGAGCTGTTAGATTCGCAAGCAGTAACACTACGCCACACGAAAAGCAAATTGTTACTCACACCCTTGTTTCAGAGTAAAATTCAACCTGAAGAAGCTTTGTCTTTTGACGAAAATAACCACAAAGTTCAAACGGGTATCTTTTAATGTTTTTAGAAGATGGTGCTGAATAATAGATGTGGCTTCATGTTGAAACTTTGCCTGTTTAAACATGATACGACCACAATCTTGTTTTTGCACTTATAATTCAGTTTGAGAAAGCAACACAGAGAAAAATAAATCTGGAAATGTTCATTAATGGCTATGTAAACAGCAAATACTTGCTTCATGCAGCCATTTGCATGTTTCTTTTGCAAATACTTGGTGAATATGAGAAGCAATACCAAGTGAGGTGTTACTGCAAGGCCTGGATATTTCTAGATGGATATTTTAGCAGTGCTGTCTGGGAATTTGCAACCAGGTTCAGCAAACTGTACTTCAATACGCATCAACATTTGCAGATGATGCTTCATTCATCTTGGCAGACTCAAACTTTCTGTAAACCAGCAGAAAGAAAATCTTTTCTTCCATTTACTCAGCTATTATACTACTTAATACAACAATGTATGCCATGGGTAAGTCATAATTTGATTTTGAAAGCTGTATAACACAAGTTTTCTAGCACTTTTGCTTATCCTCCAAAAGGGTTTCAGAATTACAGGAGAGATTTCATTTTGTCTGTTCTCAGTGCATCCTGATGCATGTTTTCACAAGATGAGACCCGAGAGACTTATTAAATATTTTCCAGGCATTCAAGTTTACCTTTTGTATTTATTACTTTATATTTGCTATTTCTTCAGTTTTAAGGATGACCACCCAACCCTGTTGAACTGTGCATCCTAATAGCTAGTAGAGAGTTACAGCTTGTTGCAGCTTCTAGAGGCCTTGGCACAAGATGTGGCGGCTGAGCACACCCCATCCCTACCGCAGCTGCAGCTGGTCATCTTCCTTGGGTTTATTTCAGTTACTTTTAAAAATCAGTGAAAGGGACTTGAAAGAAAAACATGCAAGATCCCGAGCTGGTGTAACCCAGTAGTGCTTCAATTACTCTTGCAGCTTTCTTTATAACTGTAGCAAATCCGCTCTTTACAAAATAATAGAAAATCCTGCTCCAAAAGGCAGGAAACCTCCTTCTTCAGGATGCAACAAAGATGGCCTTCGTTTGTGTCTGACCTGAGCAGGGATTTTGGTCTGCCTTCTGAAACCAAGTTTCAGACGTAAAGCTTCCAGATGAAGCCGTGCCAAAGGGAAAGAGGAGTGGTTACGTTTTTCAGGCAGGGAAATTTACTTCTTAATGTTCAATCCATGTATAGTCCTTGAACAATGGGTTGACTTTTTTCCCCCTCTGGCAATTGAATCGTGTTGTACTGTAAATAATGTGCTACAGTGCAGCCCTCCCCCTTCCTAAGGAAAGAGAAAAAGGAAAAATACAAACCTCTCCCATAGCTGGCTATGCTGATATTATTACTCATTGACTGCGTCAGCACAGGTCTACATTAGACACTTGTCAAAGTCCATGCCAAGAGAAAGTTTTCATTTTCATCAATTTATTTTTAGTAGAGCAGCTGGGAAATCCAATGACTGGCTGAGTGGGGATCTGGAGGTAGGAGCGGAAAACAGCTTTTTCAAAAACCCACTTCAGGTTCTCTCTGCCTACAAGTGAAAACTTTCCCTGGGATTTTATCTTGACCAGGTTAGGCAAGAATAGTCCTTTTATTCCCAGGATTCTGGGACTTTGTCCAGTNAAAAAAAAAAAAAAAAGCCCAGTTAACAATGGTGATTAGTTAAATGGACACACCTACCACGGTGGCACAGGTGAAGGAGGTGGTGGACAGTTCAGGTCACCTCCTGCCAGTGTTTTTTTACAGTGTCATGGAGAGAACCAGCCATTGGTCTTGAATTAACCACCATGTGGTTCCTCTCACTTACTGCTTTGTAGGTTAAGGTAGCAACACAGGGTTTCTCTATACTCAGTGGAGAATATGGCACCCCTGAAAGGTTAGTAAGTCTACCCATCAGCTGTTCCCTTTGGGATGGGATAGTCATCCTGGGGAAGTGCCTGTTGCCTCCACATCAATTATAGAGACCATTTGGACATCTAGAGTCATCTGCTCTTCTACCTGGGCAGAGGGGGTGACTCTAAAGTATGACTTGCTGTTACTGTCCTTGAGATGGTGTCAAGTGATGGTGGCAAAGCTATCATTCTGCTCTGCAATAGCGAGCGAAAATAGGTGCCTATAAGTGATGCAAAAAGCACTACTTTTCATGTACTCTGGGCTAAGAATATTTAGCTGTCTAGTCCAGTGAAAACTAAAAAACATGCTAGCCTGGCTTCCTACTACTTATGGGAGTTCTCTGGTGTCTAAAATCATTGTTGAGTTTAGACCAATGGCTTTCATTTTGGGTAATGTCTCCATAATGCACTCTTTTCTCAGATTTTGTAGGAAAGTAATACTTTTGAGTTACTGTTCTTCTTTGTTCTTCCTTTCAACCAGTTTAGTTTAAATTAGAAGGTAAATAAATGAGTGGCTCACTGACGAGGAAATTGAATAATTTGTGTTTTCTTATGAAACTAAACATTTTTTTATTTTTTAGTAATAAAAAATAGACCAACAACAGGGACAAACTAACATGAGAGAAACCCCAGTTTCCTAAGTGAAACCCTTCAGACATGCCAATTGTATTTAAAAACTCCCAGGTTGCTTTGCAGTTCTCCATCCTCTCCTTCCCTTCCCAGGACCCAAAATCCCAGAGGCAGTTGGCCAACTGGCAATTAACAGTGTGTACTTCTTATGTCTCATGGCGGTGCAAAAACCATGGCCTTTTACTGTCAGTGACAGGGGAAAAGGTTCCAAGGCAGGAACAGTGAACCAAATGGATGGCTCTCATATGCGGAAGAATGACTTGACCTGTCAACATTTTTGTCAATACTGATGGAAACTGCCAATGAGTACCGCAGGACCTCCCAGGAGCATTCACAGATCCAGCAAAAGACTTCCATACATCAACCATAGATCTGGATGTCATATCTGCACAGAATAACTGAAATTAGTTTAATTTGATTAATTAACATAAATGGACTTAGTCCTTTCCAAGATGACCTAAACTGACCAGAGAATTAGTGTAATTTTATTTTCCATGTGAAGCTAGGGGGAAAAAATAATGAAAACTTCTGTTTTGGTAGGTGCTGAGCACTATTTGTGAAGTATTTTAAACCTTCTGATCTTTTCATAAACACTCTCTATTTCCATTCAGAAACTGGAAAGATGCTTCAAACAGAAGCAGAAAAGATATTTCAAAAAGATGCTACCTTTTTCTCCAAATTTAATCGGTACAAGCTTCATCTAACATTCTAAGCATTCATGTAGACTATTAAAAGTCTTGGGGAGTAGACAAAATTTATTTTTTTCAGAATCTCTGGTGCAGTGAATTGAGTCTACAATGTCTATGCCTCCGTGTGATGAAGTCATTTTAAAAAAAAATACAGAAAACTTTTGGTGAAATTACTGGGACAAGTGTTTTTAATGCAAGTATTCATTCAGTGCTGTAATAATAAAAGATTCAAATAAATCCAAGTGAAACATTAAGCAGAACTTTGTGTATATGTAGGAGGGTTGCCCCTGGGGAACACACTACGGTTACACAGCATTCAAATAGACAGGACGTTAAACACACACATACAAAAACACAAAGTTAAAATATTGTAAAGACCTTGCCATAAACTTGCCAGAATCAGAGAAATTCAGAGTAATGATAATTCACTAGAGGATTGATTCTGCTCTCAGCCGTGCTGGCTTCACATCACTATCATGCACTTGACATCCTATCAATTCACACCAGTTTAGGAAGAACCAGGTTCTGCACCATTAACTGTTGATGTCCTGCTACTTAGCTGTGACCTCAGGGCTATAATTGCTATCTAAAGCCCTTGTTTTTTATTAGATCAATATTTGGAGAAAAAAAGACCCCATGTGTGCAATCTTTCATGCTATCCTTCAGTCCTTGAATTATTTTCGTTATTAAAAAGTGACATGCAGTTGAAAACATTTTCCATGAGAACTCTGAGAACCTGCAGAGACCAATTGGCTGGACACCAGGCCAAGTAAGAGCATTTGATGAACCTAAAAGGGTTGGACACGTGGCTGGGCTTTGGTTTCTGGGGCACTGAAAGCTTCAAACGTGCCCAGGGACGTATAAAACACCATTCCACATCCTACCTTGCAGTGGATTCACAAAGCATGTAGGTGAACACATTTCATGTGGAAGACCACGCAGCATTCTCAGATCTACCTGTCAAGAGCATGAGGTTTGTTGAAATCTCCAGGGACTTTGTGTCGTATTGGTTTGTCACTCAACAGCAACAGGCAAACAAACCTTTTGTCATTGCATATTCTGGCATACAAACGGCATCATTATCCCTGTGTGTGATGCAGAGAACAGGCAGACTACCCTGATGACCAGCTAGTCTCCAATGGGTTGGTGCTACAGCCACTTGGAGAGTAAATGGAAGTAGCCAATAGCTATAAAGCAAAATCTGCTGGACAGGGATCTCCAGAATAATGTTAGCCTCTAAGCACTAGCTGTATATCTTTTAAGAAGGGAACAGCTTAAGGCCTCTTGACTGTGGGCCTGATCCAACATTTAATTTGTCAGCAGAAGTTCTTGGTGGACTTTGCGCTAATTTTAATACATTTTTTCCTCCTTTGAGGCCCCCAGTAGTGAAGCTGAAGATACCTGGATATGAGTGCATAGGACTAGAAATCCCTGCATGGAAGTTTTGTAGCTACATGAAAGTGATGCACCGCCCAACCTAATATATCCTGCTTCTCAGCATATGCCTTCAACAGATCTTATTACCCTGGGCAAAGCTCTATCCTAACATGATTTCTGGCTTCCAGTTCAGAGCTGGCCTACATCCAGCCAGCTTGGAGTGTAGGCAAAATGAGCTTCGTCCATTTGTGCCCATCTATGTCAACGTACCCTAACTGAGAAGCTTTTTGCTAAGCCATCCTAACTGTCAAAGATCTTTGGAAACAGCAGGGATTTTTTTCTGCCTGAGGAAAATCAAAATTGCTTCCATGTGTAAGAGTGACTTGTGGTTTGTGATGAAGAAGCTCTGTCAAACTAATGGCCAACCAGTGATTAAAAGCCACTTTCCATTTACGGTATTGAGAGCTAGTGTAAAGTAGCAGCTGGATTTTTTTATTGTGTTACAGGTTTAAGAAACTTTTATTCCACTGTTATGAAATGCTAAATTCCGGGGGGGGGGAAGAGACCTCTATGGTTTATGTATTTCTAAAAGTAAAAACTATTACTTGTAGGCATGAGACATTTATTATTCACTCTGGAGGGGCCATTAGTGAACAAGTGCCTCTTATTCAGGAGCTGGAGCTCTACACCTGCTGTCAAGCAAGGCTTTTGGAAGAATAAATGCTGGGGAGAAGAGTTAAAAAGGAAAAGCTCCTTACTGAACATGCTGGGTTATCCCAGAAGCTGTTGTGCTCTTTCAGTTCTTAAGGTGGAATTTTTCAAAGTCATTTTTGGTGGAACTCATCTTTCCTTGGTTTGGTCATCTAGAAGATAGAAATGGGATTCAACTCCAGACAGAGACACACAAATTGACATGCCCGTGTGTAGATGCTTACATGTGAACTGTGGGCTTAGTTCAGTTGCTTACACATAGATGTCCACCATAATTTTAGAAAGTTGTAGGCTACCCAAGCCATCTATACTTCTGGTAGAAATGACAAAACCTGCGGGAAGCCCATGCTTCAAACAAACAAAAAATACCATAGGGCACTTCAAAGCATACTAGGCACCATTTTGGGGCAACTGAATTGGAACACATATAAATTCACTATAGTAAATGGAGAGCAGGGATGTGATTCAACTACTTAAACATAGACATCTAGTGTCATCTGAGATGATCTAATCTATCTAAGTTTTCCATATTGGAAGTGAGATATGGTACCTGCAGCCGTGGTATCTGTTGGAGGTGAGGCTAGACCCCCTAGGGTAGCTCAGGCAACAATAAACACCAACTGATCTGTAGACCTAGAGGTATGCAGCTGACCAAATTTCTCTCCTGCAGAGTGAAATGAAACATAGGCTGCACAGACTGTCTTCACGACATCTCCATTGACTCATAAGAGAGATGAAGCACCTACCTCACATGTAGACTTCCAAAATTTCAGTCTCTAACTGAGTCCTGCCCTAGACATCCCAAATAAATTATTTACTCTGGCTTCTATTAGTGTCATGAAGTGAGACAGTGGGTGACTGACCCCACTTATCTTGGACTTCTGCCTTAGGATGGGATGAATCTGTTTCCAGAGCTGCCTACATCTCCCCACTGAAAAAAGAGTAAACCTACCCAACCAGATTAAGTGCATCGCCTGACTTTTAGATGGCTGAAGAGCCCACCCTGTCCACTGGCTTCTTTTTACTTTCACTGCTATCAGCATTTACTAACTTAGTGGAAAGACAGCCCAAGTCTGAGCATTTCTGGGAAGCCAACCTCTAATATCTTGGAGTTCACTAATGCAGCTGTCTTTCCCTCATCCAAGCAACTTGTGGCTCAGACGCTTCTCAAGCCAGAAATGTATCTGTGTAATCCACAGCCCTAGATGATCTTTTCTTTCACAGATTTGTACAGTTGTTTATTTAATCCATGTAAACTTCTTAGTATCCAGACAATTCACAGCAGCAAGGAATTCTGCTGCTCAGTGACACAGCAAAAGAGGAATCTTTTGCTCTTAACTTGTCACATGCCAGTTTCATAAGGGTGTCCATCAAAGACCCTTAGGAAACATAGCTCAGCTGTGTGGTAGTTTAATACAGAATTGCTCTATTAACTCTAGACAAAGTCTGCTGGGTAACTTCATCAAAGTTGTCATTATTCATATTGAACCTGAGTATTCAGGGCAGAAGGAGGACAAAATTGTTTCAACTTTGGACCCTCCCAGGAAAAAAGATCACTTCATATACAATGAAATTCCACCAAATATACCAGATGCACCAAAGTTGTAATGATTTGCTTTATGAAATCAAGCCTTATGGCTTTGCTCCAAGTCAGATTCGTGTGATTTTTCTTTCATTCCATAAAATGTGGGCAGAAACCTCAAATAAGCAAGTGCTGTTGTGGTGCCCAAAATGGGAGAAAGTTGGAAGAGAAAAAAGAGAAAGAAAAACAAGATTGCTTTCTAAAAAAAATAAATATATATATATATACATATATCACTCTGAGACTTACTGAATTTACGTGATTTCTAGTGAAACTTTCCCCTTAGTGAGCCCATGCTCCTTATAAGGCACTCTGCATATGTGCATGTGTACATGAAATCTCTTCTCTCGGCTCTATCTTTATGCAGAGACAGGAAGGATGGTTTTGTGGTTTAGAGAGTGATGCGGGACTTGAGAGATCTGGGTATTATTCCTACACACTTCCTCTGTGTTTTTGGGCCAGACTCATCGGTCCCAATCCTGAAAACACCAGTGCACCTACTTAACTCTGCTGTCATAAGTGGTGTCAGTGAACAGGCCAGATTAGACATGTGGAAAAGCGTAGGCAGCAAAGAAGCTTTGATCTTTCCATACTTTAGTTATCCTTCTGTGAAATGGGGTTGTAAATTAATCCTTCTCTCACTATCCTATTGATTCAACTTCTAAGCTCTTTCCAAAGCCTGACTCTTTTACTGTGCATTCACACAATGAAGACATCATCTCAACTGGCCTCGTAGGACCACATTAGATGGTCACCAGAGATCCATGGTTCTGGTTCTTAGGCCCTTTATCTCATCCAACTTTTCTCCTTTTTGGTGGTTCTCTCTACCAGGAGCAGAGATGACTCAGGACTCGGATAGTGCAAGAGCAAATATTTCCTAGAAATCCAATTTGGAATTGCTCACACGTTTTCTTTCAGTATTCAGGACTAAGTAGACAAAGTTGTGTGTCTATTTGTTTTGGTTTTCTTTTTAATCATTACTTAAATGGCTGCAACAGTGCATGCCCTATGTTTAGTTTAGAAAGTACATTACATCAGTGGTTGTTTTTCCAGTCTTGCGTTCCTCTAAATGTCCTTTTTGCCCTTTCCTTGTCTGCTCTTTTATAAGCAAGCTCGGAAAGAGGAAACGTTTGAGTTACATTACGAGCTGTTCAGTCTGGCTGGGAAGCAGACCTATTGTCACTCAGCATGGTTTACTCACTTAGACTTCCTCTACGAACCAACAAATATTTGGCAGTGACTCCAGATCTGGATTAATTGTTAGTAATTTGTGGCCTCCCAGTATATGTCATCTGGATAATTATTGCAGTCTGCCAAGATTTAAAAAAAGGACAACAGATTACGGGCTAAGTCCAGAAAATCAAGTTTTTTGTCAAAGGGAGGCCTTGTTTTTAGGTCATATTCTAGCTACTGTGTTTTGCAATGCTGGGTGCACACAACCAGAAAGCTCACCAGTTCTGTCATTAGGGGAGACCCTTGTCTCCCCTGGTGGAAGCAATTCCCACCATTCCCATAGAGAGGGCTGGTGGCAGGGCCAGTACCCCCAGTTACTGTTTGCAACTGGTTTACCTCATGCTCTGCAGCTCTTGTACATGATGTTAGAAGATGGGTGTGTGTTGGGTCAGGCAGCACAAAACCCACTTCTCTCTCTGCTCCATCGTGTTGAAGTTTCAGCTGTTCTCTCACTTTGCTTGACTCCTCCACTGAGAGTTTCCCAAACACAGGGACCCACAGTGTTGGATTTTAAAATGTGGCCTTCAGTCCAGTGGCAACAAGACTGAGAATCTAAAAGCCTACACTCATTAACATCAAAGGCAAAAACTTCACTGGGAAGGGTCTCCCACCCATTTATTTCCCCCAAAACTGCATTTTCTGCATTACACAAACCATAAGAGGTAAGGCGACAGAATAAAAAATTTCTAATAATTTTAGTGGAGCTATTTTTAGCATAACCAAAAGGATGATCCATCCACATATTGATATTCAACTCCAAATATAGCCCTTCCAATGGTAATATTTGCATAGCAATGTAAAATAAATAGCAGATGTGGTCACTGGCACTATCATTTAGTAGATTACTCAGTAAACGTGAAGTAATTGTAAACTGATTTCAGGTTTCATTTAGAGACTCTTCCCTTGTGCCTTCTCCTGGTCTCCTGTCCTTTCACACTTCCTGCAGACTTACAGCAATCTCTCACAACGCCAACAAAATGTTTCCAGTAAATGCGCAATATTGTCACAAATTTTAATGTTATGTCTAACTTTTCTACTTTCTGGCTATGTATTTTGCAGTAGTAACAGCAAAATGTAGTCACCTCTGAAGAAGAGCATGTCAGCTTTTTCAAGAGCACCAACCAGAGCTGCAAATCTCTGTCACCCACCCTGTGATATTCATTGCTGCATTTTCCACCATGCAACGTTTCTCAGTAAAGGAGGCCAGGACATTAACTCTGATTGAAACATCAGGGGGAAAAATATGCAGACAAAATGTTTGTATCTGAACTGGAGTATAAACTAAGCCCTGGGAATAATAGACTATCCAACTAATTGCGAGGGGTTTTGTAATTTTATAATACAAAGTTACACTGAAAGAGCCCCACTTTTAAGTAAAAATAAGATACTTTGCAGCTCCCTAGCCTCCAGTAACCAAGAATCGCAAATCTCTTTATAAACACTATAAGCATGAATTAATTTTAACTGCTAACAGCCCTGAAAAGTAGGTACTATTAATCCTTCTTAATGTATAGGTAAAGTGAGGCATCGAGTGATGAAATGAGTTAGTCACTAAGTGAATCAGTAGCTGATCCAAAAATAAATAATTCTAAGTAGCTTTGCTCTCTAAAATAAACAAGCTGGAAAAGAGAAGGTATGGGATGGCAGGGGGTGGAAATGAGAGGACAAGGGATAGCAGGGAATTATAGTAAATTATATTGTATGAAGGCAGCACCTCTTAAAGCACCAAAATAATACATCATTATTAAAAATTTCCCCAAGCTTAAGGGATTTTGGGAGGTGGGGAAGCTAGTTCAAATTGCGTCTGCTACATCTGTTCACACGTGAACATGTTTCTTCTAAGCTTTCAGTAGAGAGAGCTTTAACAGGAAAAGCAGAGGGGGGAGAAAAACTTTCCTAGAATACTATCAGAGGGAGAACCAAGGCAAAATGCATGGGAGAGGCTGGATGTGCTGTCCCCTCCCATCAGTTACCTTCATGGTTTAGTGAAGTCGTCTAACTGGGCACTTTTGTGCTGACCTCAGGGACCATGCTATGACTATCAGCTTTTGGGGAATCCATTCAGGCTTAACCTCTTGCTGATTCATGAAATATCCATCCTCCCCTTCTACCTGTGATGGGGCAGAAGCAGTGTGCCCAACTTCCCAGCTATGAGGCCACATCCACCACTCATTGAAAATGTTCTGTTCCTATTTCAAAAACTTATTTTACCCTCTCCAGAAGGAAAGGCAAGGGAGGGGATTAGCTACAGCAGCTCAGCAATAGATTCATGCAGGCAGCCTGCTTGGAGAAGGAGGCAGTAACTCTGGAACTGATTAGAAGAAGTGATATTTATGGGTTTTGGAGGAAATCACATCCACTTCAGCAAGACCACACAAACAATGACCAGGAGAGGGGAACCTGTGTTTGACTAGGGTTAGTAAAGGATCCCTTAAAGGAGAGGATTCCCCCCCTTAAAAACCACTGATCACAACTCTATTTCAGGCCTCCTAAAAGATGCTGTACTAGCATCATGCTCCCTCCTCACCTCAGAATAAACAGCACAAACAGCACAGGCTTCAACCTCCCTGTCCAACCCATCCCAACCACCCCACCCTGCAACCAGCCCCTTCTTGAGCTGAGACAACAGTGAGGTCTCCACACTGGGTTCATCCTAGGGTTAGCTGTTGTGCTGAAGAACAAGAGGCATTTTCACTCAGGCAGGTGTAGAGGGACCCGAATTTCTCGGCTTAAGCTCAGAGCCAGCTCCAGTTCAGGCTATAGAATTTGTAGCTCATCCATAACACGATGTTGACTGTACAACACAGCCTCAGGCTTGGTGCTTTCCCTTCATCTTGGAGCAGGGCAAGGTGATCTTACATCTCTGGGTGTCCTGTAGGAATCTGGACTCTCTGGTGCTCATCCCAGAAGAGGAGCTGGGAATGGGACAGCCTGCAGATGCCACACTGCTCTCCCTCTTCACAAAACAGCATCTAGAAAGGAGGGAAGCTCCACAACCAGTTTTGGTCCTGCTGATCTAGCTCAGGGATCATCAGTAAACATCACACAATTGGGTGAGCTGAAGAAAGGAAAGGAAAGGAAAGGTTTGAGCAACGCAGACATGAAGAAGGCTGCCTGTGCCCACTTCAGCAGAGGAATGCAGATGACATGGACCCTCCCTCCTCGACTGACTGACTGCTGGGTACAGGATGTTTTGTTCTTTTCCTTTCCTGTTTTCTCTTCTTTGTGGGACAGTGTTTTTGTTTTGTTTCTTTTCTCCTTTTCTCTTTCCAAACCACAGCTCTAGCCAACATAAATTATTATTTTATTTTATTTTTTTAAAATCTGCTTCTGATGCAAGCTGCAGAGTATATTCTCTACGAAAAAGATTTTCGCTCTTCCTTTCTTTGTCTCCTCCACTCAGCATCTGAGGGTGGTGCTGAGTTTGTGATCTCTGAATGCGATCCCACAGCAGAGGTACAACATGGAAGATATTTTGGATCAGACAGTATGTTTTGCACTCTGCACAGCTGATGCAAATCTGGGATGCAAGAGTAGGCTTGACGATACCAGCTCCATCACTACACAATCCTTGATCACCTCACTTGGGAGCAGATTTGGCACAAAGGACCCAGAAAGATCCCATCTTGAACTTGATGGTGACATTTACCTCTACTTAAACTTCTATCATCCCAATTGTCTCAGGCTGGAACACACTAGGACACAAAGCAGACTGAAAGTATCACTCTTCAGAGAGCCCGGAGCCATCCCTCTCAATTTCCACTGCTTGTCTGAGCACCTATCTCTGTCCTTCAACCAGATTCTTCTTATATTCCCTTATAAAGACAGGTTGAGAGAGTTGGGGTTGTTCAGCCTGGAGAAGTCTCCAAGAAAACCTTACAGTGGCTTTCTAGTATCTGAACAGGACCTACAAGAAAGATGAAGAGGGACTTCTTACAAGGGCATGTAGTGATAGGACAAGGGGTAATGGTTTCAAATTGGAAGAGGTTAGATTTAGATTAGGTATCCGGAAGAAACTTTTCACTATGAGGGTGGTGAGACACTGGAACAAGTTGCCCAGAGAAGCTGTGGATGCTCCATCCCTGGGAGTGTTCAAAGCCAGATTAGGTGGGGTTTTGAGGAACCTGGCCTGGTAGGATGTGTCCCTGCCCACAACAGGGGGATTGGAATTCAATGATCTTTAAGGTCCTTTCCAACTTAAACCACTTTATGATTCTATGGTTAGACAGGTTAGGCCTTAGGTTTGTAGCCCAGATGTGGCAAGCAGTGAACACCATCTGAGAGTTGAATTTGGACACAGCTCCACTAATCCACTGGACACATTGGTTTGTCCAGGGTCCACAGTCAGTACAAAACAGGCAACTGGGACAAGTCTTGGATGTTTGTGTATTTTCTGACCCTCAGTAAAGACCACAGAAATTACATCTGTGTCTCCATCAGGCACAGGCAGCTCCTTATGACCACTCCAGGCACTAAGAAATATATGGAATAGTCTCTCATACCAAAAAGAAAGACAGCTGTAAGGGCAGGCACCTACAGGCACACAGAGCAGTAGAGCAGAGCTCAGGTATGAAGACAGGAGCCTGTCCCTGCCTTCACATGGGCTGGCTGCAGCTCTCTAAAGGGCATTTTGGCATTTTGGTGGTAGCTACCTCTGCCCTGAGTTGAAGTCCTCCCTTTATCTCAGCTCGCAACAGTCCTTCAGATCTGAAACGTGGCACTCCCAGCCCCTTCCCAAGGGTAGCCAGAGAAGGAAAGGGACTTCTTGCCTCACCCCTTCCATCTCCTCACTCCCTATCTTGCATGACATTATTATGCATCCTGTTCTCATCATCGCAGTTCATATTAATGAACGAAACAATCTCCTAGAACAATGGGCCTCCATGATATCTTGACCACCTGGTGTTTTTTATTAGCTTCACAGCCAGTACCTTTTTCTTCTGCCCCATAAAAGAATTAATCAATCCACGAGTGTAGGTCTGGCTTTTCACACTGCCACGGGAAGAGGTGGTGGAGGCAGGGGGTGGGGGGAAGGGAAGGCAGATATTCACTAGCGAGCATTTTCAACCTGCTTTGCCCCAGATGCCGTCACAAATGCTGCCAGATGAACCCCAATCCTACGCATCCCTTTCACCTCAAAGCTTAACCTCTGAGTTTCAGTACACGGGCAGCAAGCGAGGCTTCTGCAAGGCACGGGTCGCACATAGCGATGAGCTACACGCACCGCTCCAGACCGTCAACGCAAAAGCTGGTCTAAGTGCTTCAAGCGTAACTGTGAGCCCAAAAGGCCCCTGCCAAAGTGCAAAGATCAGCAGTATTTTCAAGCCTGTTTTGAAGGTGCTTCTGAGTCTTCCCATCTTTACTCAGAGGCTGCTGCCTATCCCCATGACCACAATATATTAGCTCCAGTAGCTTCTCAGCGACTCAGCTTTGCCACAGCTTCCTGCTTTTGAGCATACCCTCTGCACTCAGCTGGAGCTCTGCCAGCCACCAGCTTTCGCTCAGCCTTGGTTCAACCTAGTACGAGCTGGGGTGGCGGAGGGGAGGGGGTTGGCTTTTTGTATTGGAAAAAAGAAAAAAGAAAAAAAAAAAAAAAAGAAAAGGAAAAAAGAAGTCCATGTGCTGCACCTGAAAACCATAGAAGAGCTGCTGTTTCCGATGAAACCTCCTGGCTCCTGTTTTAGAGACAGCTCACAGACCTCAATGCATGGGTAGCTCTAGCAAATGTGCTCCTAGTTATTGACAGTTTGTTTCAGGAACCTTCACCTCTCCCTCAATAGAATCATAGAATCGTAGAATGGTTAGAGTTGGAAGGGACCTTAAAGATTATCCATTTCCAAAACCCCTGCCATGGGCAGGGACACCTCCCACTAGACCAGGTTGCTTAAAGCCCCGTCCAGCCTGGGTAAATAGATTGGCTAAATCCTTGCTCATTTACACCAAAGGCAAAATTAGTTTGAAAAGAGGTGGGTAGACTCTGAAGAAATGCCCACAACTATTTTTGTAATGCATTTAGCTAATTGGCAGTGCTGATCTACCCAGCATCCCAAATGAAGGTGGGCCCTTGAGCTAGGTCTACAGTCAGGGCTTGCCTTTGCTGCTGAAAGAGCTGTGTTTGGGGTTTTTCTCTCAACCTCAGAATGGCTGAGGTGCCTGAGTTATCCTGAGGTGAAACTATAATAAAGAGACAGCATTTTATTTTGACTGGGGTGAATTTGCTGAAGTCAGTCCTCCATCCCTGAACCCCACCTCACCATGAGTTTGCCTTGGAGTAAAACTGAAGGACCTCTCTTCCCTGTATTTTTTCCCTGATTAGTCAGCTGAAGCAGCTTGGCTGGGCTTTAACATATTTTACCTAATGCAAGTGTTAAAATCCTAAGGACATCAAGAAGTGCTTTACCTTAGCCTGAGAATCAAATGGTTGTACAGTGTCTCACCTGAAACTTCATACCTGTGCCAAAATAACAAATACAGAAATGTGCTTAAAAAACCCCAGGATTAGACATGTCTTCACCACATCTCCCTCAACAGCCGGATGGGCTCAGTAGGAAGAGAGAGAAACTCGGTTTTTCCAGCACTGGCCTGTTTTATGACTCTGGGCAATAGTTTCCCCATTGTTTTCCCCCCTTGTTGTCTTTATCCCTGCAGCTGAGAGCTCTCTGGGGCAAGGACAATGTATCATCCCAGGCAGGACCTTGAGTAAGGCTTCTTGTGCCATGGCAGTGGAGCAAATTACTCAAGATGACAGTTGGGTAACTGAAGTGCAGTGCAAATCAGTGTCCTTGTGTGTCACACCCACACCCACAGCAGTGGTTTGACATGCATTAGGGACTTACCTCATTTGCCCCTGTTGACCTGCAGGTAAATACAAAGCCACGCTTTTCACAGTGACTTTTGGTCTAGGTACGTGAGCAAAGTGGGAGTGAGGAACCTGTTCCACCTTCATTATTTTGCAAAAGTCTTGCTGGTTTCCTCTATAACAGGTGTTCTGAATGCTGGCTTATATGCAGAACCCATGCTTTTAAAGCAGGTTCTGCTTCAGTTTTGTTTTTTTTCTAGTGGGTCTTGTAACTAGGAAAGCAGCACAATAAGGACAGAATTAAAAGTGGGCAAGATTACATCAGAATTTTGCAAAGAGATGGTGCTCTTTCAGTTACGGCTTGAACAGAAAACATCACAGCTACATTTGTCACTCACCTGTGATCTCTCCCCATCAACATCTATTAAAATAGTTCATTGACAGAGAAGAAAATACAGAAACTCAAGTGAATACTAAGGAATATTCACCAAAGAAAATGCAAGCATTTGTTAGTAGTGAATATACTAGAAGTAATACTTGCATCAGGAGGCCAGGTGTGAATTTGATCTCTATCAATTACTATCTATGCCCGCATAACTTCAATAAGGGGCTGCGGTCCTCAAAGAGTTATACTAATATATGATGTGGCACTTAGGGACATGGTTTCATGGTGGACTTGGCAGTACTAAGGTAGCAGTTGGATTTGATGATCTTAAAGGTCTTTTCCAACCTAAACTTTTCTATGATTAAGTGCATTAAGTCAGGAGAGCTTATATTTCTGCATCCATAGCTACTGCTCATACCAGCATGTAGCTTTACTTTGATATGTCTTTGTCCACACGAGACGACTACTGCTTTTAAAAAATACATATTTCTAAAACAAGAAGTGGAGTGATTTAAAAGCCTTCAAGGTTGATAATCCCCAAGAGACACGCTCTGTTCTAGTCAAGGAACAGAGAGTGTACCATGTGACCAGTTTGTTCAATCAAAGCAGTTTTAATATCGAATGAATGAAACAAAGAAATTTTAGAATGAAACAGAAATTCAAAGTAATTGCTTTGCCAGCAATTCCAGATGAGATAGAAGTAGCAAAACCTAGTAGCAATCCTGGGATTGTGCAAATAACTAATTTATTGGTTCACTTGAATTTTTTAAATGCAGAGTTTGATAAAAATGCAATTCAGATCAACTCAGAATGAAAATATTCTGAAATTTTGGTGAGTCAACAGAGTTTGAAGAGTAATTCCAAAATTATTTATTTCGGTCAACATGAATCCAGGTGTACTTTTTTTTTTCTCAACACAACATTTTAATGTTATTTTTTTAAAACTACATTAACACGTATTATGAATCTCAACTGCCTATTAAAGAAAAATGTCAATATACTTCATTTTAAAACATGAAAATGGAGTTTTGTGTCTATTTAACAATTCAAGATTTCTTCTTCTGAGCAAGTGGTGTGCTGTAACCAATAGCAACTCACAAAATATTTCTGTCCATTTGCATTCTTTATGTTTTATTAAATAAATAAAAAACTGAGGGGAAAAAAAAAGAGCTTAGTTTTGATTTAGTTGTTCCACCATCACTATGTCAAACTCTGGACCTAAGGCAGAATCTTGATGTTCTGCTCCCAGCCCTGTCATTTCCCAAGTGCCAAACCCACCTCCACCACCCAAACACAAAGAAAATTGATGGCTCCCAACTCCTCCTGGAGCAACTCAGGATTTGCACACAAGTGGAAGATTACACAGTGTCTTGAAGTGGGGAGCTGAGGATGAGGCAATGACCTACATCAGCATAAGCGCCAGAAGAACTGCCAGCACTGAGGACCACAGAGACGAGCCTTCATGGAAGGAAGGTGGTGAGATCCCTACTCACTTACTGAATATCTCAGCTTCGAGTGGGAAAATATTTGGATCAATGATCTCAGGAAAGCAATGAGAGACAACTGCAAAAAAAGAGTCTCTGTAGTGACAGGATCACACCAGTAAGAAAATACCCCATCAATCCCATTTTAGAAGAATCTATTGAAGGGGGCAAAAAAAAAAATAAAAAAAAATAAAAAAAAAAGCAAAACAGCATTCTGTTATTGGCGTAAGAAATCCTCAGTGGGTTTGAACCATAACCTCAGATCTTAATTCTGGTACTAGGACCCTGGATCTCTGTTTTTCTCTTTCTTACAGTTGCAACTAGAAAGGAGTGGAAACACACCTCGAAGTGGCTGGATTGTAACTGCTTCACCTTGGGCTGGGAATCCAGGTTGGGAAACAGAGTACAGACCTTGTGCTGCGAACAATGGCTATTTCTATTTTGTGAGCCCAGCTCTGCAGGGGAAGGAGTAAGTTTCCAGGCACTGAGACAGCAACTCCTCTCACCCAGAGGTTGACTTCTTCACCTGCTTTAGAGGGTCGCAAAGGAAACAGCTAACTCATCACTTTTGGTTGTCAGTTAAAACTACAAAGAGACCCTAAAAAAAGTTTTATCCGCTCTTGTCAAACTTCAGTTGGGAGCAGCAGATAGAAGCTGCAGTTCGTTTTCTCTATTTCACCACAAGGGTGCTATAAATAGAAGCCTGTGTGTGGCTTTCTGGCTGTCTGAATATAAGCCTCACACCTTCTCCATTTTTTTTATTTTTTTTTTTAACACCCACATAAACATTTGCATGTCACCAGATCCGCAGAGACACACATTTTCCACAACATGCCTATCAAGAAGAAAAAAAAAATAAAACTAACGAAGAAAAGAAGAGTTGTGTGTGTAAGCCTGTGCGTGTAGGGGTGTCTGTCCACACGTGTTTGCATGCGGCAAGGTTTATGCTCGTGTAAATTGACCTTCAGCAGCCCTTAAATTTTGACCTTTGGGATGCTTATAAATTCACTTTGCTGTCCTGAATTTCACGTCTGGTCTGTTGTGTGCTGCGATGTTTTTCTGTCACTAGGCTGTGACTTGGCATTATTAATACCCCTGCCGTGAGTAGCAAAGAGGTTCCTGTGCTCTTTCCGTTGCACGATTTTTCAAGTCCCCAAAGTGTATTCGGACTGGCCTAATGCTGAGTTGCTTTGCTGGCTGAGCTGGAAATCCACCCTGGGAGATGGAGAGGCTCAGCAGAAGCTGTGACCACCTCCTCTAGGCCAGCATTGGAAAAGCTCAGCCAGGAAAACCTGGAGCTGCTGAGGCTGCAGCAGACCCGACCCTCTGTAAACTGGGCTCTGGAGAAGTTGAGGGTGCCCCCTGCAAAGTGCTGAGCACTGAGAACACCAAGAGCCTTCCAGCATTTGAGGGACCAGTTCCCTGCCTCACATCAGGGCTGCTTCCTGTTAGAAGTTTCAAAGAGGTAAAACACAGTGTAGCTGCTCTGCTTTCTGCTCACCGTTCTGAGGTGTAGCCCTGATTGCTCTGCCCTACATTAGCCTGCAGAACACACTCTTCTTCACATTATTTCAGGTTTCAAATTATTTTTTCTTCTTTATTTTTCCCTTCTTTTTTTTTTCTTTTCCTTCTCTTTTTTTTTTCTTCTCTTTTTTTTTTATATGTTTTTTCTTTTCATTTTTATATAGCTAGTGCATCACAGAGTGCTGGCACAGGGCAAAAATCAGCCCTCGAGAGACTTTTAAAGTCACCCTGGAATTACATTTTTATGCTAAAAGGTGCATTTTCCTTAAGTCATCTTCCAGACTGGATTGCGTAAAAAAACCCCAACTTATGATACTCAAGCTGCCTGAGGACCTGCGCACGGGTATAGACAGTTGCAAAAAAACGAGAGAAAAAAATGTTGTGAGGTTTTTCTCACCCCCTCCCTCCTCTGCACAGGTGTTCAAATTGCAAAGATCCAAACTAACCTTCAACATCGGTTTGAAGATGTGAGGTTGCAAAAGTAAGGGGGAAGGATTCTGTTTTAATTTTTTACTGAAAATTGAAAACTTAGTGATGTTTTTATAGACATTCTGAAGTTCCAGTACTGACACAGTCTGTTTACACTTGCTTTACCGCTTTCCTCTCCGACCCAACATTACCTACCAGTATAATATAGCAGTACGTGTTTTCAATGACAGTATCTTGTCATGCAACTCTCCTGCCACAGCCTGTTTTTAAGAAACTCTACAGATGCATACAAGCTTACAAGAATTGCTTCCTTTATTGACTCATGTCCATGCACTGTGGTTTAGGCATATATCATCTTAAAGGAAATGTGTACATTCATGAACAAGACCATCACTGAAAAATTCACAAAATGTTGCTCAGGGTAACCATGTTAACTTCCTTTAAAAGTGAGTTAAGTCTCTTAAAAAGAAAAAAAAAAAAAAAAAAAAAAAAACAAGAAAAAACCACTGTACTTGACTCAACTGGGTGTCCGTGATGCCATTACAAACCAATAAAAAAGTGTTTTAGTTACCTTTTCAGAATAAGAAAATAAAAATAATACATGAACATCATCTGCACTCCAACTACGTAGCTGTAGCCAGACAAAGCTACGGCTGGGCAGAAAGTTTTTCATGATGCATGGCTGACTTCATTGATGGTTCTCATTTGTCACAAAATTACTAGCAGGGCGCTCAAAGGCACAATGGCAGCAGAATCTACAGCAGCCGGAGATTCTGCAAGTGATGGGATGACGTTAGCAGCAGCGGCAGAAGCCTTGGTAGAAGCTACATGAGAAGTTTCTGTGTTTACCATGAAAAATGGGTTTTGGAAGTGAATTTCCCATGGCACTAAATTGATTGCAAGGGAAGGATACAGAATCACACCAGCCGAGGCTCTGGTCTATCATTCAATTAAGGAACTGAATGTATGAAATGTCTTGCTTTGTTGTTTTAACTAGGCTGCAAATGTGTTTACAAGATAAAATAAAAGGAAACTGTTGTCTGGTTTCTTTAAAATGTCCATCTTTTTGACCTTTCCAGGTGCCTCACGGGCTCTCAGTAGCAACTGCTGCTATGTTGGGAAATAGATGTGGAATGAAAAATGACCTTAAATATAGAAATAGAAACTCATCCAAGCGAATTCTCCCAGTTTCTGCAAAAATTACTTTCTTTTATAATATAACCAACTTTCTACTGAGATAGTTGCCTCCAAATGACCAGAGTGAAGATATAGGAAGACTGATATCTAGATGTTACCTCCATTCTCCTTGATGTGTCCTATAGAGGAGGTCCCTCGTTGGTGACAGACCTGACAAAGCAGTGTGATTTTTTTTTCATCTGGGCCTTTACAACATTATTCTGAAGTGGTTTTGTGTTTTTTTTTTAAATCAGTCTCCTTTTCATTCTCCTGAAGACAGTCCGGTCATCGTGGTACGGTTAGGGAAGGGGAGGAGGCTGCTGAGACTACAACACGAGTGCCCTGATCCTCAGCCTCTGATCTCAGTGTGAACAGCACCAACAGTATTAAAAGGAGGATCCTGTCCATGCAGCACAGTGTAGCACCAAGCTAATGCTTCAGGAGAGAACATGAGACAAAAGTGAGAAGGCATATCGTTGTGGGAAGTACTAGCTAGAGTCTTAGCAGGGCAGATGAGCTTCAACTAGACTAAAAGAAGAAATTACCCAAGGAAGGACTTTTAGCAAGTGAAGAAGCTCTTTTGAGAGGTGTTTTGGTGAGAACCAAAGCATCCAGCAGTGTGATGGAATTCAGACAGAGTAACTGTCCAGAGATCAAATTGGGGGATGGTTTTAAACAAGCAGTGGTTACAATAGCTTAGAGATAAGTAAGGAGTACATTAATGTTGGACTAATTCTCTAACTTTTAGATGGCCTGAGTCTGGGGATATGCAATGGGGAAGGTTCTTTTATGGTACATCCCTACATAACTGGGATGTAAAAGAAATCATTATTTCCAGTAACAGCAATAAAACTTTCTGGATCATGTTAATTGGTACAAGGAAATACTGTCATGAAGAAGAATCTTTCTGAATCATGTTTAAAAATTAATACCAAATCAAATTCTTTTGTTGTCGTTGCTTTTTTCCCACTTCAGTATGTAAACTTTATAATTTTCTCTCTGGGGACTTTTCTTTCCGTTTCTGGCTAATCCCGAGAAGTATCCATAAACTAAGAAAAAAAGGCATCCCTTTAGGCTTTTTTGGCATAATGGTAATTTCCTATTATTATCAGAAGCATCTTTCAGCTAAGATATATCTCTGTAGGAAAATTCCTGACTCCTCTTTGGAGCTGTAAGATGTTCGGCAGGCTGCCTACTTCGCTTCATATCCATGAAGCTTTTTCTTCATATGGCAAATGACCTGGGACTCCTCTCTTTTCCTCATTAACAAATCATGAATTACAATTAAATCTGTTGATATGGATTAGATACCAGCTTATAAATAAAAGGAGACTCCAACCGTAAGACTTTATTATTGATTTTTCCCAGCACAGCCAATGGAAAGTGTGTACATTGGGCTACTTGCTAAATATACTAATATTTATCAATTAAGAAAGAATGGAACTAGTGGAAGTAGCTAATAAAGTGAACCTGCAAATGTACAAGTTTGGACTGGTACCTTCTATTTTTTGATCCCTGTATACTTTGAATTCCCAAAGAACGAAGTGCAAGGTAGATAAGTGTGGGAAGTCATTTATCTTGACCCCTCTGAATTATTCATCTCATCCAGCCACCACCTGGGAGGTAGGTACTTCCAGAAGATAAATCATCTTAACTTTGTTAACAACCCAACTTTGTCAGACTTACCCAGCCTGAGCGATAAGGTGCCTGACTTCTGCCTAAACTGTCAAAATCTGAAAATGGACAGAGCAAAGAGAGAATCCCCTGAAGATGCTGATCCCCTAAATGTGTGAATCATACTAGCAGCTTAGGACCCCTCATAAAATGCAGTCACATTGCTTCCTTTCTCAGAGTTAGCACAATCCATCCCTTAAAGAGAACTCTAAACATATGTAGTTGAATAGTGAACCAAAATCCTCTTTGGGGCCCATATGTCTCTCCTCAGCCACTACCACTGCTCAGCAGGTGTTTGTAATGCTTGTGCTATTAGCCCATCCCAGGATGAGACCTCTGGGAGCCTGCCTTTGGAGATGATCCAAGGAAGGCCAGCAGAGTACTTCTGTCATATGTTTGTTTGGGATGTGCGGTTGGGCAGTCATCCGATGCTTTTCTGGACTTGGCTGATTCTGAGCAAAAGCTGGATATGCGTAAGGTTTGTCTCCAACCCTTTGAAATGCAGGGCACTGAGGAGTGCTGAGAGAGCTACATGTGGTTTTGAGGGATATGTGTTTAAGGGCTTTGGATGCTCCAGACAGGTAGCTTTTCAGATTTGGAGTTGTCCAGAGAAGCACATTAAGAGATCCTGGAGAATGTTATGAGGAACCTAGGCCCTAAATTTCTCTCCACGACATGCAAGCAAGGCTATATCCTATGGTGTCCCCAGGGTATCCTGAGCCTGGACCAGTGCAAGCAGTCAGAATATTTGGCCTTGTGGGGCCCATGAGAACACCGTAAAAGCACAATGTGGCTAAAACTTTCTACAACAAAAGTCTCATTAATAAAGACCTTTAATATCAATAGTCCCCAAACTTCACTGGCCAAAGTCCACCACACTCAGCAAGAATGTGCTAAGGGAAACATTAAAAGCTGTTCTTCCTTTCAACCTGAACTGAAGCAGCAATGGCTTTCTGAGGCTTACACTGTGGATTCCATCAAGCCTTGAGGCACAGGTTGGGTCTGCTGTTTTCCAGAGTTCTCCAAGTCAGTATTTGAAATACAGGCAGACTGGATTCTCTTCTAATTTAATGTAAAACCACCTGTTTTGGTTACATTTTTTCATGGCATAATGTTCAGAGAGTTCATACTTCACCACTCTTCTGTTACACGCTATCCAGTGGAAAAGAAGGAAAGAGAGGGAAGGTACACGCAAGCTTGCATAACTTCAGAACGGAGTTTAATGAGGGAGAGCGTAACACTTAATTCAAAACCAAAGCATCCATTAGTACGTTACCTTTCCACCATATCAGTGCAATACACTTCATTCCCCTTTCCAAATACCATTTAACATAAACCATTTATTCTTTCAACTTTTCCCACAAGCGTTTTAATGCAGGATTTGGACACCTTTCAGGAGAGCTGTGTGATGTAATGCATTTGAGAGACATAACAATATATGTGGAAAATCTTTTGCAACATGAATAAAAATAACCGCTCCTTTCAAAAGACAAAATCTGACTTGCTGTCAAGGGTTGTGAGGAAGGTGGGGAGAAAGGAAATTGTCTTCAGAGTTAGTATTTCTAGATTATCATATACAACCAGATTTTCACAAATGGACCAGGTATGTTTAAACAGCAAAGGACTAGATTGGGTGCTGAAAGGAGCAGAGCTTCATGCACTTGTTTTCCTCCTTAGTAGGGTCAAGAGTTCCACATTCCTAAAGGAACACTGTTTCCAGGACCCAAGCAACTATCTATATTTTCATATATTTCCACACTATGATGTGTACATATCTACGCCCAAAAAAAATGGAATGATTTCCAAAAGTTACAGTCATATGAGCTAAATGGACATCTGACCAGGATGATTCCTTTCAGCCTGAATGAGACATCTTTAGATGACTACAATGGTAGCCCAAAGACTCTGGGCTCAGCAGCCTCTGTCATGTTGCATACTTCACAGCTGAAGGTTCAGATTACTCACCATCCATGTATCCCAAAAAAGAAGAAGTCAGGAAAATAGCCAGAAGGCTTATGTGGATGAACAAGGAATTGCTAGGCAAGCTCAGAACCAAAAAAGAGAAGGTGGAAGCAAGGATGAGTAGACTGGGCAGAATATAGATAAACTGTCCGAGGGGCAGGAATCAGGCAAGTGAAAGCCCAGAGAGAACTAAATCTGGCCAAGGACATCAAAGACAAAAAGGACATGGACCTGTTGGAAGGGGTCCAATGGAGGGCCACCAAGATGATCAGAGGGATGGAGCACCTCTCCTGTGAAGACAGGTTGAGAGAGCTGGGGCTGTTCAGCCTGGAGAAGAGAAGGCTCCAGGCAGACCTTAGAGCAGCCTTCCAGTATCTGAAAGGAGCTACAGGAGAGCTGGAGAGGGACTCTTCGTCAGGAAGTCTAGTGACAGGACAAGGGGTAATGGTTTTAAATCGGAAGAGGGGAGATTTAGATGAAATACTAGGAAGAAATTCTTTCCTGTGAGGGTGGTGAGGCACTGGAACAGGTTACCCAGAGAAGTCGTGGCTGCCCCATCCCTGGAGATGTTCAAGGCCAGGCTGGATGGGGCTTTGAGCAACCTGGTCTGGTGGGAGGTGTCCCTGCCCATGGCAGGGAGGTTGGAACTTGATGATCTTTAAGGTCCCTTTCAACTCTAACCATTCTATAATTCTATGTGAGTTCATGGGAACTTCACAAACACAGCTCGCAGCCCAGCCTGCCCTATACTGCCACAATCCACAAGTGGTGGAGTTTCTCATCTTGTTTCCTTAACTCAGGAAATTCCTGATTTCATCTTTTCCAGCTAGTTGCAAATATCCACCAATCATTTTTTCCTCCTTCTGGGTTCGTGTAAAAGTGGAACTCCCAGGCCAGGCACTGATCAATATTTGCAACCTGTGCAGTCTCTGTATCACAGGGTACATAACCATGACCAGCTGACCAAATCCTTTAAGCATCATGGCTAATGGCAAATGCACAGATTTTTTTTTTTTTTTTTATTAGAATACAGTTAGGAGGAAACACAGAAAAGTCTGGGAACTCAGGAAGAGTTTCAGTGCATTGGAAGCTCTCTGAAAATTTGCTATCAATTAGAATGAGATATAGTCTTCTAGGTTTGCACATGTTAGCAATATTTGAATCCACAAGGACATCTCATTGAAGACAACAATATTTTACTGTAGTCGAAGAACAGAGATACAACTGAGTGTGATACCATGAGTAACAAAGGAGGAGAGCTATCACAATTTTTCATTATAATTTTTAGCTGCCAATTTAGTTCTACGTACTGACTTTTAAGAGTCCCAGATCACAAGGTTTTGACCTGAGGTATATAAATTCGTCATGAAATTGAACTTCTGACTCAAATATAACCTCAAATACACAACAATTCTCAAGAAAAAACTCTGATGTCTTTCTGAGGAAAATAAAAAATAAAAAGAAACAAACCAATGGAATCTTTAAAAAAAAAAAAAAAAAAAGGGAAAAAAAAGAGAGAGAGAGACTAAGGAAAGGCTACATTTGACCAAAGGAAGACAAACATCTGGTTAGAGAAGGATGCACTTTCAAAAATATTTTTTCCCCTGTATCCGGGTTCATCTTTGTTAGCTCAATAAAAATTATAATAATGGGGTGTGCCTGTGAGACAGATAACTATCTGTAAAACACTGAAGTAATGCTCACACTGTGCTGCCAAAGCCCTAGAGATTAATTTTTAACAGGATGCTTGATATTCTTCCCACCCCCAAAATCTACTTGAGCACCATCTACAACTTCCTTGCTAGTGATTTCTTAGCTTGCGTTCAGCTTATGAGACTGCATCAAGGACAGTGCTGTTAACCAAGCAGAAAAACTCATCTCAACATTTCAGATAAAAGCATCTTACCCAGGACCCAGCTGGTGGTAGATCAGGGAAACAAAAGCAGCAGATCTTTCAGGCCACCCATTAGACTATTCCAGGTGCCTTCATTCTACCACTGCTGCCTGGGGTTAGGCTGGGTGATTGCATCTCATACCAGTCTTTGCTGGGGAAGTGTCTTCTTCTTTAGTTCCTTCTCAAGGAAAACCCCTACGGTTGGTTACCGAATGCGCTCCCATCTGTTTAGCACAGGGATAGATAGGGAGCAATGATATTGTGGTGAGATTGGGAAGTTTCTGTTTTCCCCATGAGCGAACAGATCCTGTGCTCAGCACAAAAGCAGTCTGAGAAGAGCAGCTGTGTGCCTGCCTGGGTGAATTTGGAGGTGAGATGGTGGCAGTTACACAGTTACCAACATTCCTAGAGAATAAAAGGCAAGTGGGCTCTCTCTGATCTCTGTGTTAAAGTTGGGGCAATGTAATAGGAAGAGGAGTAGATGACCACAAAAAATAACCTCAAAAACTTACTTGGGAGTGCTCTTTCCTTTCAACTTGCACAAGAAAATACCATATTACTATTGTATTGTCCTTTATAATTGAAGGTAACGCCACTGACAATGTAATTCCTGTTGTGTACATGTGTGTGAGTTAAAAAGTCCTTTGTGTGAATGCTGGTTTGGTTGCACAAGCAGATTGAGGAAACTCGTGCTGCTGGTTGCCTCTTCCTAGTTATCCTGTGCAGCTATGGCAGTGAATCCCAGGGGAAAAGGATCTCTCTCATGGAAATGTAATTACATGAAAGATCAATCAGCGACATCACCTCAAGGAAGTCTTGGTCTAACAGAAATTATGTAGACATGGTGATATGTTGTCTCTAGTCCATTTTTCCCCAGTATAGCTCTGATGAAGCTTTTTTGTCACAAGATGCTGGGATGGCATTCCCACACATTGACACCCAAGATGACCATCCAGCATGAGCTTTTTCTAGCCCCTGTTGTCCATGCTGTAGGACAATTTTCCACTGATACATGGGAGACAAAGTCTGACTTCTGCTGTATATGGAAAGAAAATAATTCACTGATGGAGTAACAGATATTTTCATGAAATTACAAGATTTTTTCCATTTTTCAGATCTGACAAGAAGGGTAAAGGCACCTGCACCTTGCATGTTTTATCTGACTCCCTGACTGAACCTATTGCCCCTTCCTTTAACTGGCCCTTGAGCAACCGGCTAAGATCCACAATGCAGATGTCCACACAGGGACCGATAGGTAAAAACCACCTCCCAGAGATTGTGGTCTTCACAGGCGTGTCCACAGCAACCGAACTGCATAGCCCCAGAACCTCAAAGCAGCCTCCCTGTACCACCAGCAAAACACTGCGCCAAAGGGAAAGGGGTAGACCCCTACATGGGTGACTGGTTTCTTCTGGTACAAACACACAAATACTTGCGGCAATGCCCTTCTGTATAAGGGCATCGCTTGCCTATAGCATCTTCTCCAGATGCAAATAACCTTGTCACCAAGTTCCCTGCAGGGCACCTCTCACCTTAAAGAAAGCTTCTAATTTCTCCCAAACAAGGGAGGAAGGAAGAGCTTGTGGTTAACACAGCAAATGGAGGCTCAGGAAATCTATGTTCATATCCTGGTTCTACCACAGGCTTCCTGTGTGACCTTGGGCAAGTCCCTTAATCTCTCTCTACCTCCCTTCCCCCATGTGTAAAATGTGGATAAAATAGTTCCCACTCCTAATGGGACCCAAATCTTAAACTGGCTTATGAATGCTACCAGACAGCAACAAAATACTTGTGTCTGTGGACCAATCCTCACTCACCTGTGAATGATCAGCTAACAGGAACTCGCAGCTTTAATGTTCGTAAATATTCTCCACTACCTAGATTACCATAAGTTTCAGTCCATCAGCCTTATATTATTGGGTATTAACAAGTAATTCTAAAGCTTTGAATGGCAAAACCTGGTTGATCAAAATGGGTCTGATATTTCCCCTGTGCCCATCAGATTTACTGAGGTGGTGGCTGGAAGACTTTGTGAACTGTGGTTGGTTTGTTGTATAATTTTCTGTAACAAAACAAAACAAACAAAAAAACACCAAACAAAAACAAAAAAAAAGAAAACACACACACAAAAAGAGAAATCTAAACAAAACTAGGCCTTAATTTATGCTTGCAACAGTACTTTATTGTTTATAAAAGACATCCTGGTTAGTCTTTTAATAGCCCATTGAGTTCCTTGTACTCCACTCCTGTAACTGACCAAAAACATGATGTCCTATGCTCTTGTTTCTGGACAGTCATGAGTTGTCCCCTCTTCTCACTCCAACCAGTAGGTTGGAGAAGGTTTTCAGCCAAAGCCTTTCCATTTAGAGTTGCGAATGTGACAAAGCTGGGCCACAGAAACATAGACAACAGGTTGGCAAGTCCATCAAAACCAGATGTGTTCACGTTTAAGACCAAAAAAAAAAAAGCTGTGAGATTTTATTTAAAACATACATTCTGTTCCCCCATCCCTTTGAAGAGATCATGTGGGATAATTCGAAGTCTCCTTCTTACACAAACATTGCAAACATTTCCTGTTGGTAACTATAAAAGGACAGCCTAGCTAAGTAAACAGTTCTCTTCAGAGTTGTGTCTAAGCAGGAAAGCCCTGTATTCTTCACCAATAGCTCCATTGATGACTACAATTGTTCTGGTTATTGTTTGTATTCGTAATAACACTGATTATAACAAAAGATCAAAACAGGAACTTCCTTAAACTTATTAAATGCTTGCGATGGGGGCCTGGATGTTACTGGCATAAGGATGGATGTGTGTTGACATACTAGAAACGGGGGAACCAGGTCATCAGCTTGTGTAAACCACTGTCTTCACCAAAGTAAAGCTAAGCAGCTGAGGACCTGCCTTCATAGTGGCATCTTGTGCTGTCCAAGTGATCAAAATACTCTGCTGCTGACCACTAAATTTCTTGTATGATGAATTAAAGGAAAATTGAAGTTTGAGAAAATGAAAGAATGGGACCAAAAGCATAATAGGAGTTCATGGCAGAGTTTAGGATAGGACCCAGACCTCCTGTCTCTTGCTGTGAGTGTCCTGTAGGAGTGTCTCTGAGACGTTCAGTGATCCTCAGCCAGCCAATGCACTGTCTCCTTTTCTGTGTTCTTCTCTCTTATCAGTTATTATTTTCTGTCATTATTAGCTTATTGTTCTACCTGCTATGGAGGCTACAGCCTTCTTTCAGATTTACCAAAGGGGAAACCCTTAATCAGCCATTGAGGTATAACAAACCACCTGCTGCTGCCACTGCTGAACACACCACTCATGGTATTTTCAACTTCTACACCACCATCAGCCGACCTCTTCAATATCACATGAAGAAACATACCCATGCTGGGTAAGATACTGAAGATGTAGCTTTGAAGTGGATGACTTATGGTACCGTCTTCCTTTGCCCACAGTTTTTTTTGATTCCTCAATCCTATGTCCTAAGTGTGTGCATCCTCAGCACTTAGGCAGAGAATCAGTAGATAAATGGCTGATAATATCATATAATTCTAAATTCTGGTTGGCTTGCTATTTGTTCTCTCTCCCTGGAAGACCAAGATTAAGCCACAAGTCTGACCTGGAATGGAGAACTTCCACTGGCCCAACCAACAAACTTCCATTCTTTATCAGTCTAGGTGTCCCGCAACTTAACAACTTTGATACAGTGCCCAGGAGGACATAGTTCCTAGTAAGACAATATGTGATGTTTAGAAAGGCTTCTAAGCTCCAAAAAACATAACTTGGGTTAAGAGTAACAAGAAGATATTTTACCATTTTATAATTCTTTTTGACTGCTTTTTTGTCAGACAGCATTAGAGTAATGGCATGGGTAGGCACTGCTTGTAGAGAGAAGGATCTCCTACAGTAGCTCGAAAAATAAGGAGAACAAAATGTAAAGTGATGCTGTAAGGACCAATAAATTCTACTTCAAGCTGCAAACCTGAATGTGTTTGGAAAGGAGACGTGACATCAAGGACAGAGGGAAACCATGGCCATTTTTGTAGTTTACTGATGTAAGCAGTGATCTGTTTTGCCTGAGCTTGAGAAGAGAACCTCAGGTTGCTGGGTGCAAGCCTAGTACCTGTGGACATAACAACTCACTTCTGGCTTGTCCAGAGATCTCCATGCCATATAAAGTATGCAGATGGGATGGTCAGACTTTCTAAATCTGCTTCCTAAGTCTCCTTTCTACACCTCTGTAGGCAGACAGACAGTATCCGCTATGCAAGGAGAAGGGTGCCTGAGAAGACAGCCCAAAGGCCAGGGAGGAAACTTTCCTGCAAGTCCCTTGCAGTGACTGAACGGGGATCAACCTTTACATTTTTCTTGCCGGTACCCTCAGACAGTATCACCATGTTTGTGAAAACCTTGACATACTCAGCCCCAGCATTGCCTCTAACTGAAGAGAGGGAAGAAACCCATTTGTTCAGCTCTTGTTGAGCTTGAAAAATTATTCGTGCTGCCTGTGTGTAAAAGAGGTTTCATATAAAGTCAGGTGGGCCACCTCCCAGCTAACACAGGAGACTTGCTGTGGAAAGTTGTTCTCCTTTCCCAGATGAGGGACACAGGCTTGTGTGACCCCAAGAAAATCCCTTGTCATTTCCCTTAGTCCATCTGCAGATGTAATCACAATTCTCTTCTTTTCCCAGGATTAGGAGCAATTCCTTACACACATGTACAGCACTGGGTGCCATGGCAGCTCAAGGCGCAATCCACATAACCACTGGACCCTCCATGAGGAGAAGACTGGACCATCACATAATTACAGAAAGAACCCCCCAAACTAACTTCACGTAACACAGAGAAATTTTGGGGGGATTTAAAGCCCAGCACATGAACTACAAAATTCTCAGCCCCCAGTCTCACAGAAGATCTGCAGGACTCAGCTGCCCAACTTGAACTTGAAGTGCTCACCACCGCAGCTGATGGCTCTGTTGTCCTCCTCCATAAACAACCCATAGTAAAACCAGGGCAGTCAATGGCACAGCCGAAAAACCCTAATGCCTCTCCATCTTTTAACTGGGATTTGTTCCCACTACAAGCCATCTCAGCCAGTTAAGTGGCTTGCCGTTACTGTTTTGCCCCAAATGACATCATCATTTGGCTTTCTGAGCATACCTCTTTGGCTCTAACCCCCCCTTGGCTTTTTTCCCTGTAAACAGGGCCTGATTAATGTTGCAGAAGAAGGGCTGTGAATCACGTATTCCATTCTCTTATGGGAAGTCAGAATGTCATTTTTTCCTAGTTTTAAGTGCAGAGAATTGGGATATTTAATGCAGAATCCCTAGCAACGACACAGAAACTGCAGCCTGAGCCCACAGCTGCAAGCTTCCCAACATACTTTCTGTAACAGCAGCTGATGAATCACCCACTAGAAGACATGCACTTTAAAAAAAAATAAAAAATGAAACGGTATTCACTGATGCTGCCCATTATTACCCAGGCCCAAACACATTACAAGGATATTCTTTGATAAGGAACGGACCCTCACACACACATCCACAAATCTCTGCTGGGCTGTTTAAAGGCTGAATAGAAATAGTCCGACAGCCACAGATGTTCCCTCTTCAATCCTGGGTGGCAGCATTTTACTGCCCATGGTACTCATCGCTACTTATGCTTCCAGCTGGTAGCCAAAAGCTGACACTTCCTCTGAGCTTTTCCTTTACAAATGTAAGGAAATTAAAAGCAAGAGTTTGCAAAGCAACTCAGGGAACCTGCTGCAGTTTCTTTCTCTTCCCTTCTTCATGGCAGTCTTCCTTAGTTTTTAAAAATAAAATAACAAAATAAAAAATAAAGTCCGATTTTGACCAGTCTTTTAAAGGGGTTGTGTATATACTGAGCATGAACAGTATGGTAGAGGTCCAGAAGAAGGGTATTATATAGGAAAGGCTTAGGAAAATGAGCAAAGATCTACACTTCTTAAAAAACACCTACTTGGCAAGTAGCACTACTAAATTTCCTGCTGGTATTATGACCAACAACGCAACAAATGAAACAGAAAAAGCAGTCAATAGTTAAATGAAATAGAGGAGCATTTCTTTGCAGGAAGATCGTTTCAATCATATGCAGAATTTACCTGATGTGGACGATGCACCCCATAGACTGAAAAGAGCATCCAGAAGGACTTAGGACCACACAGATCACACCAAGGTGCACTGAGAAACAGGCTCCTAAGCGCCTTAAACCCAAAGGGAATGCTAACCAAAAATTAAACTTTTCCCCTGACAGAAATATACTGAAGCCAAATATCAGATGAATCCGTGTGATGAGACGTTCAGAGATAACGAGGTCAAGAGCTGAAAAATAATCCACATTAACCTTGATACCATCACTGAGGATTGCTTACAGTGTATTATCAGTATTTATTCAGGCTATGAGCCCTGTTGTGCTAGATGCTGTAGAAACACATCAAGTATGTCTGACCCAAAGGTAGGGCAATAATGATAATTAAGGGATTGGAGCATCTCCCTGATGAGGAAAGGCTGAGAGAGCTGAGACTCTTTAGCCTGGAGAAGAGAAAGCTAAGGGGACACCTATGAATGCTTATAAATATCTGAAGGGTGAGTTGAAGGAGGATGGAGCCAGACTCTTCTCAGTGGTTTCCAGTGACAGGATGAGGGTCAATGGGCACAAGCAGGAACACAGGAAATTCCATTTGAATATGAGGAAAAACTTCTTTATGGTGAGGGTGCCAGAACCCTGGAAGAGGCTGCCCAGGGAGGATGTGGAATCTGCTTCTCTGGAGACCTTTAAGACCCACCTGGATGCCATCCTGAGTGATGTGCTCTGGACAATCCTGCTTTGTCAGGGAAGTTGATGATCTCTAGAGATCCCTTCCAACTCTGACAAATCTGTGATTCTGTGAAGATATTCAGAAGCTTATTTTCTGGCTGTGGCATAAGATTTGGACACGGAAATAACTTCAGAAAGGTCCTTTCACTTCTCTATATGCCATTTTTCATAATGAAAACAGAAGAATTATTCTCTTCCCTGTTCAGTCATCAGACACCCACGACCTGCACAACCCCTGATGAACTTATTTAGCCTTTACGCAATGCTACTTGAGAGCCAAGCAGTTGTCCCTGAGCACGCCAAGTGTGCTGCGCCTTCTGTGATGGGGAGAGGTAGTCCAGCTTTTCAGTCTCTCAGCATTGTGGTTGTAGCTAGTCCCATAGGGCCTGATAGATGAAGCTGATGGGGAGAGCTCCTGAGATTTACCCCACATCAAGGCAGAGGCAAGAAGGCAAGTCCTACCTGACTCTATCTGCTGCACAGGAGTCAGGATAGACTTGGACTAGATGTTGTGTTCCATCCCCAGGGGCCAAGCATAAGGAGTCATGTAGGAGGGAAGATGGAAGAGAATAGGGATATAGGTACAAAACCAGCACTGCTGCTAACTATCCTCATCACTCAGAAAAAGGTCTCCTATTTTTACAGCTCCATCTGATGTGAGCTACCCATATTAGGACATTTGAGGCCATCATCTCCAGAATCTGTGCCTCAGGACTTAAGAAAAGGCCTAGTTAGCTCAAATATGTGGCCTCCCGTGGCTTGTAGGTCCCATTTTCACGACAGCCTCCTTGCTAACAAAGCCAAGGGGGACTTGAAACCTTGAAAGGAATAGTTAGAGATGTCTCACAGGAGAGCAGTTCAACTTTCAAAGTTAGGTTACATAGCATCTGCACAACTTAGAGTCATTCCCTACCTCATCACATCACCTCTTGTTCAAGATGAGCCAAGTGGACTCATTTGCCAGGAAAAGACTGGTAAGCAATCTATCCTGAGCGATCTTCCTTTGGCTCCTTTGAGTTGGCCAAAAGGATGTCTGTAGTGGCTGTGGAACCAGTCTCAGAGATGCAGGTTGCTGGGCTAGCTTGTCCACTGTTCATCTCAAGATAGTTAGATCTTGCTAATGCAGCAGTTGCTGTGGCCTTATTGCCAGCCTAAGGCATTTTAACCAGTTCTACTAGGTGGAATTGGAAACCAGTTTTTCCTTCACCATTGCCTATCAGGAAACCTTCCTTTGCTACCTCTGTTCGTACCAGGAAACCCTGCCTTCCTACCTCTTTTCCTAGTCAGTGGACAATCAAGACTGGATGCGCAAAAGCAGTGTGAGGCCTTTTTGCCCCAGGGTAAATAACTCTCAGATTTAAGAACAAATAAAGCCACGCGGATGCCCAGAGCACCACTGCTGTGCCACGCTGAGGATGTAACTGTGCTGCTCCCCATTTGCATGTCACCCAGAGTAACAGAGACGGCACGAAATGCAGCCACTCTTGAGTAGGTGGAGGCGAGTATCCAGTTGACTCAGAGCATCATTCCACACCAGGGTAAAAATTTAAGGGCAACTGGAGGAACGGGAGGGGAACTTGCCTGACTCAAGAGTTTGTTATGTAGATACTGTTGTGTGGGGGAAAAAATAGCTGTAGGCTTTTCGTTAGAAGCTCTGTGTTCATAGAGGGCTATGGAGGTGGAAAGAGGGGGAAATGATTATTAAATCGTGATTGCTATCTGCAGTATTTACACAAGATAGGCCACACAAGTGTCTTAATAGTGGAAGCACCTCAACATTTATTTATTGTTATTGATTTGTATGAAATGATTTATGAACCATATGGTCTGGAGGGTGCTATAGAACAGAAAGGTAAAACTTTTTTTCTTAGCCAAAGGAAAAGACAGCTGAGAGAAACAGATGGGCCTCATCTCACCTGCTCTCCAGCCTCTTAATGTCTAGGACAGAGACAGTATGTGGAAATAAAGAGGTAATACCAAAGAATGAATCCTCTGACCCATGCCATATCCTTAGTTCCCAAGTGCAGGAACAGCAATATCTGTGTTGAGCCAGAGCTGACTACAAGCAAGCCACCAAGCAGGGTCCATCAAACTGCTATGGCAGGGGTTTTCTATTATATCGAGTACACCAGAGATTACCCCATCTTCTCACCCCGCTATCCACTTCGCCATAACTAATTTGGCTGTAAAAGTGAGCAGTCAGGAGGAAGGTGGCAAAGGTGCAGGACACCTCATGGTGATTTTGCTGCTGAACTGCTACCTGGTGATTGTGTCCCTGCGATACCTTTTTCCAGCTATAAGATCCTGTGGGCAGGCAATGCCTTGTATCACCAATGCATCCACCACCTGGAGCAACGGGGCCTCAGTTTTGGGAGCAGTCTCTGAGCACCAATCTTTATGACAGTAATTTTAATAAACAAGATATCTTTGAAAGGACCTGGAACAAGGGGCTGTTTTGCATCCCTCTGGATTGCTTTTGACTATTGGCCACGAGTAATAAACTATTAGGGAACAAAAAGCAAATGGAAAACAATAGAAGCAATCATATAGCTGGATGAATGTTTCACTTCAAATATTATTGTCTCTGCAAAGATATACAGCATGGATGTGTTATTGCAAAAAGAAATATGCATTGATCTCTTTACCAGGAAACAGGTATGACTGTATTATGTAAATATTACTTCATTTACTGTCAACAACTGTAGGCTTATTTTCACTTTGCAAACAGATGACAAACGTGCTTGGAGTCATACAGCATCAATCTTGAAGCTGACAAGCATCCCTCATTTTGCAGCCAATTTTTGAAAGTCAAAAGGCCAAATTCAAACTTGGGCTAATGCCATTCGCTCCAGTAAGAGTGAGATGCCAGATTCTCCGCGTTAGTGTAAATCAGATGTGCTCTATGAACTTCAACAGCCAAAGAAGTGGTTCTAAAGCTGTTGACTTCAAAGCTAAGTTTGGCCCACAAAGCTGAAGCACTGGGTGAGCAAGAGGTCTGAATTCCCCCGCGGTGGGAGCAAATGTAGCCCAGCAGGTTTCTATAGAAGTGAAAGATTAGTCACGATACTCTTCAATATGTCATTTGAAAACTCAGCTAACTCTGATGTGGTTGCTAACACCAATGAAAAACAGAGTTAAAATGCGAGGACATAACAAACTATATCCTTTCAGGCCTGCAGCTTGGAGACCACTGTGGAAATGGTTGCAGCTCCCTCAACCAGTCCACAGCTGCCCACTGGCTTGGGTTAGACTTCCTGAAAGAGGATGACTATGGCTTGAACTTGAGCTCATTAATCCCCAAAGGACTATTTTGGCAGTCATATAATTCCAGAGGGAATCATCCATCAGATCCTCCTCCTGCTCTCCTCCCCGTGTCTTTTGCCAGGAAAGATAATTTACCCTTCAGGGTCTCATCCGTGAGAAGGGGATACCCAGCCAGAAGTGTTCATCCAGCTCCAGATCTAAGACCCCAGGGGAATTTGAGAAGAGACTTGCCTCTGGTGGCTAATCACTTTGTGATATTACAGGCTGAGGTCTTCTTTCTCTCTTTTCCAAGTGTTGCTCTTGCAAAACAGAGCAGTCCCTAGGTTCCAACAGACTTAAGCTGTTCAATGAGACTTGGCTGGTCAAAGAGGTGACATTGCTCAGATCTGGATGTGTCTTTTGTAGGTTAGATTGTAAAACAAAATAATTCTCTTGTGATTGACTTACTCGTTTTTGAAACGTTCTTGTATGATGCTAACACAATATATGGGATTTCTAAAAGGCCTAATCAAATTTTCAGGGTGTCTAGTTCCCAAAACGTACTACTTGAAAGAAAGTGGTATGATAAGATGTAAAAGGGTGTGTTGCATGCTGGGGTGAAATGCTGGGAGGAAATATGGTTAAAAGGAGGGGAGTGAGAGCCAGCTCATACATAGAGAGAAAAGAGAGAGTTATACCATGGATCTAGCAGCTTTCTTGCATATGTGAAAGCCACAAGATCTATGTATAGCTCTCTCTGATTGTAAATTCTTTTTGAATACGGTTATTTTGAGCCATAGACTGCAGGAGGTGCCAGAAAAAAAATATCTGGCACAGACTCATAAGACTTGTGACAGTCCATTTAAATAGGACATACATGGACAGCAGAGCAGCCACCTCCTGAGACAAACCAGTATTTTCACTGAGATCTAAGAGGAACTGGTAATTAATTAATGTATCACCTGGTAGACATCTGTCAGAGCCCATTAGGAGCTCGAAGTTATCAAAATATGAACAATTAGAAGGCAGGTTGGAACAGAGATTGCAAAGAAACAACGCAGTTTGTTGGAGGACAGACCATGACCTCCTCATTGGCTTAGTGCTCAAGAGGGTTAAGAACGGGCAATAAGGAAAGTGGGTTTTATCTCAATCAGATCTTCTAGTAGTTTAAATACACTGAGATGGTTTTCAGAGACTTTGAAGCCCTCAGTGTTTCTTTGCTTGCACCATCACACATCCCAGAAAAGATGAGCAGACACCAAGGATTCCCACGGTCCTGAGTGGACTTCAGTCTGTGCCCAGAGACTGCTTAAGAGCACAGCAGAAGTACTGCACCTACAGGAATATCAAGGTTTTTGTATCAAAGAAAGTAGTGATTTCTTCATTTGGGAACTTCAAGAATGGAATTCATCCGACCAGATGAAGATGTCTATGACATTATCATCTAAGCTGATCTCCCCAGGCCATCTTTAGAGTCCATGGAGAGAAAAAGACCTTTCTGCCCTCCAAATCCCTGAAGTCTGCCATGGAAGCTTTGAGGAGCAGACCCTGAAGTTCCCTGTTCGCTTCTATTACCTCTTTCCCCCTTGCAATCTAGAAAAAACAGGAGTTAGGAGCTCAGAAGACATCTGTAGGATGTGGAGAGAAAAATGGGAGAGAGGTTTCTTAGTGAGTATTCACCTGATGAGTCAGAGGCAGTAGGAACAGGAAGGTGAGTGATAACCCTGGTGGAGGCTGAGGTGAGACCTATTTGAAGAGACATCTGTGTCAAGAATGCTGGTCTCCATCCCTCAAGGAGGGCTAGTCTGTAAAATATACAGAATGATATTAATCTGCTCTTACCATGGCCTTGATATATTCACAACTACTCCTGAGCCAATGCCCTTACTGGGAACACCATGCCACTATAAAACAATGAATTATTTTTCCTCTTTCCCACAATTACCCACAATACTTTTATTGAGACAGTGGAAAATTCTACCAGCCACTTAAGACAACCAGGATGCAGTTTGCAAGAAAGCTGGCCTCTCTTCTTGCTGGACAGGGAGATCTACTAAGGGGGGCATTTCTGGTCTGGAAGTGAAAAATATGTCACACACAACTGGTGTTTGTAGAAGGGAAGAAAAGCTTAAAGACAATGAAAAAGCATTGGTCTGAGGAGCTTTCAGGTGTGTCCTGTGTGTCCACTCTTAAGACAATGCTCACTAGAACATGACTATTGCATTTCTGCTTTGCAACGTGAATCTGTCCATCTGGCACCATTGCAGTTTGCTGAGGTTAGCACAATCAAGATGTGACATTGCATTTTAATAGCGGAAAGGCCATAGATTCCCAATGTCCAAGTATCATGACCTCAAATAAAACTCAAACCTTCTTATCAGTGAGATTGATTCCCACAACTACTCTTCCTTACCTTCTTCTATTGTCTGATTTTTTCCTTCTATCTGTCCAGCTCTTCACTTTCTTCCCTACTACCATCAGGCTTGGTAAAAACAATTCATACTAATTACTTGAAATATAGTGAGTATCACCACACTGGATGGTGTTTTCAGAATCATTCTGAGGC
>VXBW01003496.1:39344-131484 GCA_013400375.1 Thinocorus orbignyianus | reverse complement strand
ACTCCGGGTGGGGTCTCACAAGTGCAGAGTAGGGGTTAGAATCACTTCCCGCGACCCAGTGGTCACACTTCTTTTGATGAACCCCAGGATACAGTTGGCTTTCTGGGCTGCCAGTGCACACTGCCAGCTCATGTTGAGCTTCTCATCCACAAGCACAAGTCTTGAGAAAATAAAATGTCCCCATCTCTCAGGGAAGAGTTGGGAGGGATTTAATAAGGGGTCACTTAATATTTGAAGCAAAGCCAGCTCACTGGTAACAAAAATTTAAAAAATTTAAACAAACCTCTACGTTTCTTTAACATGAGCCCACTGTGACCTGTCCCTTCAAACAACAGGATTTGGTTTGGCAGGTGTCATGGATGCCTGAGTACTGAGCACAACTAGGTTTGCAAAGAGACTAGGTTGGAAAGCAGAAGCCTTGTCCAGCAACCCCTGTGTCCAGTGAGGGTTTCAGTAGACACTTTCTTTTTCCAGGGCACAGTGTCAACAAAGAAATAAATTGTGCTAACATGGGAAATTTTTACCTGCTATTCCTATATTGTCATAGTGTGTCATAGAGTGTGGTTACACCTATTCTGGAGCAGAGCTTCAGCATTTTAGCTTATTTTCACCTTGGCAATGAAGCTGGTTACCTGAGCTATCTGTGGAGTATCTGCACAGAAACTGAAGATCACAGCTATTTAGTTTAATCTCTCTTCAGACAGACAGTGTCTTATGGGACAAAAGATCAATGATAGAGTCAGTAAACAGCCCCTTTTCTTGAAACACACTGGCTCTGCTTCCTCAGTGGCCTCCCATCCAGATAACACCCATCCTTGTTCTTTGTTGTTTCAGGCTGTGAAGAAAATTGCACCTTGAGACAGTGCAGCCACATGACACCAACCCACCAGCTCAACTGGCATCGGTTTCCAGGGCACAGCAAGGAAACACCACCATGTCCCAGGTGCTGCAGGTAGTTGCCCCTCTTTGGGTTATGGTCCATCTTTTGTGAGCCAAGTTAAACTGTGATTATTAGATGAGGAAATTTGAGAGGCCCTGATGTTTACCTTTTGGTCTGTAGTCCAGGTGTGGTTCAATACTGTGTTTAAGAAGAGCTGACCTCAAGGTGGGAGCTGATGGCCCATGTTGCACCTGCAAGGTCTGTGTTTCCACTGGTTGTGTGCTTGAGCTTTTCCTCACCACCACGATATCATCCTTCCCCTCTGCAGAGACCTCTGGACTTCCAAACAGATGTGTCTCAGTTTGCTGAAACCCTATGTGTGGGTCTGGGCTCAGAGTGATATTCAACTTACTGTGTAGACTAACACTGAAGCCATCAAAGCAGCACTTCAGATCATCAAATTTAACAATTTTCCCTGGTTGTTCTCTGCCATGGGGTTTCTTATTCCTGCCTCAACCATGAGCCCCAGTGCTTTCCCCTCCCTCCTCAAAACATCCTCCCAGCCTCCCTCCTCACTGAAATTCAATCCGTGCTGGGGGTCCCCTTAGGTAAGCCCCACCAGTGATAACCACCACCGCTCTCCAGCTGCTTGTTCTGGATTAAATACTTCAAGGCTGCTCTGAAAGCCCACCTCCAAATATCCCTTTCCCTCAGTTGGGTAGCAATAATCTCTCCCCAGCTTCCAGATCCCTCTATACCTTGGCTGGGGAGTTGAGGGCTGGAAACTTGCTAGCAGCACAGTAATCTTTTCCCAACCATGACTGCAGAAGGGAATTATAATTCCCCTGGCACAGCAGGGTCTCAATATTATCATCTTATGTTTGTCCTAAACCAAAGACATGCTAGTATGGCTGAACTATTCTGTTTGTGCATGTGTGCATATAGTGTAGAGTAGTATAAGAGCATAAATTTTAATTTTAACTACACAGATGTGTGTTAAGGTTTTTGTGTGTGTGTACTTCCCTGTTTGCATACACACAGCCACATACACACAGCCTTATGGTTAGCATGAGATATATATATTTATGTTATTTTTCAGCCATGATAATAAGAAAAAATTCTTCTAATTCCTTTCAAGATCTGAACATGTCCCTTGCTGCTATTGCTTTCCTGCACTCTTTGCATCCAACAGTCCTACAGCCCGACTGAAAGTCACAGTTTTCCCTCACCCCCAGGGCATCATCATCACCAGCATCTGTGGTTTTTCAAGGAAAGGTCAATACAGACACAAAGTCATAAGGACCAGACAGTTGCTGTATCCAGAAAGAGCATTATACTTGTGTTGGCTCCAAAGCATCAGATTAAAGACACTTAACTTTAGCCACTAAGTCTAAACTTAGGTAATTTTTGAGGATTTCTCTGTGATTAGTGGAAGTGAACAAATACTTCTATATGGCAGTGGCAATCCATCATCTGTCAGTCTAACAAGGCTGGAAGTACCCTGCGGAGGTACCTGTCTCTTTCCAAGTATGATAACCAGCTGGGGAGATACACCAGCCTTCCAGGTAGCTATGACTTGAGATCAGTCCCACCTTGGCTGGAGAAGCATGGGAAACACTGAGCAGAACTTCCATCCTCAGAAAGCCACTGTATTATTTCAGCTTCTAGATCAAATTCTTTCCTCCCTGAGAAACTCTTAAGATGAAGGATGAAGAGGGACTGAGCAACCCCATTTTGCATTTGCAGGGTTTCCTTAGCACCTTCCAAGACTGGGCCCTAAAGTCATCTCATTCTTCATGCTGAACAATAACTAGGTCGTCAGCCACCACTACATACCTTGCAGCAACAGTATTTCCTGTAAAGTTTCAGCTCTTCTTGCCACAGGACTGTCTCCCACTTTACCAAAAAACGATTCATGTTTTAAACGTCTTTTGTTGCAGAGAAATCCTGAAATGAGCGGGACACAAATGTAAGTCTCTGAAGACAGAAGACAATGAGAAAGATCCCTGAAATGTAATTTTTACAGCAGTTTCATGGCTTTTAACCCAATCTTGTAATTTTGAAGAGCTTGGCTTGTGATTTCTGGACCCCTGGGGTGAGCAGTGCTGAAAGTAAGAGGTGCATTCAAGTTCCTCTGGATGTCACAGCTCTGAAATATGCCCCAAGGAAAGAGGGGAGGAAACTGGTAGGGTACAAACCAAATGAGTGAGAAATGTGTCTTCCTTGTCCCTCTCTCTCCTGACTCAGCCCCGCTCCTGGCACGGGTTAGCCTCTCTTTTGAGAAGCGATACTTTTGTTCAAGCTGACCTTCAAGCAGATGTCCCCGCAAAAACGTAGCTCTGAGAAGAAATGCCACAAAACAGAGACCCACTATTGAAAAGCAGGTCTCTGAAAGGCTGAACAGATGGCCCCGGAGTCTCCCAACTCCATGGTGAGGACGCTTGGCAGCAGAACGAACGCTGAGATAAAAAGGAGCTGATTTCATCGGCTGCTCTATCTGGTCAAGACATATAACTTTGCCTTGGGTTTCTGCTTTTACCACCTCCTTTCCTGGAAAGTGCAATAGCTCTTTAAATAAGCTCCCAACAACAACAAAACCCTTTCACAGGCTTGTAGTCATTAATCAGGCAGTTTATTTCCTACATTTCTTCTTTTTTTTTTTTTATTTAATCCAGGCCTGTTTTTACCTTGCCAGTGTGATCAGGTGCAAGACACTGCCCTGGATCACTGTGCATGTTTTCTTTTAGAAACTACCTTGCACAAGAGTCTACACAGGCATCACCACGCATCCGAGAGCAAAAATGTGCATATGTGTTAGGGCACGTGGAGGCTGATAAGAACACCCCTCCCTTTTACAAACAGTTAAACATTTACAGGAGACTGAGTGTGATTTTTTTTTCCCCCTCTATTCCAGTTTGGGTTTTTTGAGCCACATAAAAAAGTTACGAGGCAGCCTTAGGCAGATGTCTAGTGGGTATACAGTGCAGGCTGGTAGGATGTGCGTACCTGAGGTTTGCAGAGCACCCTTCAGTAATCACCCTTCTGTACTTGGCTTGCTCATTCTGCCACTGTTTTTGTCTGTGTCCTTGAGCAAATCTCTTAACATTTGCATTTCATAGGATGCCACCTAAATGTTTTGTGCATTGGAGCTTTTGCTCTCTTTCTCTCTCACAAGCGCAGGGAGGACTGGAAAGAATCCCTGCTTCTCTGGTGGCATGGGAGGGCAAATATAATTCTAGAAAAATGGGAAGCACCCTGAAGGGAGTGGAGAGAGGGGGAATAATCCCCTTCCTCACCCTATCCCTGCTAGCATGGGATAGCATGGGACTCAGTAATTTTGGGGATGCTCCTTACTCTGGCGGTGCCCTATAGACTGACCTCATCCTCTTCTTCTCCCCACTGTATGATAGTTTTTCCCAGCCCACGGCCACAGACTCTGCTGATGCTTCCAGTACATAAGACTCCCTTCCAGTGAGCTCCTGCTTCGGTGCTGAAACCTCCCCGAGGAGAGGTTTAATCCCTGTCACCAAAACAAAACCCTGAGTGTTTGTTTTTTCACCCAGCGTAACTGTCAGGATTAATGCTGTTTAAATGACGTCAGACAGCCACTGGTTGGTTAGCAGGATATTTGCTCCATACGACTTCTCAACGGGGGCTTCATATTTTACCACAGAAAGCAGAAAAAAAAGAAAAAGAAAAAAAGGGGCCTTAAAAAAAGAAGACAAGAGTAATAAATCCCAGAGTTACTATCCCTAAACTGTTTTTTTTTTAATCACAAAAGTACAAAGAGCCCAGAGACTCTGATAATGAACATAAAATATGGTTGTCATTAAAAAAAATTTCTCTGTCCCATCAATTTCAATTTACTCCACTATAAATCAATGAGCTGCTTAATCAAATATTCTCCCACTTTAATTCTTTTATCTTGCTTTTATGTTAAATTTCAGTGAGTTACTGTGGGCACTAGTCTTCACATTATAGAAAAAAAATGTCAGTGGATTGGACTTAATTAGTATAAATTCAAACGTTGGTTTAGAGTATTAGCTATATTGAAGGAAGATCCTGCAATTTAACTGCTTCAGTGAAAACAATGAAAGTAAAAGAAAGAAGAAGGGAAAAAGACACCCTAAGTTGGATTAGTAAAGTTAGCTGCTCATCTACTGTCAAATTCTGGAATGAGTTCCCTCTGCCTTCAAAATAAGAATAATTTTAACAAATCTTTTGAAAACTGTCACTTTGTATTAGCCCATGAAGCATTAAAACTCAGTTGGGGTGTCCTTTCAAAATTCCTCAGCGTTGCCTCAGTCCACTTAGAAATCACAGGTGCTTGTCTGGACTAGTCCCGTCTTTCCCATGAGAAAATATATCAACACAAAGTCTATAAAAAGTCTGGGCTCAAACTCCAGTGTTTGCCGTGAAGGGCACTACCCTTGTATTGTGAAAAGACAAGAAACTGTCCCTTGTGAGTCATTTTCTTCAGCAAATAGGAGGGGAAGTGTTCTTTTGTATTTCGTTTTTTTTCATTATCTGTTATCGATTGATACCTTCTTGAAAAGGCCGCAAGGGATACTTTATTAGTTAGCGTTACTGATTAAGTATTTGTAACTGTGATTTAAGGATGATCTTGTGTGATATAGATGTACACAACATGGAAAAATATAGACAAAAGTAAGAAAACGCTGTCCTGTTCCCATTGACGGTTGAGCTGGCAACAGCTGATAGAGAGCAAATTATGGATAGAGGGTAAATATATGCTCATGTGTCTGAACTCCTCATAGGGTAAAATGGCCATGAATAAGTCACCTTTACAGATATGGTAGTCTACAGAAGTTTCTAATGGACAACTTTTCCTGGAGAAGATCTCAAGGTGTGATCCAGATACAGACTGAGGCACTGTCCTACCTCCCAAAGCAGGGCACACCCATCAGATCGTAGGAGACACCACGGCAGCCTGCAGCTGGGGAAATCTGCTTTCCAGTGCATGCAGCGGTGGATGAGGTGGTCCATTCCCTAGCAGAAACTCCCTCCTGCATCAGACGGAAAGGGACAGCAGGCCAAACACTGCTTGTGCAGCACACAACGTCACAGAGCTGGAAAAAGACCAGTGTTCAAGCATGAGCCACGCTCGCCTGCCCCCAAGCAAATGGACCAGGATAAGCCAGTTTTCTCTAACAAGCTTGTGTACCATGGAAAATTTCAAACTCCTGAGTCTGAGAGAGGTGGTGGGGACCCTCAATTCGGTCATTGCCAAATTTTAGATGCAGACAAGTTCTGGATTTTAGCCAGCGGTGTGATGTGTTGAGGTGCTTGGTTCCAGCTTCTGTTTTTTTAAGCCACCCAAGTACAATCATCTGCATCAGGGGAAGAAAAAAAACCCTCCACAACATTTACATGGAAGCTTTTGAATTTCAAATATCTTTTTTAATAAGGCAAGAATGAGGAAGTCTAAAGATGTGCATATCTGCTTTACAGTTGTTAGACTAATAAATGCAAATATTTCCAGCAGCCAAAGGTTTTACCCTGCAGTTTTACCTGCTAACATTTCCTTGTTTTGAATTATGTAGATCAGAAATGGAGGAAAAACATAACACTGGTTCTAAGGGTATAGAGCTGTCATCTAATTTTAGCTAAATGTTCTCCAAAGCAGAAAGATGCATAACTGTGGGGTAAATTGCTAGTGAGGTTTTTATTTTTTTAAGGATCTGTTTACAGCTTTGCTAGCCAAACTCGGGGAGGGGAAGAGGGGGGGAGGGGGAATGAAACAACACAGGCAATGTTGAATATTTCAAGAGAATCATTGCTAAAAAATACTGGGTCTCGACTTCCCAAATTATTTGTTTTTCAAATATAGGCCAAAATCTCACTTGGAAGAAACAAGTGTGCAATATGAAAGATGCCGATTGGATGTCCTGGGTATGTTACGTGATCCTTGACCAAGATTTTTGGAAGTAGTCAGAGATTTGGGGTGTTTGCCTGTGTGTTGCCAACGTGATTTTTTTTATCAGAGCCGGGATTTCAGAAAGGGGGCACTCAACCCTCAGAAATCAAGTTCATGAAGGTATCTAAGTTCAAGCCATTAAAAACCAGAGACTCTGAGAATCAGTAGTTGTGCTCGTAAATTTGGACCTTTGTATTTCAGTATTCAAAGTCTGACTTTCAAGATGTTACTCACATCATTTTATTAAACCAGAAACAGGTCACAACCTGGAAGTAAAACCCCGCAGTCGCCAGTCTTTTTGGTAACACATGATTTACAGATCAAAGTCATATTCATATTGCTATCATTTTAAAATAGCTTCACAGAAGGGAATGAAGTCTGTGCTAAAGTAAATGAGATTAAAATTAGGTTGATAAGTGAAGGTTGGTTAGAATGATGGGTTGTGGAAATATTTGTATTTGATGGATCCTTGCATCAGATCTATGGCTGTTGTTGCTGCTGTTATCATGTTTATTGCTGTTGTCTTCATCTCTAGCGGTTCCCGCCAAGATCTACCAAGACTGTAATTTCTGCTCTACACATGGCAAGACACAAGCTTTGTGCTAAAGGCTGTGTGTCTAACAATTCTGCAGGCAAAGAAATGGGTGGTATTTCTTTCACCTAATTTTAAACATTCGTATATGAACTCATAGTAAAGGTTCCCTTTACAGCGACTGGAGAGAAACAGGAACTTCTAGATCACAATTCCTCTGCCCGAAGCGGGGTGTCCACTTTAGGATAAAACAATCTGGATTCCTGGAGTGTGTCTTTCTCCTTAGTGACTGCAGTGGGAGTGTAAGATATTTCCTTCCATGTTGTAAGCATCTAAACATAAGTAAGATGAATACTGTGCAGGAATTAGTCTTGGGCCAGGGTTCAAGCAAGATGTATGAGAGAAAAATGGTGAGGTTTGCTTCCAGTCTGTTGGTTCACTCAGATATAAAAGAGAGCAACAGGCAAAAAAAATGTCTTAAAAACTAAAATCTCAGGCTTTATCAGCCTTTATGAAGCAGTCATAAAGTTATTTGCAGAAGAAACTACGCATCTTCTTTAGTCATGTGTACTAGAGTCAAGGCTAGTAACAAAAAGTGGGAAGAGTCTCTTAAGACATGTGAATCTCATCTGGACTGTTTCAAGTGTACTTGTAAATTCATGCTCTGTCCAGAGTCGCCCTTTGACATTTTCACTTGACACAGGCCAGTTTTTTTTGTAAGGTTGAGAGGCAACATCTGGGCACTCACCCTTAAAATGCAGAGTGGACATCACCAAAGGCAACTTAAAGGTATACAATCTGTCTGATTAGGCTATAATCACTTTTATATCTACATAACATTGCTGTAGGGAGCTCTACAATACATGTATTTCCTCAGCCTAGTGAGCCTGGGTGGCAGCAACAATGAAGAAAATGGCTCAGCCTTCAATGAGACCTTCCCACTCATCACCTCTGCTGAAGTCCTCGTTGCCACAACTCAACCACCAGTTTTCACCAACTACTCTAGGGCACAACTCATCAGCTCCCTCCCTCAGGCAAATCCATCTTTTCTATATAGAGTTCCTGAAGAGTATAACTTAAAACCCCACCCCATAAGAATAAGCACACCCTACTACTAAGCTGTACTTGTTCTTCACCAAAAGTGCCAGAAATTTATCCATTTTTCAGTCCCTCAGCATTTCTGACCAGGAGGTGTCATGTAACTGGGGGAAGCAAACAGGTTCTGCACTGCTGTTTATAAAGATGTTGAAACACTTTGAGAAACTTGGAGATAAAAGCTCTAGAAATGCAAGATATGATGATATAAATTATTCTCCTTAACACGTCAGACAGGAGCAGTAAAGGCCTTATATGGTCACCATTACCACATCCGTGCATATCTGGCAAAAGGAGGCTGAGATCATATTATAAAAATTAACCTGGGGGACGTTACAAATGTTGCTTCTAATGGAATTTTATGATCAACAGTCATATATTATAATATTTGAATAACTTTCAGAAAGATTTGTTCTTCCGGCAATGCTTATTTTTTTCCTCCTCTAACCAAAACCAGTCCTTAAAAGAAAGCACAAGGCAAAAGGAAAACTGACATTTCAAGCTATAGGAGTTGGAAACTTCACACTGATGCTGTTAAAGCTGATTTAAGAAATGCAAAACAATTATTTCACAAATGCATATGTTAAAACTGTAAATTGATATATCAAAACCACAACCTGAATATAGCAATTTGTCTCTTTTTTTCTTTCTTCCTTCCCCTCCCTGTTGTAGTATATTCCACAGCTGCCTGCCAGATAATACACTGATTGCAACTTTCTTAATTTACAGAGCCTTTAAGTCTAATCTCATGAGCCAGCCTAAAGGGCTTCTTCATCCATTGAAATGCCGGAATAATTGAAATTGTCTTCAGTTGACAGTCAGGCAATAATGAATATTTTACTTTGCTGATTGCATGTCAAGGTTACATATAGCACTGCTAACAGACCTAATCCTGTGGATCTCAAGTCAGGCTTCCCAGTATGGCATGTGCTTCAATGTTGGGGTTTTTTTTTGTTTCCCCTCTCCATGGATCAGTGTGAGGGGACTAAGACTAAAAACGCTGGTGAGTGGTATAGGGTGACCCAGTTGCTCTTTGAACGATGCCACCGTGGGTATTCAACAACCCTCCAGAGGCAAATGACAGTCTGGGAAAGGTTTTATTTAAAGGTTTCCCTGAAGGGAAAAAGGAGAGGGAGGAGGAAATGCACAAGTAGTCAGTCAAAAAAAAAGGGGTTGGGAGGAAATCTGTGGTATGGCATGAAAGAGGCTTCTGTGTGAACCCATCCTGAATGAACTCCTTAGACTTTCGTTACAATCACACAGGAGCGTTTCCCCATCCAAAGTCAGCGCATGGTCGATAGACTGTTAACAATATTGAGATATATGGAAGCAACAAAAAGGGTGGCTGCTCTGTCAAAGAAAATAGGGTATGCTTGAGAGTTGTGCATAGAAATAAAGGCAATACAGACAAGGGGGTGACTGTGAGTTTCTGGGTCTGCAGGTACCCACCCTTCAGCCATGGATACCAGCATATGCACCATATCAGAGACACCAGCCACACCCAACACAGTGATTTCCATAGGAAAGAAGCTCGAGCTCGTATTCCAGAGACGATCACTCTGTGCATTGGCAATCAGGAAGCCAACATCTGAGGGCATATGGTGACTCATCCTACCAGGCAAATTGAGATAAAGCCCGACAAGAGAACATAATGATATCCTTCCTGCGCCCTGTCCCATCTACAACAACCCCTTACAATGGGTAAAGCACAAGAAAAAAGGAAACGCTGTCATTTTCCCACAATTTGTGGTTTGTGAATTTCTGAAGCTGTGGGTGATTTACCACCATGTGAAGGTCCTCCAAAGATTTTCCTCCATGAATTTATCCTACCAGACTCTGAATCCAAGGAAATTTTTAGTATCCATCAAATCCTGCAGTAAGGAATTCCCCAGCTGAAGTGACTTTCTCCCCTGTTTTAGGAGAGATCAATGATTGAGTCAGTAGTTGTTCTGTGATATCTGACCCTGAGCCTGCATAACCATCTTCCCCACATCTTGAAAAGACAAACATGAGTCACCAAGACACATGTACCTTGGATGCTTCATTCCAACAGAAAACATCTATTTTAATATGGGTTTATTTCGGATCCATGGCAGGGGGGTTGGAACTTGATCATCTTTAAGGTCCCTTCCAACTCTAACCATTCTATGATTCTGTGTACAAAGAGAGTAGGAGACAGAAAGAAAGGCTTGTTTGGAGGAAAAGAGGAGGGGGGAGAAGGGAAAACAAATCCTGTTTGGGAAGAAATAACATGAAACTCAAGGGGAAGCTTAGTTTGGCAGCATGACTTCTGCATCCTCAGCAGCCTGGAAGGCTGCAAGCTTTGGACCTGGCCACCCAAGGAGCCAGAGAGCCCAGAGTGTCAAGGGCAGTACAGGAGTGCAGCAATTCCTGGATAACGCAAGCAAATATCCTAAGCAAGATGGCCTGAGTTCATATTTGACCATGTGTAGAGCAGAACGTTGGATAGAGACCTCCTGAAGTCCTTTCCAACCCAAAACACTCTACAGTCCCATGATCCGGGGGGGAAGCAAGGGCATTTGGCTGCCAGGAAACCTGCCAGGCCAACCTCCTTGGAGGCAAGGAGCTCTGGCAGGAAGTTACTGGGGAAAAATGGGCATTGGTTCTGGGAAAGCCGTCACTGCAGAGGCACAAGGTCTCTGCAGAGAGGCCAGCCTTTCACTAAGATGTCCTGCAGCCTTACCACCAGGGAACAATAAACCTCTCAGAGAATTCCCTCTTTCTTAAGCACTTCTGTGGGACCAACAGTTGGATCCATCACTTCTATTCAGCGTTAACACCACACTTAATCATATGCCTCCCTCCAGCCAGCGCCCCCCGCCTCCCCCCCTGCCCTGAGCAGGCTCACACAGCTCTGGGGCAAGATCTTATTCACCCATCTCTCATCATTCTGCCAGCTCATATGCCAGTGTGAACAGCCCCCAGCCCACTTCAGCTGGAACAAGCCCAGTCACTTTTAACTTTTTCCACAAGAGGCTTTTTTAGCTTGGCTTGTCTTGAGATCTGCAAGTTAGGGAATATTTATGGGAGCTCATCCCACTGATCCCACCAAGGCACTAGCTTCCAGTGGGGTCAACAACAGCAAGTTAAGAGCCTTTTCCCCTAGGAAAGCAGCAACTGGGTGAACATATGTCGGCAAGCCCCTTATTCCATGCATGATTTTTTCTGAGCTGGAAATTGAGTAAGAATCATCTCTGGAACTGGTCCAACAAAGAGGAAAGGACTTGAGCAAAAGCACCCTGCCACGTCCCTATCAGCATCGCCACCCAGTTATTCCTGTAACCCCCGAGTCCCCACTCACGTGCTGAGCCCTCAGCTGAGCCCATCCTTGCAACACCTGCCTGTGAACATTTGCATCAGAGACAAACAGTGCAAGTTCATCCCTGCCTGTGTTTGACAACACTTTCTTCAGCTGCGCTCTGCCAGGGCTGAGCCTGAGCCTCAGGAGCTGTAATCCTCCCTTCTCAGGTGCAGTCCTGCTCCAAAAAGGGTGAGAGAACAAAACAGGCTCTGTGAGATGCATGGGGAAGGGAGGCACGTTCACAGCTGATGGCAAGACACTGCTTTCGGGTAGCAGAAATCGAGGCTACAAACAGTGGCAAGGGCAAGTGCTCCTTCTGGCACATCCTGGAGAGCTGTCATTCATTGGCTTTGCCGATGGGTTGGAAAAGAACATACAAAGGAGCATGGTCTGTTCTCCAGGTAGCCACCTTTGTTCCCTGACAGAAAAAGGAGTACAGGAAATTAGGGAAAACAAGATAATTGAATAGTTGTGCATGAATGAAACTTTTTTAAAGAGTCTCTTGCTTATAAAGTCCATGGAGTGGAATTAAACTTCACTCATCACTTCCTGATAAGATCTATTTTGGACCAGACCTGTAAGAAGGAGTCAAGTTCTTTGCTGTTGTAACCTCACTGACTTTACATCAGTGCTTAAATTTAGCAAGTTTCCTTGACAATTAAGTCATCTAGGAGAAAGCTGAGAATGCAATAAGAAGTCCTGATTATTAAATCATGACCGCAGCAAAATCTGTGGATGTTCAGCATCTATCATGCAGGGTGCTGCAACTAGACAAAGCATGCTGCAGGCTGATGATGACTCCTTCCAGCAACCTTCTTGTTGGCCAGGACAGTTTAGGTTTAAGCTCCAAAATTAGCTTTATTTTTCCAATAAGAATAAAGGACTGGGGCAACTCCACCCAAAAGAAAACAATTCTGCCCTCCTGCAAATTAGGCAGCTGGACCCCTCAGGGAAACAGTTCCTTCACATGCCAAGTAGCTCCTGTCTGAGCCCTCCTTCACCTTCCTGAGCTGGAAACCTTTTAAGTCTGTGATCTGGGAACCAGCCCATCTCCTCCCCTCCTCCTTCAGCCCCTACCTTCCCCCAGGGCTCATTCCCATTACTTTTACCTACTTATCCTAGCAAATAGGGTCAACTGTCTTCATGGGTCCTGAGAGAGCCCCTACCCTCTGCTGCAGCGAGATTATAATTAACTTCACAAAAGATAGACGGGAAACAGAGACAAGAAGGGAATTACCCCAGGTCCCCAGCACAGCCAGGAATGCAGCCCCTTGGTCCCAGCTCTGTGTACCTTCCACCTTGCTGCTGGCTTTTTCTCTACCACCTCCTTCACCCTCATCTCAGGCTGCAGTCCTGGGTGTGCCATGTTTCACATCTCTATATTTTTATGTTTATTATAAAGAGATGGCAACACAACCCCCCAAAAAAGCTGAGGTCAAGTCATTCTGGCCTTTTGATTGCACTTTCCAGTACTGGAGCATGCAGAAAAATGATACTCCACACGGCTCTAAAAGCCACCAAGATATCTCCATACCCTGACTATAAGAACTAGAGTTTGCAACTAACAACTGCAGCCGTGGCCTCCTTACTGGACTCGGTTCAACCCAATGAGTGTTTATGGACTCTTTGGCTCTTCTCAGATGAGACTATTCAAGTGTGTAGCCCACAGCTCTGAACAGCTGGATGGTCAAAACTGAACAGGACCTCAAGAAACATGATATGAATCCCGAAACATGAAACACAGTTGGGGATGTGCTCACCATCTTAATGCATTTGACTTTCCTTCAGATTTTGCGTTGGAAAACTCCATCCAAGAAGATTCATAAAGTGCTGGAGGTGCTTGACATACACTTAAAAGCTCCGGGCCAGATCTCACAGCTGATATAAATCACTGTCAGCTCCAGCAGCTTCAGCAGCTTTGGCCCTGCCTCAGAATGCACTGGGAGTTAGTGAGAATAAATCAGTGAATTTATCAGTATGTCCCCTTCTCCTTAAACCCAAACACACTTGAACTGATGGATTGGTCCTTTCATATCCCTGCATTATTGTGTCTCAATTGCATACATTTGTGCTCTCTCCACTGTATAATAGATACAAATAATGAACAGCTGTAGGAATGCAAATATAGGTGGCACACTTGTGTGTAGTCATCTATGCACACACACACATGCTATCTGCAGCCAGCAGCTCAGCCCTGTGGGTCTGTGACCCTGCACTCCAGTTGAGAATTTGATTTATTCCTAGGGGAAACAAAAAAAAATCCTCCTTTTATTTATTTTCATATTAATAATGATGAAAAGGGTTCCAGTTCACCATTTCTAATACAATTAAGTATATTCAAGATCACAAAATAATATTACAATAACCAGACAATATATACATAAAGAACTCACTTTAATCCAACAAGTACAGAGCTAAGGCTGGAATTAATGCATTATCTTTGCCCATTGTCACTAAGTATTAAGAGCTATACCCTGCCAGAGGAGAAGGGAGCAAAAACTGAGCATTTGTCTTATGTTACACCTCCCCAGGTCCTCCAGGATGGGATGTCAACAGCACAATGTTCAGCCTTTTTGTGGTGATGCTTCATTCAAGGTTGCTGTTAAGGATGCTTCATTTAGCCACTGTCTTGCCCTCACTGGGTCCAGATCTTCACCATTTATAGGTCAGATCACCTGATCTAGCTGAAGATGTCGCTGCTCATTGCAGGGGAGGTTGGACCAGATGACCTTTAAAGGTCTTCCAACCCAAATTATTCTATGATTCTATGATCTCTGAGAGTTTCTAAGCCTGATTCATGGCTGCCTGGAGCCTCATATCTCTGCATTTCTCATTTCTCACCTGGGGTCTGGTTTTCACCTTTGTGTGTTTGTATCTCTGTTTCTACTGCCATGGGTCATTTAGTAACGGTTCCTTGCCACATGTGGTCAGTAAGAGTAGAAAGAGCTGAGTCTTGCTTAGCTCTGTCATTCACAAGGCAATTTTCATTCCACTAATGAATGGGGAGGCAACTGAAAATCCCCCAGAAGGGGGATAACTAAGATAAATGCTAATGCTGAATCATAAAAACATCCACTATATGAACATGTTAATGTGACCTCACCTGGAGGTCTATGCACCTCATGCTACGGGACAGAGTGGACCTTCCCCAAGGAGCCAAGGAGACGTGGTGGAAGAGTCAGAGGGCACACAGAGGTACAGGCTGCTAGATCTAGCCTAGTGACCCAACTTGGAAAGCTAGAGCTTGCTAAATTAGAGGTTCTGAAATGCAGGGCATATGAATAATTCAGCTTTACGAATAAGAAACGTGTGCAAGAAAAATCATTGGTTTCCAGTATCAGTCTGTTACTGACTGTTGATTTAAACAAGTGGACGCTGTCTATCCATTTGTTTTGAATTCCTGTTGTTTTAGTTTGTAAACTTCTTGAAGCTGAAACATCTTAGGTCGAGCTTGAGCAGGGAGCACGGTTTTGGCTTGGTCTTGTCACTACTGCTAGGAAAAAAACCACCCTGATTTTGAAGGGAGAAGTGTGAGTAGTAATGTAAATTAGAGATGGAACTTGAACACACCACGTTTCAAATTCTATTTGGACTTTGGTTTATGGAGCTCAAACAGTAGGTGGAAACTGTAGCGAAAAAGGTACAGGCTTATAAGAGAAGTGAAAGAGCTAGACCAAAACTCAGCTGGAACACATTCACATATGCCTGCTTCACTGAACTCCAGAGCCGGGACAGGCACTTCAACAAGACCTGTAGCGCATGGGCAGATACTTGCTCATGAGAAACATGGGTAGAAAAGAGGGAAAGGATGTCATAGGAAAATGATCTAGATTAATTGCAGGACCAAATGAGCAAGAAAGAACCCAACTGCAAAGGAGAGGCAGAATCCATGGTCTGGAGGAAAAGAGACCTGAATACCGGGGAGAACTCTAAGCAATTATATCTAAAAAATTATATCTAAAAATATATATTTTCTTTATGCTGCTTAAAATAATGAGTTTTTTGTTTCCCAGGGCCTTCTGAAAAGCCTTCTCATCCATTTGCTTCCATAACAATGCATTTCTGGGTTCATTATAGGCCACGATGTCTTTGATGATAAAAAACAGAGTCCTAGTTACACAAAAGGGTAAGACTGAATGAGCTTGCATTCGTGTCAGGAACTCAGAAAAGGTCACTATTTTTCCCTCCACAGGTCAAAAAAAGGCATGCCTAGGCCCCAAAGCCTGGTATTGGGAAGATGCTTTCCGAAAGTGTAGTAGAGCCTGGCTGGAATCACTTACCCATGAACTGGCTCTGCCCTGCTTCAACATCAAGGCTGGACAACAGATCATCTTTGGCCTATCTCTCCCACAATAAAACCCTGAAATAGGGGGTTTCTCAGTTCTCAAGGTTTTATTTTTAAAGGTTTCATCTTTTTTTACTAAGAAATCTCTGTGCCAAATTACATTTCTTGCAGAAACTCACTGAGCAGACCGGTTCCTCCTTCAGGTCGCTGATGTCAACGATGACAGTCTATATTCACCCCTTCACAACTGAGAGGAGAATTGGGCCCCAGACTTAAATCTAGAGCATGCAGCAATCAACGGGAGGCACAGCAATTGCAAATACATCCGAGCAAATTTTAAAAATGCAAATCAGCGTTCCCATAAGCCACCGCCATGGTCTTTGGGGTAGATACGCATTTAGGTGATTTAAAAAACGATCATTATTTACCCAGTAAGCTGTGGCAACTCCTTCAGCAGCTGCCATGCTCGACTGACTTAATACATATTTAGAGTATGCAGAGTAAGAGTGGGCAATGCAAAGCAGAGCTGAAACATCTCAGTATTAGATACCTCGGGGGGGGTGTTTCTCCATATGCCAAATTAGACAATATTGTGGATTAGTCACTTGCCAAATTCCCTTTCATTTTTTTTCCTCCTTCTTCTCCTTTTTTTTTCTAATTTTTTAATCCAAGCTCTTTGAATTAAATAAGAGCCAAAAAATACAAGCATCTTCATCCAGGAGACATCATTGCATCAACAATTACATATATTTCTTTCTAAAGAAATGCATTGTTCCATCGTGGTGTTGGAGGGGGCAGGAGGAAATGCAGCCCCACGCCTTCAGGGTGACAAATTTTAGGCCAACACAAATCTTTACTCCCAAATTCCAGCCCTTCCAGGGGCAAAAGCCCTTTCCCATCCCAACATTAAGCTTCAACAGAAGTGCTGGCAATGACAGCCACTGCAATATCACGCCTGATGCTCAGCAAGAAGGCTCCGAACCTCGCTTCCTTTTGATTGCTGCTTATGTAGGACGAATCCAGATTAAAGGCTAATTTCTTTCTGACTTTGCTGGGTTTGGAGCCTGTCTCTTACTCTGGCTTTGTTGTGCAGTGAGGTAGAGTGTAATTTTCTGACTCTTCCCAACTCCTTAGTTTGAGACAATAATCCACTCTGTCTCCTCTTAATTAAAGTAAATAACCCAAGCTCACAATAGCAGTTCAGAAAAGGGCCTTAAGTCTCCTCATTCCCTCAGTGCAAGGAGCTAATTGATTTTCAAATGATAATGGTGTTTACATTAGAAAGCCCACATCCCTCCCTCCCCCTTCCTTTTCTCTTCTTAAACCTTCTTCATCTCATGAATATCAAATGGCCAGGATCCCTCCATTGTGGCTGCCAGCTCCAAGTGTACATGGTGTCACTCCAAAACGTTTAACAAGCTAATGGAGTGATTTCTGATTTACATGCCCGCCTCTTGTGCCCTGTTTGTTATCCACAGACGGAGGACCTGCAGGAATGTCCCTTTTTTTTTTTGCCTTCCTCACCCCATTGTCCAGGGATACAGAGGCCGCAGTTACAGGCCTGGAGGCAGGACTGGTTTTCAGTTGGGTGGAATTTTAAGGGTGAATGGGAAAGGTCACTTAAACCAAAAGATGGAAATGTATGAAAACGGGAAAGAGCTGCAAACACAGCAGAAATTGAGAAACGAAGTCAAACCTGCTGCTGCACCAGCTGAAGCGCAAACGAGGATGTCCAAAAAGACTGAACGGGATGTGAAAAGTGTTAGTTTCACAGCTTAAATTAGACAAACGTCCAGCTACAACTTCATAGACCCAGAATGTAAATATATGCTGCCTATCTAATGTGTTTGTGCAAAGAGATGCAAAAAAAAATAAAAAGTACATCAAACAACTCTAACTCAGATCTCCAAGTCAAGCATCCAACACTTTGGAAGTCCCAGGATTAAAGCTGCTATTCTGCACACATCCACTCTGCAAAAGAGATGCAAATACACACTCACTTATTTCTCTTCCTACAAGGCCTTAATCTGTGCAGAGGCCGGACAGAGCTCCCATCGCCAAAAGCTCTTCTGGATTTTATTTTCTTCCTCATATGATGCATGACCCTCAAGACAATAATTTTTTCTTCAGGTTAGCACAGTTTTGCCCCAAGATGGAATGATTCATTTCCACATGGGCTTTTCGTCAGCGCCCATTACTTTGACACCTGAAGGCACTGCAGATATTTATGCCTTTCTCTAGCACCTCTGTGTGTTGAGAAGGTTTTCTTGGCCTCATTTCTTTGGAGATGGAAGTACAGAAGGGTTCAGGTGAAAAATGGTTGCTAATTTGGGGTGCCCACTCTGCAGCGAGGAGAAAGCTGCTTTACAATGTCATTACTAAGGATAAAGCTGAGCAGTTGGATGGAAGAGTCTCAGCACCTCTAGGTTCTCACCAAGATGGGTAGCTCACAACAGCTGACCACTTGTACCAAAATGGCACAAAATTATTTGGTAGAAGTAGAGCCAGAATCCACTTCTGCCATGCAAAAGCTCCCAATACCCACAAAAGGTGAAAAAAACCTTTTCTCAGAAACTGTAACAGGGTCTCCACTGCCTGACCCAGATCATCACTGCAGCAGGTCCCTCCCATGCGATAAACAACACAGTTCATGGGGAGGAAAGTTCATTATATCTGTCGGGAGATTCCAATATATTCCAATATACCCCTTTATTGGAATGCGTCTGTCCCAGAGAGCTGAACCACAGAGGCAGAGGGAATTCTATTTCCCAGTTAGGGGAATAAAATTTCCCATTTCATGGGATTTCTCTTTTATTACTCTGACCTTTTTTTGCCAACTGGAATAAAAACTCACTCTTTTTTCCTTTTTTCTTTTTTTCCATCCCACACACTAAATTAAAATATTTTTTAAAATATTTTAAATTTCGTTATCACCCTCAAATCTTTCCAAAAGATGTTTCATTTTGACAAAATATTGTGAAATTAAAATAAAACTGTATTTTATTCAGCAAATGATAAAAACAGGAAATCTGCCGTTGCCTAAGTGCTTTTCTTTGAGCACAGCTTTTCAAAACGTGAATTTCATGGAAACATTTTTTTTGTTAAAAATGTTAATGACAGTTTCTAAATCATCTGTATTTTCAGGCTGCGATGATAGGCCCACTCCCAACTTAGCCATATTATTTTAAGACAGGGTAGGGATTGTGTGTGTATGTGTTATTACATATACATATAGATGCAGGTTAACCAAGTAAAACACTTTATATGTATATATTTGTAAATATACACACATATACATACATGTTCTCCTTACAGTGAGTTAATGGCAAATGTCGTTATTTGGGCATTAGATTATAGGCTCGGAGTTTTCTAAGACTAACTGGCTCTTTAAGTGGCTTGGGATGAAATAAGACATCCCCCGGAGCATGGCAGTAAAGACCAGTTGTTATTAGCCATTGAACAGTCAGGCTGGGAGAGACAAACTCACACACACCCCTTTCCCTCCCTCTTTCCTTCCCAAGCTCTTTCTTCTGTTTATTACTTTCCCTGCTGTATTAAAAGCTCATCACAGTTATGAGTAGTTCTCCTTGATCAGGACATAGGAACACAGGTTCAGCTCCTGTCTTGGACAGAGCTTGGCCAACTCACTTAATACCTCCCAGTGTTCCACCTGTGAAATAGGGAGTATAAGTTCCTTTTCCTCATTCTTAATTCTACCCATTAAAAATGCAAAATCTTCAAAGCCGAAACTGTGCATTAATATATGTTTCCCCTACCTAGTGTGATAAGGTTTGGATCTTAATTGGGCCCTGCAGGTTACGCCACAGTACTAATAATTAATGACACTAATTTTTTGGTGTGTGTGATCATTGTTTTTTAATAGGCACTGGTGTTTTCTACAAAGTGGGAGCTGCGATGAGAGGATCAAGCCTGGACCAGTGCTTCTTGCTGCTGCAGAGAAATTGAGTCCAGGGTATGAACTTTGCGACGCTGAGTTGTCTGACCTCTAGAAAATAAAAAGAAAATAATTTTCCAGCACATTAGAAGTGTAAAAGAGGCAAAGATGAGTCTCAGGGGGCTAGAAAATGAAAAGAGGGGTTTTGCTGCTATTTTATGGGATGATAAAAGAAAAGAGTGGGCAGAGGAGCTTCCCCCTAGCAACACTTCTTAGTGATGGGATGGACAGTGAAGCGACAAGCCACCACCACCCTTTGCTTGGGTCTTGTTTCTTGCTGGTGTTGCCTGTTCTGTCAAGAATCCTACCTGAACTGGAGCCTCTGCCATCTGTGACACTGACTTAGTCGCTGGCCTCAGGCAAATCACTTGACCTTCCCCTGCCTTGTAAGATGGTCATTTGCACTTCATCGGTCCTGTGCTGATTAATGCAGTGAAGATTAATATACCTTCAATCAAATAACATGGTGTCACTGTCTATATACAGACTTCAGAAATATTTATATGTACATGTGTGCATATATATATATGACATTTTTCTAAATCTAGCTTCCTTCTCTCTCCAAAAACACCAGTAAAATCTAAGAGGATTTATAATCTGACTGTAACACCAAATTTGCAGATGTCCCTTGCAGGAATGTTGATCCTATCTCTCGCAGACAGCCATGTCTCCCAGCCACTACCTCTGTCACTCCCACCACTGCAGTCCTAGCTGCCAGAGGACAAGATTTCTTCAAAGGGAATCTAAAGGATCTGGGGTTCATTTATATAAAGGATTTGCTTATAACTGATACACTATGGGATACAGAAGTCATTTATAGCTTTCCTTTGTGGTTCGTTCCTATGCACTTTTAAGCGCTGAGAGATGAGAGTGTTTCTTGACATTCTCCTACACCAAAGCTGCTTTTTTTAATGCCATAGAATAAGGTAAAGTAAGGGGTCACTTCCTCGGATAGGGCATATTTGCCTAGCTCTTTTGAAGTCGCAGCAAAGTCGTAGAAGATCATTCTGTCTGAAGCCAGCAGAGCTCCACCAAACCGCCCCAGGTGCAGAGCAGGCACTTTCCAGGACATTGGGAAGGGAAAGAATCACTCATGGCTTCATGTGAGCTGGGTCTAAACTAGGAAAGCAGGACATTGCTGCTGCATATACCTAAGGTATAAATTTTTTATTTAAAAAAAAAAAAAAAAAAAAAAAAAAAGGAGGAAATTTCAACACCGAGGGCTATTAAGCCTGGTTGATATAAACGTAGTGCTGGAGGCACAGACACTTTTTTTGTATAAGTAGTTTATTCTTCTCTTTAACAATTTACTCATGAGTGCTGTTGGAAACAGGATGCTGGACCAGTAGAGCCCTATGGCTTGACCTAGTATGGCCACCATCACATACTTCGTGTTTAAAACTGCCTTGGCTAATATGATTTTGTTATGATACAAGTACAACTCTAATGTAGAAATACTATAAGTCCTTTTAAAATGTAGTAACTGGGATCTAACATCTTTAAACCTTTCTAAGACAGTTACCCCAGGAAGTATCCGTCTTACCTTTACTTTGACGTCTAAGACATGGATATAGACATAGCTGAGAGAACCAACTCCATCAACAAACCTGATGAGAAATGGGCATTTTTAAGGCGCAGATCCTCTGCAGGTGTCTATGTTAGTGTGACACTTTAAATAGGGTGAGCAGTTCAGACATGGACCTCACAAGGGGGCCAGACAAACCCTACCCCAAGTGTCACTGCTGCCCTTTGGAACAGCTACAAGTAAGAATGGGCTGACAGAGTTCTGAGTTGCACCGCCATCATCTCCACATGTCCTTCTTCCATCCATGCCCAGAACAAAGGCATAACTCCTGATCAAGACATTCCATCTTCTTTAGACTTTCCCTCCTTCAGACAACCTTGGTGCTTAGGTAGGAAATGCATCTGAGTGCTCTCCTGCACAACACCAATATAGGATGTGGGCAAATTTGGACACAACTTTGGTCTTGCACCAGTCCTTGTCTAATCAGCAGAAAGCTGGGATGATTTCTAACCTTGAAACTCTGTGCTAAGGACCACCTGAGTTATTTCAACACCTGCTTTAGGATGAGGATTCCCCTGTGGTTTCTGAAAAGTGTCAAACTGTGCTCTGCTGACCTAGACCTACCTAGGTAGAGAGGGAAGCAAGAGAAAAAGCCAGCTGACCCTCTGCCCAAGCAGCAAGCCAAGAGAAAGAGCCCACAAGAGATGTATTTACTTACATACTTACTCCCAAAAGCTGGACCTCACTCATTACAAACAGACCCACCAAGCAAACCTACCACCCTTCTCCTAGACACCCTAGAAATGGAAAGGGGGGGAGGCTGGATGAAGGGAGGGCAGCAAATGGGGAGGAAGAGGGAACAGCAGAGAGTCTGCCAAGGAAGGACGAAGAGGACGGGAAAACCACGGATACTGGGGGAAGGAGGGTGAGCTGGGTAACAGCGAGAAGCAAACATTGGCCTCGGCGATTTTAAGAGACAGAGGAATTCTGAAGTAATTTTCATAAACTTTTAAATATAGCTTTAAATATTAGTAAAGCTTAAGCCAGTGCACACAAAGGCAAGTTCCCTTTGAAAGAGTTCCAGAAAACCATGAAATGCTGTTGATAAGACTGTGCCAATTTGTAAAGCCTGCCACAATCTCTGGCTCACGTTTTCTCTCTCTCTCTCCAATTCTCTCTCTTTCTCTCCCCCCCTCTATTTTCCTCATTCTTTCTCTCCTTCCAAAAGCTCACTGTGCTTTGTGAGTCAGAGGAGCTGCAATGACAACAACAACAACAACAACAAATCTTTATTTCTGAAGCCAGAGCATCTTCTCAGCAAGGAGAACGTATATAGTGTCCGCGTTTGATTGATTCTGTAAAAATAATGTCAAAGTGGCATTTGCAGAGGCAGATAAAAGATTCTGATGGAAAGTGCCCAGTGGGGATAATGTAAGTAAACTCACCCCAGAGTTTCTTAGCTTTTATTAGCAAATTGTGTTCAGCCTTAATTATAGGTTTGCCAGGGCCTGACACTTGTCAGTGTATTTACATGGGAAGATTGAAACGCTGATAAGGGTCTTTTTGAACTGAAGGAAAAATAAGTTCAGCATGGAGGGGGATGGGAGAAGTCCCTCAGAAGGGGGTTTTGACAGGTTCTCTGTGTCGTTACTTTAAGTTTTCAAGATCTGTCTTTTTTGTGTGTGTGGCATTGTTTAGAGGATGTATCTGGGAAGAAGGCTTCAGTGTGCTCAGTGCTGTATGTAGCAAAAAAAAATTATTTACTGAAGGAGAATATAACTGAATAGGCAATCAAAAGGCTGGAGGAACACAGGCTGGAGGGACTCAAGGTCATGCAACAGGACCATGTCACATCAGCTGCCTTAGTCCCAGTTTAGAGTTTCTCTGCCAGACCGGTCCTGAGCTTACATCCCTCCTCCCCAACCTCCTGGGAAATTTTGCTTCTGCTTTTACACCTCCCCTGCTGCCTTTCAGTCCCAGCATCAGGTTGGTTCCTGTTTGCTCAGATCACCCAAGTGATAAAGCATGAAGAATGAAAAACAGATTAAAAATGTATTAAAATCCAATATAAGAAAGGCATTAACAAGAGGTGATTAAACTGGAGCTTGATCTTTCTGTGATATGAGTTCCCATAAGCTCTCTCCCCTGGGTGGGGTGGTGGGGTGTGCCGCAGACTGGGAATTCTTTCATAAAACTTTGATTTTGTCAGCTCCTGGAAGCCGACCCTGCCCATGGCCCAAGGTCCATTTGAATAGGTTGGTGGGCTTCAAGCATTGCTAGGAAAACCTCTCAAGGTGATCAAAGTGTTTCACTTCAGTACATTCAAAGACCAGGTTTGTGCTTTTGCTGTTGAACCTGACTCTTTGGTGAGAAAAACAGACTCAGAAAAAATGAAAGTATTTGTTCAAATAAGAAAGCTGGTCACAAAGGGAACATTTTAATTATGTGAACCAAAAACCCAACAGAAACTGATTGCTTTGTGGAAATTTTGTGTGAATTTGATTTCACTTTTTTCTGAGAGGTGACTGTACCATTAGTTCAACAATTGCAGCATTTCTATGAGATGAACAGTCTCTCCGCAGCCAGCTCAAGCATTAATCCTGGAATTAATTTTGGCTGCATGCAGCTATAGCCTAAGCAAGTCATCTCATCTGCAATAGCACCTCAGCACTCAGACCACACATGGTGCGCTGGACCAGGCTGAGGGGGATTACAGAGCATCCATCCCTTCTCGCAAGAGCAAATCCCCTCCTATTATACCACAGTGACAAGAGCTAAGTACAATCTGTTCATACAGTGGTCAAAAATTCCCTGGTTTATCCCATCTTTGCTTCTCCAAGGAGATCCTGAACCAACATGGAGAAGGTGGCTCTGCACAGTACACTGAACCATGCTGGCCCTTGCTATGGAGGTAAAGCTGGGAGGCACAAAAAGGTGCTAAGCTGACCCACCTCTAGAGATAAAGGGACAAGGCACAGATGAGACCTTGTCAGAGAATGAGTAAGGAAGGGATGATGGAAACAAATCTTCTCGGGGTAAGCTGGGGTAGTCTTTACCACACACAGCCATTGGGTTCCACATTCAGAAGAGAGATCAGAGTGCTGCATGGTCACCCCAGAGCATGACCTACTTTTGGAAGCCCTCTGAGAAATCCCCAGCACCCAGTGATACCCCAACTCTTTCCCCACCACAGTGCCCAACACGTCCTGCAGCAACACCATGTCCAACCTCTGCCCATGCCCAGGCAGGCTGGCCCAGCCCCATTTGTCACATAATGACTGTCATTACACGACAAAGACGTCTAGAGGCAGCCACCTCCCCACCCTACATCACATGAAACTTCATACAATGGGTCAGGAGAAAGCACAGGAGCCTACCCTTTGCCTAAGGCTCCCAACTGTAATGTATAAGATAATTATAAGGCTCCTTTCACACAATGTGGAAATCTGGTGTGCATCCGTACCCCTCCTCTCCTCCAGGGTAAATGCAGCAGCCTTTTAACAGCCAGCAGCAACACTCCCAAGAAGATCACAGGCCCTCCAGAGAGGAACATTTTGTACCCGGCACAAAGCAATGGTAAGAGCCGCACACAGCATGGGGCAATAGCACAAGGGACAATCTGTGCTCAGAACTGCAGAAGAAGTCTAAGACCCTTTTTAATCCCCATAAATCATGTGCCAGACACATCAGACCCAGGTCTTGCTGTCTCCTAAACAGCAACACAGACTTGTCCCAAATGCAGGCTCAGCCCCATCTTTGTAATAAGCCACCACTCCCTTCCATAACCTCCTCCTCCTCATATAAAGACCTTTTATGTCTTCTGTAGCAGCCAACACTGGCGAGGAGCCAGATCCTCATCTGGTCTAAATGTATGCAGCTTTAACCATGGGTGGTGTTATGCTGATTTACACCAGCAAAAATGCAACACAGGCTTTGACCAATGTAGTGCCACCATCAGCTATTATTTCCTGTAACCTGCAGGATATTAAAAACCAGTAAATCTAGAAACACAGATGTGTGAGGACATCTTCAGTACATGTTAGATGTGATGCTTCCATTGAAGTAGTTGAGATCAGCATGACATGATGGGTGGTTTGACCTCCTCAAAGCTAACTTCAGGCACTTAATGACCTAGAATATCTCCATCCAGCTGCTCCTCTGGCCCTATATGTCTCTTCTGTTGCCTAACCAAGAAGGTAAGGACCTAAGCCTTGAATTTAACTGTCCTCACAGCATTACACAATGCACCTTTGTCTTGCAGATGGGCCGAAGTTACTCAACTTCTGTGGCTTGGATTTCTCCTCTTGGCTGGTACATTACCTTTTATCCTCACCTCCTCCTCCAGACATATGCACAGTATCCATAGAAAGTTAGAAAAGAGATGTAGTCACTGCATAGAGAAGATGGCTTAATTACTTATTCCAATAAAACCTTTATGAGGGATTTCAGTAGAATTTCCAAAAAAAGCACCGCAAAATGTCATTGAACATTTAGACCTCCTCTACCATCTCAGCAACAGCCACATTTCTAAAATGGGACATTTTGTTATGCTTGCTATAGGAAGTACTTAATTCCTATTGTACAGTCAAAGGGACGATAGTTTTCACCTAAGCAATAGCTGTTCTAGCAAAAAGTCTCTCCCCCCTCCTGAGTAACCTTTTCTATTAGTACTGGAGATTGTATCAGTTACACCCTATGCTATTTTGGTGTGTGTATTTGGTTTGGACTTCACTCAAATGTTTACCTAAGATCAGGGAGGCAAAAGGAAGACAAGGTTCAATGAACTACAACTACTTTTCTGAAGATAATTGCTTGCTGTTCTGTTTTCTTTCTTTTTCTGTTCCTTTTCTTTCTTTATTTATTTCTTCTTCCCTCCCTCCCTTCCTTCCTTCCTGCCTTCCTTTACAAAGTCTATGGAAAAGCTCCTTAATGATGCTGTAAATCTTTGGATAGTTGGTCCTCTGACTGACATCTAAGGATGCCCAGATGCCCTTTTCCTGTTGCAATTTTCTATTCTTATTAATCCCTGCCCAATAGAGTAAAGATAGATAGGAGCTTAGGCTGACTCCATATTTTGCGGTCCCACACAGGAACCTCTCAGTGCCACAGTCACAGGAAAAGAAGTAAAGATGCAAGAAGTGCAATTACTGCAGCCAGGAGGACACCACACAGCAGGCACAGCTGAGTCACTTTTCAAAGTTGATTTATACACAGATATAAATGTCTGAATCTGAAGCCAAACCTCTTCCACTATGAATACCTGGAGTCTGAGCTTATGTTAAACTCAGACTTGTTGCATGGACTAGATTTGATCACCAGTGATACAGACACGATGGGCATAAACTGTGATACAAACATGATGGGCACAAATTGTTCCATTTCTCCATTTCATGCCTCCCACTGGGGGCATGCAAATCAAGTGATCTGAGGTCTTTTCTAGGAGGAACTCAAAATAACATGCAGATGGGATCTCAGGGCATCCTGAATAGCTTGGCATGTTGCATTGCATGAAGACATCTTGACCCCACAAAGCTAGGTAGTGGAGGGCTGGCAACTTCTTTGTTCTCTGACTTATTTCCTGAGATACAAAATAGACGAAGCCAAAAAGAGCAGTAACAAAGGCCGGCAGCTATCCAAAAATTCAGCACTGGCCCTCCTATTTAATCACAAGTAATAGGAGAAAAATGGATGATGACTTTCTCCCAAGCACAGCTTTCCCGTTTCTCTTTCTTTCTCAAAACCTCTACAAAGCGAAGAAAAGATTCAAGTTGCCTCATTCCAAGCATTTCTTTTCTGCAATGTCAAAAAAAAGTAAGATATGCCTGAACCACTGGTGCTTTCACTAGCAGAACATGTTTCCATGAAATACAGGTTCTGAGCCCGAAATTCCTTTCTGCAACGTAAAACATGTTGGTCTCACGTTAAGGTATGCAGCAAACCGAAATGCAAAGGAGTTTGTCAGGATTAGCACAGAGTTTAAGGTGCAGAGGTCATCAGTGCTTAACAATAACTTTCTCGCAACAGTCAACAGGGAAAGGTGGGTTATGAAATAGAAGTAGGAACAGGTCGTAAAAACTAGGAATTATTTGCATTTCTTTAGTCTCTAGCACAAGAAAGAAAATCTCAGATGGGAGTGCTCCTATAAAGAATAGTCTATTGTATTATTGATCATGTTTATGGTATTGGTACAGCTTTATAGGTGCTTATTTGCTGAAAAAGAAAAGTGTCAGCCTGGAGGCATGTGATGTATGACTAAGACTCATTCTGGATTTGTAACAAAGGCCACCCACAACCTGCTCAGACCAAGGCAGGTATTCGGTGACCTAGCTCATGCAGTCAAAAACAGCTGGACGGGATTGTAGGCTCCTCAGCCCACCCTGTGGTCACTGGCTACGAAATTTGGTTCCCAGGGATCATATTTGGCTGCATATGCTATCTAAAAAGTCTTAGAGATGATTTGAATTATCTGAATCAATTCAGATAATGCACCAATATGCAATTATTCAGACATTAATCTTCAGGTTTTTATTATCGTACCTGATTTCTGAGAATGCATCTGTTATTCAAAAAAATTTGGCCCCCTATGCAGTGGTTTATGTTAACAGATTTTAAGCTATTTATATTCATTATTTCTTCAATTGGATTATTTGCAAAGTATGTTTGATTTGACATCTGGATCAAGGGGTATTTTCTGTGTCATCTAAGTACATGATGATGTGAAAATTGAAAAAAAAATAAGCAATGAGGAAGTTGTGAATGGTAAATGCTCTCACTTTTTGCGGATGCTTTTGCCTGACTCAATGGATGAGCACCCCCTTGTTCTTTTTTACCTTTTTGTTTTCATCTGTGTTAACAAAACACATTGAGATATCCCATATAATCAAGCCCAGGACCGTTTCTCCCACCTAAGGCACAAACAGGATCACCTAGTTTAGGCAGGTAGTTGCTCTCAAGGTAAGATAGTGATAACTGCAGAACAATTCAGATATGAGATAATGTGAATCACCCTCAGCAGGTGACTATTGAGCTCTGTTGACTATAGAGGAAAAATAAAGTGACCATGCACCGTGCTGCATATTTAAGCCCCTCCAAGAAGAATTTGAAGTTTAAGGAAGTTAATTTAGGTCTAGAAGGATAATTCAAGAAGGCAATTTTTACACCGGTTGTTCTGCTGCAGCCAGCCAGCTCCAGCAAAGGATTCTCTCTGCAGGCTGCTATTATTTTAGTGCGATATACATATAGTAACTGCCCTTTGAAAGCAAAGAGACTGGAGTCCCACTAGATGAACATTTACCCTGCATGTGATGCACACATGGGCTGACATTGAGAATGCGGTGTAATAAATGTATTTATGATATATAATTTTATATAATAAATATAAGAACATCATCATCTCTTAGAAAATTTGGAATAAGAACTGTCTAGCATTTCACCTGCAATTGCATGACCAGTTTTGCTTACTTGAAAAATTTATTGATGGCTTGGGAAACCTGGGAAATGAGCTAGGGCCAGAAGGAAAAAAAAAAAAACAAGCAAGTTCCCATCCTAAATTGCAAAGATTATTAGCTCCATACTGAAGGACAGATTTCAGCATGTGCTCTAGCACTCCTCTGAGCTGCCTTTCTAATTCTGAAAATTTTATTCCGACAACACCCTCCTTTTCAAACCAGCTAATGTTTTGCCTGGATACTGGCTGCAGCCTCTGGCCATCTATTCTATAGTTTCAGAACATCACAGAAAGGGAATTGCCTGATCCCTTCAGTGGACAACAGAAATGGACATCAACCTTTAATCTTTCTGCCATCCTTGGTCTTTAGACTGAAGATGTGGCAAAATGTGGGGCAGAAACATGTCTGTCTTCTTGTGGCTTACTGCTTCTGCCAGATGACTATTCTGCATGTGGCTATGGAGCTTACACACACACATACATTGGGAAGCAGAAGATGTGAAGAGAACCAAGAAAAGCTGAGAAATGGAAAGATCAATCGTTAATCCCCAGAAAGTACCATTTGTGGGCAGCACGGCTAAGTTTAGAAATCAAACCCTATTTCTCACAAAATAATCGTCACTAGAACAAAAAAGCCTGCAGCATAAATTATTTCCTTTGGACCCTATAATGCAGAAACGCTATTTTTTAACTCTAATGTATCACTCGTGTTTTCAAACTGTGTCAAAGTCCTTCATATCAACACAGTATTAGATAGAGGTTATTCCTCTCACTGTGGAGCTAGCTGCAGATACAGTATCTACATCGACATCATGGTTTCTACCTAGCAAATTAATTCAGAGCATGTCGGCAGTGCGTAATTTTTTCCTCCTTTCTTCTCTCATATTTTCTTTGTGTTTATTTCTGATTCAGTTATCACTAAAATACACATTTTAATTGTATTGTACAAGATTCAAACTTCCCCGGCTTTGAACATTCACATAAACATTTTCACTCAACTTACCTTCAACACCGCCTGGAATCCTTGCCGAATGCTTGACTGCCTGTCTGCCTTATACAACGCAGAGGATTTTTCCAAATATATACACAGCTCTCTAATGCACACACCCCACACTGAGATGCTAAACACAGACATTTTTAATATATAGATATAGAGAGATCTATAGGTATTATATATATTACATATGTAATGTAGAGATATATAGATAGATTGGCTAGACATGCAGACATATTGAATAACTGCACAGATCTAAAGAGTAATAAAGAATTCCAGCTGCTATACCAGGGATTCTTTGCCTGTAAGACCTCTAACTGGTTTCTGTGTGTACCTCAGTATGCAAGCCATCACATACAATAATAAAAATCAGCTACAGATACACCTGTTATTTTATCGTTATTCTTCAAATGTGCCTTAGACAGAAATTTTACAAAGAGCAGGGATCAAAGTCTGACCAAGTCCCTTTTATTTCTCTGGGCATTGAGTTAAATACAGAGGTTCTGATAGTGGGAGGGGGAGAGGGTGGAAAAAAAATACTTTTGTATGTAAATATTATTAAAGTAATTGTTCCCAAATCAGGAAGATGGCTTATGGCTCTGAAAGACCCTTTGTGACAAGGTGGAAGTCAGGTAGGTTGGCAGGCAAATAGAGGGACAGAAACGTGGTGCTTCCTCCAGCTACTCCGTCATCTGGTTTGCTAGTTATTGATTTTTCACTCAAGTAGCATTACACCAATGTTCAGTACCATACGGAAGCACAAAGTATCAATTCATCTAGATTTCTACCTACCTATTCTTTAATCTACTTATTATTTTATGTGTGTGCATATAAATACGTTGCACTGAGACACGATATTGCCTGCATGCACAATCAATAGCTCTATGACAAGCAGATGATAGATGAGCTGAGGGCGGGAGGATTTAAACTTTAAAAGCTAAGAACAGAAGAGCTGGCTTAACCTGGCTTTAGTTGGCCCTGCTCCACCTTCCTTGCCTGACTCCTGAGCTACCTCTCACCTCCTGGGGCCAGACTTCCCACAGCGTCCCTAGGCTGATGCCTTAAAAGCACCTTTCAAATAAATCTGGTGTCAGTCATCCCTGTTTTCTTCCCTGCAGCATTACGCAGCAGCACTTCCCTCGGAGGATGCATGTGTGGGGCAGGGAGGGGAGGAGGAAAGGGGTGTACTAACTTCAAAAGCAACCCAATTTGGAGCACTCAGCCTAAAGCAAAAAAATTAAGCTGGTTGGTAGAGGAGATGGAATCCATACGGTGGTCTCAGCACACTTCCTAGCGGCCAGGTGCCTGCATGGTAAAGAATGCAGACAGTATCCTGCGTAGTCCATCCCAAACCCACCAAGACCTGATTGTGGCACCCTGCATGGAATAGCCCTGAAGAAGACACCTACAGCACAGACATCATCCAAACTGAGAAAGCAGAATGACTGCATTTCCCCACTGCTCTTGGTTGAACAGCAAGGGCCAAACTCAAGTTATGGAGAAATCGTTTGGTTTGTCAATGTCTTTAAGAGGAATTGGGTTTGCATGAGACATGGATATGTCACTTCCTACCACACCACAAATTTGTAAATTTAACCCTTGCATGGTGCTCCTTGGAAATCATCCACAACTTGTTTATGAGGAGTTAGAGTTCTTCGTTAAAAAGTTCCTAGAAAAAATTAATTGTGTTCAAAACCAAAGCAAGTCACCAAGACACAGGAAAAAGTCTGACACTTCTCCTACCAGGACAGCCTGAATCCCACCTACCTTTCCAGTCAACAGTCTGGTTGCCTTTGTTGTCTAGAAGTGTTTAAGTGCCCAGATGGACAGCACCAAACTTATACACCTTGCACCCCATTACTAGGGGATTGCTGAGGAGTGACTATCACTCACTGCAAAGGAAAAGAGGGACCTTCTCAGTTCCAAGCATGGCTTGCTTGAGGCTTGCCCGAGGCTCCTACGTAGTATGAATGTACGCTATGGCAGAGGTTCTGCAACGTGCTCTCACCATGAGATCACGTCCACGTCTCAACTTTTAGTTCTACCATAAACCACTATGAACATATCTGTCTAACCCCAAAGAACACATGCTAATTTGCCACCACTCCTTTGGCTTTGAGGGAGCTGTCGTGGTCATTATGATCTGATGACCTACTTCCAAGGTATCGTCATCATTTTCAAGTGTTAGCGAACAGATTATTATTCCACATTATTGAAGGTGCCCCCTAAAATCCACTCTACTGAAGATGTCTCGAGACAGTCTTCCCTGAAACAAGGCTTCCATTGACCAAAGTAACCTTGGAAGCAGGCCTACAGTCAGTCTCACTGAACTAGAAATGGAGCCCTCCATTAATCCTTTTCTTGATTTTTATCCACAGAGCAGCACACAGATTCTCCCCAGGAACCCCAAGAAGAAAGAGTTCCCCATGGTAGGAGACGGGTTGGAAGGAGAGCCTAGGGGTTAGCCTTGCAGTTCCCATAGCTGCAGGGCCTTAACTTAAGAGCCTTAACATTCACACATTCTTGCCCTTCCTTTGCCATCCTGCTTTGTCATAGGTAAAGCAGTTTTCAAGCCCATGGCCATTTTGGCAGTGATGACAACTTGCTGTCCTAAGCAACCCCTGACATTTTCATGTTAGAGCTGGTCTTGGACATTCTACGACATACAGGTAGGACATATGGCACTTTGACTGGCTGACACTCTCACTGCCACACGCCTGGTGCATTGTTTCTGCAACCACAGATAAATAAGATATCCTAATAGTAAGATTAACATTTGTGATACAGCTCCTTCACTGTCCTTTCTGGCGGCACGTTGCCAGCTGACTGCGTACCGCTGCTCCAGTCACTGAAAGGTAATGTTAGCTCAAACAATGAGTCAGATTCACAGGAAGTTCCACAGCCTGTCATATAGATATTTTTTTTTACATTGCTTTGGAGCTGAAAGGTGTTTAATAGCACTACCCCTCTACCACCCACGCGGGTGAAAAAGGCTAAGTCATTCTTCCTCTGTCCTACCCGTTCCACCACCTTTACACATCCTCTCTGTTTTGGCTTGGCTCCACAGCATCTGACATCCTCTACTCTTGGTACAACCCTTCCTGCCTGAAAAATGGGGACAAGGAGAAAAGGGGGTTTGTTGGACTCCTCCAGCACGTGCTCCCATTTAATTTCAGTGTTGAGAAGCTCTGAAATGATATTTGCAGCAATTCAAAGTCATAAGCAGCAGCTGCCAGATTAACGACGAGCATTTATTCATAGATTAGCTTTGCTAGTCCTGGTGACACCACATGGAAGCATGCTGCAAAAACATGGCACAGGACTGTGCTGTTGTTCCTCTCCCACCCAGCAAACTCACATGATCAAACACTAATTTATTACCTGTATTGAACCACTGCAATGAACAGGGTGGGGAGGAAGCTGTGCTATCTGGAGAGAAGTGCCTGGGTTCATGAGAGATCTCACCCTCCCGAGCGCTTCTTAGACCGTCTTGGCTCATGCTCTTGCCGTGCTGCAGTAGGGCTAGTGACCAACTGATGTTTAACCAAGACCTCAGACTCATCCAAACTGCCTTGGTGCCGCTGCCCCCACAGACCAATGCATCCATTGCACCTTCATATTTCCCTAAGTCCTGGGTCAAACTACATCCAGGTATAGAATAAAAAAGCAAGAGAGGCTGTTCTACCTTGCACCAGCTGAAGAAAAGAATTCCCCAGCCACTCTCCAGCTAGCTGAGAAGGGGGGAATACATCATTTTCTTTCTCCAGGAAGGTTCCTCCTGCCCCTACAGATGTCTTTACTACTCACCACGGGGCCAAAGCTGCTCCCAAGCAGAAGACACACATTATCCAGCAGCCCCCACCACCAGCTGTGCATTTGCCTCATAATAAGCAAGTTAATAACTGAAGGTCTGGCCTTGCTCTGCGAAGGATGCTGACCTCAGAAAATTCTTTGCAAACCAACCTGTACAATGGCAGTGATGTATTGCTGGAAGTGCAGTTTTGTGTTCGAGAGGAAGTCGCGTCTAGTAAAAGCTCTGACACCTGATTTGCCTGCAAACAATGCGACTCCTTCTGCAAGAAGTGTCCCCAGGAGAGGAGACAGACGGTGAGAGAGCTGCGACACAGTGAGCGAGCTGAGGAAACCAGTAAGGAAACTGAGAGCCAGAGCGTGAAAGAGTTTGAACAAAGAACAAGGGCTTGGGCAAAATGCCTTCAGACTCGTCAAAACCAGGCAGCCCCAGAGGACTTCTTATAGGCTTGGATTCAATTGGAGAAATCATCATTTCAATGTGTTTTAATTTTGCTGTCATTGCTGATTTTTTTTCATTTTCAGATGGGGTTTTCCTTTCAAACTGGTCTCAGGTACTGATTTGTGATTGTTATTAAATTTAGCATTCAGTTATTTAGCGTCAATAATCTGAAAAGCTTCCTCCTGCTCAAACTGCATGTTTGTGGGTTGAACAGCCATGCACTTTTTCTTTTCACTTCTTTTTATCTCATTGACAAAGAGCCCTGAAAGCTTTTTTGGTTCAGATCAACTGCAGGCAATTCTTAAAATAATTTGTCTTATCCATCCCCTTCCACCCATAATCCCTTATTCATATGTTTTTGGCAACAATTTCTGGAGGCCTCAAAAGCCATAACATCTGCTCTTAGTAGCTGTAGCATCTACTTCTAGGAAAGCTGCCTGCAAACTACTACTAGGCAAGATCACAATCAGATATTTCCTTCTCTGGTGTTTCTTCTTTACATTTCTTATAGTACCAGCAATGCTGCTTCCTTTTGGGTACACACACTAAAGAAACAGCACAGCTATGAGAAATTGCAATTTCAGAAAAGGAAGCAAAAACCGTTTCCAGTTTGTAAACTCAGAGCTGAGAAGGGTAATAAAAAGAGACCAGAACAGACTGTAAAGAAACAGTCAGTGCGGATGAGACTGCTCAAGTAATTATTTCTGTATCCTGTTTAGGATGTTAATAGGAATAATCTGTGATGTTAGTAAGAATCAAGGTTTTGATGACCATGAATAATATTTGTGAATTGTCCAGAGATCTTCTTTGTTCTTTAAGTAGAAATTTGCTTATGCCATCAATTTTTATAATCTTTCCAAATTTATTCCCTGTACACCTAACTGTGTGTCCACTTTGTTTCAGACAATAATGTGACGTGCTTTATATGAAATTATTGTCTCTTATCTGACAACTGCCATTTTTCCACTGGGGAAACATTAATTGAGATCTGGTGGCTTAATATAGTCCTACTTTTAAAATCATCTAAGAGTGTTCACTGGCCTGTTACTGTTTGCACCTCAACTGAGGCCTCTTAACTTCTGATATTAGCTGGCAAGATTTGCACTATTTAAAAGCAACCTGGTTAAAGACTGTTTTATTAAATACTTATTTCTCAATGGTATTTGGTTTTCTAATCCCTCTAAGACTTTGTCCTTCATGAAGAATATGGCTCTTAGTCTCCAGGAGGAACAGGGTTGGGATAAGAAGTCCAACATCCATCCTATCACATTGATATCATGTGACAATACACTGTAGAGGAATAAATTTTCTTTGATCTATTTTAAACTTTCTGCCTGTTGGTTTTTCGCTGAAAGTGCCCTTGTTTTACTGTTGTGAAAGAAGACAGTAGTGCAGCTCATTTTACGACTCCAGTACCCATCAGGCGTCTTGTCCTTGACAGATAGATGAGGAGACATGAATGGATAACATCCAGGACAATGTAGCCAGAGAGCTCTCAACACAGAAGAGGAGAGACAGACAGGAAAAAGGAGATTCCCACATCAGACCACACCTGGAGAGAAGGTGACCAGCTCAACCCATAGCCAAAGACAGCCAGATGCAGTTGGCTGGTGAAACAAGCCTTTGGATCAGGGGTGAAGGGAGTTCACAGCTGTGTGCCAGAACACTGTGGGCTCTGGCTTTGGCTGGGGGAAGATAGGAAGCTGGACATTTCTGTGGTTATGACCCTCACAGGACTTCCTTTGTGAAATTATAACTGAGAACACAAGTTCTCATCTGGGAACACAAGAGGATATGTGGGCATTGCAGAAGGGCAAGCATAGGACTTATTCTAATAAAAAAACAGGCGTGATTATGATCAAGACCCAGTTTCACTTTGAAGCTTAGAAACATACTGGAATGCATTATTCGCTGAACCTTTGTAAGCAAGCCGGGGAATAGTAAGATGAAACATGAGTTTGTGGAGAGCAAATCATGTCAAATCAGCCTAAATTCCCCTTAACACCAGGATAGTTGGTGCAATGGATGGAGAGAATACGAAAATCTGATGTAACAAAACTATTCTGGCATATTCCAATATACGCCTATATCATTCTTATCAGCAAAACGAACTTCTGAGGCCTGGGCATGATCACTGAAAGCAGGTGTAGAGCGACATGTAAAAAACTACTCAGTAAATCCTTATCAACAGTCCGAAGATGTAGTAGGGGGATTTGCTAAGTTCAGTATGGTAGAGATGTCCCTACAGTTGAGAACCACTCGAAAGCAGACTGGGCAGTAGCTGTATAGAATCAACATATGACACTATCAGCAGGGAGTTTTCAGAAGCTCCAGAAAACATCAGGATTCCTGTTTACCTGGTAAACTGGAGAAATTGTCAGAAATCCAAAGTAATGTTTAACCCAGACAAGTCCAGAAATATATACTTAGGAACTCAAAGCCATAAATGCCTAACAGATGGGAGCTCTCTAGCAGCACAGACATAGATGAATTGAAGAGATATGCTAGAAGAAAACATGACCTGCAAGGAAGGAGTTCAGAAATGAGATGTATTTAGTCTAGAAAGGAGGAGGTCCAATGAAAACAACCAAGTTTTTCTTTCATACTTAAAAGGTTGTTTTGGAGATGATGACAACCATTGTTCTCCAGTGGCACTAAGGGCAGGACACAGGGGGGAAAAATGGTTCAATTTGCAGCAAGAAGGATTTAGGTTATCTATTCAGAGGACATGCTGAATAACAAGACCTGTAATCATAGAGCTTGTGTATTAGGGGAGGTTGTAGAATCTTGTCCCACAGCCTTTAAGACCATGGTAGATGGATACCAGTAGGGACTGCCTAGATACACCTAGATCCTTCTTTAGAGCAAAGTGGGATTAATGTCACCTTGTCTACCTGGACAATGCCATGAAACATCTAACGATGGAAGAAAACACACCCTGTATTTAAGCTATGTAATTTTTTCCAGGCTGAAGATGAGACTTTGGTTCAAATTTTTATAACATTATAGCAGCTTCCATATTAATATCCCTCATATTTATCCCATAATGTAAGTTGTGCTTGTCTTTTGGATTTACACTTAGAAGTGTAAAAAAAGTAGATGAAAAAAGTAGAAAAAGTGTGGCTCTTATAGAATAGATTCACATATAAACTCTTTTGAAAGCTAGAAGGAACTTTTCATTGCTTCTACCTGATTTCCCATATACGCTTGGGATAAATCCACCTGAGTACTGAGCCTGAGATTAAGTGAAGCACAGATTTCAGAAAGGTATCTACCTCCATTATGGAGAAGAAAAACTATACACATGACTAAAACATAAGTGAAATTTGTGAGGCTTCCTCTGCTGGATTACCGATGGCTTTAGAAGGAGAAGATCCTTTCACACCACAATCAGATTCACCTGGGGATCTGCTAAGAATTGAGCCCTCCAGATGGTCTGGGATAAGGGCGATTGCAACTGCAGAAGTATGGTTGCATTAAGTTTTCATTCTTGGCCAAGGTTTGATCTAAATTATAGTGACTAGAAGCTAGTTTAATTCCCTCCATGTGTTCAGTGCAAAGAATCTATTGGAAGACTGTCACTCCCTTGGCATATGACTTCTTTTTCACTCTGTGGTACCATGACGTCTTTCGTTCTATTTCATTTTACAGTCTCCCCATTGAGGAGTGGTGATTTATCGGCACAGGCGAACACAATATGAATAAAGCCTTTATGCTTTCTCACCCAAAATGTAACTGAAAAGTTTGATATGGTGCTTAGAAATTCTACTTTTTGAATCTAGATAACCCAACAGAACATTTCTACAAGTTCAAGAATGTTATTTAAGGTGATTTGGTAGAAAAAGCAAGCAGTAGTGTCCCTCAGGGGTCCAGAACGGGACCAGTAATGTCCAATGTCTTCATCAATGACATAGATAGCAGGATTGCGTGCATCCTCAAGCAAGTTTGCGGATGTCACCAAGCTGAGTGGTGCAGTTGACACACCTGAGGGATGGGATGCCATCCAGAGGGACCTGGCCAGGCCCATGTGAACGTTACAAGATTCAACATGCCAAGAGCAGGGTCCTGTACCTGGGCTGGGGCAACCCCAGGCTGGGGATGGAGAGATTGGAGAGTAGTCCTGCCAAGAAGGACTTGGAGGTATTGGTGAATGAAAAGGTGAGCCGTTAATGTGTGTTCGCAGCCCAGAAGGTCAACTGCATCATGGGCTGCATCAGTAGTGTGGCCAGCAGGTTAAGGGAGGTGATTCTAACTCTCTACTCCACTCTGGTGAGACCCCACCTGGAGTACTGTGTCCAGTTCTGGGGCCTTCAGTACAGGAAAGACATGGACCTGTTGGAGTGGGTCCAGAGGAGGCCACAAAAATGATGAGATAGCTAGAGCACCTCTCCTATGAAGACAGTCTGAGAGAGTTGGGTGTGGTCAGCCTGGAGAAGGCTCTAGGGAGACCTTATTGTGGCCTTTCAGTACTTAAAGGGATTTTATAAAAAGGACAGAGACAAAAATTATGAGATAGCTGGAGCACCTCTCCTATGAAGACAGTCTGAGAGAGTTGGGTGTGGTCAGCCTGGAGAAGGCTCTAGGGAGACCTTATTGTGGCCTTTCAGTACTTAAAGGGATTTTATAAAAAGGACAGAGACAAACATTTAAGAGGGCCTATTGCAATAGGACAAGGGGTAATGATTTTAAACTTAAAGAAGGTAGATTTAGACTGGCTATAAGGAAGAAATTTATTACAGTGTGGGTGGTGAAACACTGGCCCAGGTTGCCCAGAGAGGCGGTAGATGCCCCATCCCTAGAAATATTCAAGGTCAGGTTGGACAGGGTCTAGTTGAAGCAACCTGGTCTAGTTGAAGATGTCCCTCCTCATTTCAGAGGACTTGGACTAGATGACCTTAAATGATCCCTTCCAGCTGACACTATTTTATGATTCTATGAAATGTCTCAGAGGGTAGAGGAAATGTAAAAGGGGAAAGAAGAAGAGAGGAGAGGAAAGTATAAAGTACATTGTATAAAATTCTCTAACATTAAATAAACTAAACACTGTGCGAAACATTAATTTGTGCAACAAACCACAGGTTTTCCATTGCCTATTAAAAAGGTGACTTTATGTTCTTTGTGGATTTACAGATATATGATTATATGTACATGTCTGATATAAAAGATGACTAATATATGTAAAGTCTGGATGCCTGTAACATACAGATCATGCTTGTGATGTACACATCAATATACAATTTGAATTTGCCTTCAGAATGATTAAATCATCGTGTCTCCGGAACCCAGGAGTTCCTACCACCTTTTGATGGAGTCACTTCATTAAATTTTGGTGTCCTGAGGACAGAGGACTGGGCTAGGGAAAGCAGGAAGATTGAGCCCACTGAGGATTCCCAGAAATGTATATCATCTATGATAGAAGCATACTGCTTCCTTACACTTAAAAGCTTTAAGAAAAAAAAAAAAAAAAACCAATTCATCCTGGAAGAACTGATAATATGGGGCAAATCTGTTCTTTCTGGTACTGTTTCTGCAGTACATGTGTCCCAGTTACATTTCTGTGTCATTCCTGGAGTGTGAAATTGAGAGCATGAAGCTATTAGTTTGGCGGCCTGTATATCAGGAAAGGGATGAAAACTGCCTGATAACTGCCCAGAAAATTGGCCTCTTTCACTATGTGTTTGTTTGGAGAGAAGAATTTTAAAAAGAAAAAAAAAAATATCCCAGACTGCCAATGAAATAAAAGCTTAAAATCAAGATGCACTCACTGGTAGTGAGGATGAACCGCACTCAGTTATTTCTCCTACAACAGTAGGGTTTTGGAGACATGAGTAAGACCCAAGCATCTTTAGAAACAAAAGAATGGGGAAAAGGAGGAAGAAGGTGGGAAGTGATAGTTGGGGAAAGGAAAAAAAAATCCTGTGAGAATTAAGCTCAAGTTGGTCGACAGAGCAAGAGTGTTTACTAATATGGTCCCACAAGGTTCACTGTAAGATGCACAGTTATTTTCCACTGAGACACAGGAGGCAGTGGTCCCAGCTCTGCCCTCCACCACACCACCCAGTGATTTAATGCAAAAGCCAAGAAATGACCTACAGGCCTGTGAGGGGGTTCAGTTTCAAAAGAAAATATTTCAGATACTGACTTGTATTTCTAGTCAAAATAGAAGCGTTGAAGTGTGAGTAACTCACCCCTGGCTGGATCACAATACACCTCTGCCAGAGTCATGGAGGGGTCCAGAGATGAGAGATATTGTAAACCCTGGTTGGACCAGCTCCCTTGAGGAATAAGAGTGATGCCTGTACTCTACATGACAAGGGCTATACCTACAGTCCTGAACTGCAGATCAGTTCCTAAATGCCATTTCACAGCTGTGTGGTGCAAAGGGCTCAGCCTGACAGAGCTGGGTTCTGGAGCCAGCGCTCTGAACTTCACACAAGGAGAGGGAGACTCAGATTGTGAATAATTCAAAATACAAAATCAAGCCCAGGAGCCTGGCTAGCCTTAGCTTCTGGGTGCTTTCAGAGCCAGGGACCTTAATGCTTGTTCTAAATCCTCTGGCACTCCAGTCTTTAATCTCTGTGGTTCTCATTTCCCCTCCCATCAGATGAGATGCCTTTACTCTTCAACTCATCTATTTAAAATTTAGCCCTAATGGAGCTCTATTGCCTACCCTGGAATTAGTTTCATTTTATGACAGAGTTAGAAGAAGGTAATTAAACTCTACCTGTACTTCTCTATCTGTTTATGTATATCAAATGCACATCCCACAAGGAAAACTTGACAGCTTCTGTTCTCCTGACTGTCTTCTAGTCAAACTAAGGAATAAGAATGCTTTCCATTTTTCTGTCTTTTTTTTTTCTTTCTTTTAATTCTGAGTAACAAACAAAGAAAAGAGGAAATGATGGCATTCATACCTTCAGAAAAGGAACCCCAGGACAACTAATCATTTCCTGCCTCGGAAATTCACCTTCTTCACAAGTTCTGTTTAAGCACCCACAGAACAGCTGCAAGTTGCCTACATAAAACAGGAGAGTTGGAAGCGAGAAGTATTTCCTTGGTCTCTGGCAGTGCAGTATCAATACAAGAGATAAAAAGGTACCTGGACATTTATATTGACGCCTACAAAAACTGCAATGTCTCTATTAACAAATGACAGGGAAAAAAAGGTGTTCTGAAATACAGTTAGCAGGAAACAAGTGTCTTTACTCAATGTTTCTTAGTTGGTTTTGAGTTGTAAATGCATACTTCTAAAGACAAAAAAAGAGTCACCCTTAATTCAGCTTTAGCTCCGGGACTTGAACTAAATTTCTTTTGATTTGCAACCTGGTCTAGTGGGAGGTGTCCCTGCCCATGGCAGGGGGGTCAGAATTCAATGATCTTTAAGGTTCCTTCCAACTCTAACCATTCTATGATTCTATGAATAAGGAGAAATATTTGGGCCTAAAAGACTGGATTTAATACAGAGTAATGTTAACACAATCACCTGGAATTATCCCTATTCCCTAATGAATCTTGGTTGTGTAATAAGTATTCATCTGACCTCAATTTCTTAAAATAGCCTGCCAAAAGCAGAGACAATGACAACTGTAAGGTAACACTGATATGAAACTACCATTAGTGTCAAGGGAAACTATACAAACAAGAGGAGAAAAGCATATATTATCTTGGCTCTCGTCTCCTGTCTGATAAAAACAAACACAACCACCAACAAGGCAAGCTACCAGCAAAAGATCTTTTCCCAATCTAATATCCATAGTGCCTTGATTAACCAGTGATGGTGAAAACAATACTAGCAGCAGAGATGGTGAAGTATGATCCCTTTGTACTCAGCAGAGCCTTAATGAAAAGCTGGAATGACACGTCTGATCATAACATCTTCTCCAGCAGAAATTTGCCTCCTTCCCTGCGGACATACACATTTCCCATTGTTTATCCCCTAGCACTTTATAAGCTAGATGAGAACATGGACATTACAAGGAAGATTTATAGTCTTCAGTTGATCTAAAATTTAGTTATCTCATCAGAATCAATTGTGTAGGATCTGTCTATACTTAAAGTTAAAAAAAGGTCATTTGTCCTATCAGTAGGTGCTTTCCCCAGGAGAAAGAATTTCCCTACTGAAGTGTCTGAACACAGGAGCTTAATGTCCCTGCTGAAGAGCTTGACTGTGAGAGACAAACGCCCTTGGACAAGTTTGCACAGTCAGCAGCTAGTAAGACCATGTATGGTTCAAAACAAGGGCCCAAATCTTTCAATTTAAAGCCATATTTCATGAGTCCTTTAACTTGAATCAGTTAATCAGAGGTGGCAACAAGTAGGAAAAACACGATGATGACACTGCACCATTTCTGTCACCAGCACAAAGGTGGTGAATTGACAGGAATCATTACTGCAGAGTAAGTAGTGCCTGAAACACACCGTCCTATAGCAATATACAGTACTAATGCCTCACATATAGGTACCAATACTTTCCTTATGTGTTGATTAGGATTTCATGCAGTTGATCCTAATTTCATGCTAAGACATCCTCATTTTCTTACAACCATTATTTTTGGTTCTGCAACAACTTTTCAAGAATCGTTACCCATTTAAACTTTCAGAACAGGAGTTGCCTTGAGGTTGGATTTATCTCCCTATCTTGAAGCATCTCTAACACAGATACCTGCATCTAAGCTAGTCATCCTCAGTTCCCTTTACAGTCAATAGAGAGGAAGAGGTGTCTAGAGAAGGTGATTCATCTCATCCTAATATAGATATCAAACAAGAATGAGATTAATTGCTCTCTGGAGATAACTGTTTATCTCTGTTGACAGTAAAAGGAGCTTAGAGTGACTAACTCAGACTTACCTGTCTGTATTTTGGTTGCCTACAGTTAGCTGAGATAAATCCCAGCCAGAGTTTCCTTTGATCACGCAATTCAACAACTATCACAAAATGAAAAGGATAAGAAGGGCAAGAGTGGATGAACAGGAAGGACCAAGTAATTGTGTGTTACCTGGCCAGAAATAAACACACCAGTGTAGGGATTCACAATCTTCCACTAGCCCAAAGATATCTTGTTTTCCATTTGTCCATATTGGACCTGAAGGAAAGACTGTATCTGCCCTCAGGAACACGCTCATATCTCTTCACGGTAGCCTCTATTGATAGATCAGAACTGGGGATCCCCTGAGCTGACTGGGCTCATCAAAGCCTATCTCAGCAAGCAAGCATGAGCACTACGAATTACACCCACCTGAAGATCTAGCCCCTGACCTTCTTTTTCATGACTTGATTGATTTACATTTAGGGCTCCGATTTTCATTTATGATCCAGCCTCACTGGGCTGCAAATCAGAGCAGGGGGGAAAGAAAGGCATTTCCCTTTTTCAGCTTGTTGTTGCATCAGTATTTGTCCCTGCCACAACTTGCAAGTGATGCTGCACTGAGAGAGGATGGAGGTAATCCTCATCCTCACATGCAGTTCCACATCATTCTGTCCAGTCTTGGACCAAAACAGATCCAAGATCAGTGAGCATCTCTACCTCAGGTGCTTTTCAGCTCTCAAGGAAAACCTGTTGTTTACTCATTTTTTTCTACATTTTGATTATTTCCTTTAGTTTCTTCTCATCTTACCAGAAGCAATCAAACCGAAGGACCTTCAGCCTGTATTGACTGTTGAAGGCGAGGAGAAGGAATAAGTCTGGCTTCAAAAAGTTTAGACAGTTGGCATGGTAATGAGCCCATTCCAACTGAAATGACCTCATTGCTGCTCATTTTTCCTGGCTACCAATCGATTTATGAATGTCTTTTAACATCTAGAGAAGTGTTAATGAATCAAGTGTTTAAAAATAACACACACCAAGAGATTGTAAATTACAGCCCCGGCATCCTTTGAATGAATTCACGTCCCACATTTCCAACACCCAGCTGGTACCTGTCTACTGCTATATGGCTGTTCATTCAGGGTCTGAATTTATTATCCACAAATAGGTGTTTGGGGTTCCATCAGGTCTTGGCTCGTCAGCACCCAACTCAGCTGTCAGTTCTGACATAGTGGAAGAAGGAGGAAAGAAAAGAGCGGTCAAGAGAGGATGTCAGGAGAGGAAGCAAATGGAGAACCGAGGGCAGCTCTGGCCATCCTGAAGGCAATGATGTCAAAGGAGTGGCACACAGCAATGAGTCCTGGTTTGGTGCACCCCATGCTTTTCAGGCTTTGCCTCAAGCAACCAGTTGGATTGAGTACCACTTAGTGGGGTTAGTTAAAGCACTACCCCTGACAGTGTGCTTGGTACAGACTGTATAAAATTGGTAGAGAGCTCTTAGGCTGGAATACAGTTTGTCTGGCAAAACAGCTATGCAAATGCTGCCATAATAATACAGCTATGCAAAACTAAGAAGCAGAGGTCAGCTCACAGACTGAGATGTCAGCAACCTGATACTGTAGCAGAAAATAATAAAAGCTTTTCTGGACATCAACATGTGTGTTGTGTGTAACTTTAAGAATCAAGCAATGCAACCATACTTGGGACATTAGACTGGGGCTTATGTGTTCAGACTGAGAGTCATTCTACGAGTGCAATGCTGACAAACTGGAATGAGTCAAGAGGAGAACAATAAGAAAGGTTAAAAGTTAAGAGAACATGACCCATAAACAAAGGGTGATGGGACTAGGTTTCTAAGGCTGAGAGTGATCATCTTGCATATTCCCCCTATAGTTGTGACTTGGAGCAGTCAGTATATGCTTCAGCTGGGGTTTAAATAAACCAGCTCAGATAGACTGGGCATAACAAGGTGGAACACATCTACTTCACCCTGCTCTTACAAGATTTTTCTGGAAGGAATCTTTGTGCTGCCACAATAAAGAACAACCAGTACCATACTTGAAAGCTAACCCAGGTATGCCTATCCTTCTCTTCCATCAAACTAGACAAACCTTACAGATTTAGCCCAGTCAAAAGTAAAGATAAATCAGGACTGGAAAACTATACTGCAGGACTCCTGGGAAGGATCAAGTCAATCTTTCTCCTAATGATGTCAATGGCAAAGCTTGCACTGACTGAGGTGGCAAGGAACTAGGCTTTAAATCTCTTTAATTAGAATATAAGAATAATTTTTGTTAACACTTTGCTGAGTGGTGTATATATATATTTAAAAAAATATCTACTTCTTACTGAAGTGGTTGAATTCTTATTCAAAACAAACACACTGGCACTCAGGAAAGCAGGCAACGCTAGAAACTTTATTAGGGTTTGGGGGTGGGGGAGAATGGAAATAGCTGTATTTTGTGACTCAGTGATAACAATTACACTCCTCATCTCATGACCCAACAAATAAATGCTTTAGCTCCCATCAAGCACTATGTCAATTCCTTCCAGCCATTCTTTTGTTCCATCATAAAATTGAATGATAATCAATGAGTTGAAGGAAAAGGTCATCTCACTCACCTGACTCTTCCCTTGGCTATAGAAAAATGCTCATGCTATTGAAATGTCCAGAGAATTTAGGATTACATATGAATGAGTGAGGAAGACGTTGCCATTAAGTAACACCACCATCTCAAAACATGAGAGCCATCAATTCACACCTGAAAAGTTCCTGGCTTCAGGCTGTGAGCAAAATTCTTCAATTTCATCAAAAAAGAAAGAACCATTCCTAAAATGGAAAAGACAGCAATCTTGTGAAAACGAGGAGACAGTAGATTTCATGCAAAGTGTTATAACAGATTTTGTTTTGCCCAAAGGAAGCCTTCTGCTTTCACACAGGTGAATGCAAATGTTGAATAATTCTCTCACATTTAATGACTTTACTCCAGATTTACAATGGTGTAATCAAGGACTGGATTTAACTCATTTAGTTATTATTTTTTAATCCCAACCACCTCTTAGTAAAATAAACACATTGAAAGGCTCTCTGTGGGACCAACAGTACCTGTCAACCAAAAAGGTTCTCTGAAGAGTAAAAAAGGGGACTTACATTTTTAACTAAAGTCGACAAAATGTAAGTATTTGGTTAAAACGCCAAAATATCTTCGATAACACATTTACACACCTATAAAAACAAAAGTTCACTCAAAAATTCCAATAAATGGTCCTTAGGTTGTATAAGAGCCATACAGCTGCAAAAACATCAAATATGTCTCTGATAGATCTTAAAGCAACAGTCAAAGAAAATTGTTGTATACAACTTTAAACTCGGTTTTATTTTATTCTTTTAAATTTGAACCACTCATTAAATAAAAAGCAAATGTTTGGACTTGCAAGGAGAGACACCACTCTATATTCAGTCTAAAGTTTCCACATAGATCCCAAGATGTGCCGAACAGAATTTCTTCTTTAGCTAGACAAATATGGGACAGAAAGCAAGAAGAAATGTAAAAGGAAAACTAATTGTGGGTGAAAATGGCCCAAAATCACATCCTCATCTGATGTAAGTCTGCCTAGTGCTAATGAAGTGTGCAGGGTTACATCAGCTGAGGGATTAATCCAGGTCTCACACCGAACGCAAAATGAGAGCTGAGAAATGCCAAATGCCATCATGATACGAACACAGTGAGAAAATAAAAAGGTAAACTGGAATAATGAGGCAAATCAGCCCTCCACTTTAAACAAGGCCCCATCATAGACTCTCTGAAATCCAAGTCAAATAGTGGATTCCAAAACAGCTTGTTAGGAGTACAACGATTTTCCAAACGTTTACATTCATATTTTACTGGACAATGTATGGCCCGAGTTTCTTTTAAGCCATTATTACATTTTGCAGACGTCATTTTGACACATTTTTGAACAGGATGGAAGTCCTTGTTTATTCAGCTTTCCCCTTGGGCACTTCAAGAAGTTATTCTCCTGTAATTCCAGTTCTGCTTCGTCTAGGTATACCTCTAACAGTCCTTGTTTTGTTATTAACTCAGTGACTGACTGACAGAGGCGAATGGATTTTGAAACCTTGCCATCAAAGCCACTCCGTCAACACAGTGGTGACATAAGAGTCCGTATAAGGGAAGTTTAAAAGGAACAAAAGACTTTTCAAGCAGAGGAAAAAAATTAATTGGTAGGACCTTCAAAACTAACTTCTTGCCAAAACAACAAAAAAAAAAAATTGTGTGTAGGTTGCCAAAAAATCCAGCAGCCCTCCATGTTCCCACATGAGCCACACATTTTCTGTGCTTGGTGCTCCTTCATGTGTAAGAGCTACAGACAGATCACCAAAGAGCACCTGTCTCCCATAGACCTTAGGCAGATTAGACTTCATGGTGTTTAAAAGTATTGATAATCATCCAGAGGACTTACTGTCATCATTAACAGATCTGAAAGATTTGACATACAAGTAGAGTGGAACAGACAAAATAATAAGGTGTCATTTGGAGTTAGAAGAGTTGATATAATTCCAGCATGTGTACACAAGAAAAAGGTTTTGTTGAAGACAAAGCCTAGAACATAAGCATGACCATATCATGTACAACAAATAATCTAGCTGATGTTAAACCTGTCATCAAGCAAGGTCAGATGGGGCTTTGAGCAACCTGGTCTAGTGGCAGGTGTCCCTGCCCATGGCAGGAGATCTTTAGGGTCCAATCCAAACTATTATATGACTGTATGATTCTATTACTCAGTGAAGTTCAGTATTAAGTGCCAAGAATAAGAGTCAAATAGAGGAACAGGAGAAGGAGAGATCTGTATTCTTAGAAGACTGTTTCCTACGCTTCTAACAAACTGTGGTTCAAGGACCTTCCTAGCTTGAAGTGGTATCTCTGTGTTAAAAAACCTTAGAAGGATTTCTCTTTGATCAGTTTGTGCAGCTGCCATCTGCAAGACCCTGTGGCAGATACTCCCATAGTTTAGCCACATGTTGTATGAGGAATCTTCTCTTTTTTGTTTGTCCTGTGGTTGGGATTAACTAGTTTCTTTTGATGCACTCTACTTCTTTTACTGGAAAAAAAAAAAGAGGAAAAACATTCCCTATTTGCCTTATCCATGAATGGAGAAGAAACCTATGTCATGTCAGCTCTTTTGAAGGGTGAACAGTTTTAGTCTGTTAGTCATTCCTTGTACAGAAACTGATCTAGGTACTTTTTCCAGTTCTATCGTATCTTCCTTGGAAAAAGGAAAATCATTACTGCACACAATATCCAAAGTGTGGAAGCACTGTGGATTTATTAAGAGATATAGTGATGTTTTCTAGTTTGCTGTGTTCCTTTCTTAGTAGGTACCAAAACCTAATTTACTTTTTGACTCCTGTCAAGCACTGATCTGGTGTTTCCATCAAAATAGAACTCCAAGGTTCATATTCCTGAGTAATAAAAATTAGCTTCACAGTGGAACCTGAGTATAAATTCTCATCATACCCCAAGACTCAGATCTTAATACAGCTCTGTATTTCACAGAGGAACCATCTCTGTGTCCAGTAACAGAAAACCAAAATCTCAGATATAAAGCTCAACAATTAGCTACCAAATGCAAGACCTACAGACTTCCAGTCTGAATGCTCTTTTCAGTATTTGAAGTGTTACTTCTTGCCTGTTGTAAGCTAAGGCACAGTATTAATATTCACCTAATGCTTGCCAAAATGCGTATTCCCCCTCATAAAACTATTTAAGCAGAAATTGCCTAAATTTTCAGATTATACAATTAACCTTTTAGTTTTATTTGTAATCCCCTCTGTGCAAAGTCATGGAGAGAAGATTCTAGGTGATCTTTTTCCACAGGAAGATTTCAGCTTCCAGAAAGAATCATTAGAGCCTATTCCCAGCAGTGCAGCAAACTCTGGTCTCAGTTATCATTCACACTATATACCCTTTGGTGTACATCTGAAAGAAGGACTTGAAGTGGGGGTAAACCTAGTGGAATATTTTCTTTTCAGACTGGAGACTCTGCAAAGCAGAACTTAGGAGCAGATAAAACAGGGCACTTAAATGTTTTGGTGTCTTTTCTGGACTACATAACAATACCTATCATTTAGAAAGAGATCCTGGATAAATAAAACACTTTCATTTTATGCGCCATCAAGCTATTCAAAAGTAGGTATAAGATTTCCACAACCATTGCTTACAGAGATTAGGAAGAAACCAACTCCTTGCATTATGATACATTTTACTCTAAAATTGGACAAATTTTGCTGACTGAAGCAGAATAAGCTTAGAAGTGGAATTATCCTGAATAGTGAATATTCATTCTGATATCAAGGCAGAAAGATAAAGTTAGCAAAAAACCCCTGAAACATTAATTGAAAGAGCTGAGGTCAGAAGTAGGCTTCACATGGCCAAAAGAAAGTGTCTACAGCATAGGTATCTATCTACAGCTGATCTAGAGTGTCTAGACTCCCTAGTAAGTCAATGAAGAGAATTAGGCACTTCCAGGTTGCAATTAATTTCATCATCCTAAACCAGGAATCTAAAATTAGTGACATGAATCATGCTCTAAAAATGACTATTTTTTTTTTCTCCAGTCCATATAAAGAAACTCAGGGTAACGAGCTCAGATGAGGACATCTACACAGTAAATATTTTTAAGTCAGCTGGGGTGATTCCAGTTCCTCTTTCTTTAGTCACTTAAAATACTTAAGATCAGCAGTATACCGATTAAAGGAATTACACACATAAAATATTCATGAAAGACTGTGTGGTGACATCCATCTAAGTCATGGGAATTGCTGTCATTGACTTTAAAGGGAGGTGAGTTTTGCTTAGATGGTGCCTCTCCCTCCTCAGTGTAGCTGTCTAAAAGCTCAGTATGAAGCAAAACTAGTTGTTAAGATCCCTGTGAAGTCAATGGAGAAGCACAGGCCTAATTTTAGCCATTCTGCACTGAAAAGCTGTCAAAGGTGAGTGGGATGAATATGCAAGTGCTAATGCCCATCTCTCTCCACCAATCACAGTGGAAACCAGAGAACTAGTTTAGACCCGACTCTTAATTTTTAGAAAGTTAAAGTTAATTGTGATGAATCCATACCTAGTCTCTGTTTTTCACTGTGTGTTTTCTTTATTCTAGTTTGAGACAAAATACGGTAAAAACAGTAAGAGTATTTGAAAAAGAATTCGAAAAAGTTTCCTTTTTTCCACTGAGTTAAAGTGTTTGAAACTAAAACAAAGATCTCTATAATTGCTAATTTATGCCGTGTTTCTCACTGGGCTAGAATGTCACCCATCAGAAGTTCTCTCTCATTTCAAGTGACCTTTAAAACCCTTTGTCATAAATAACATCCCATCCCAGTGCAGCGTCTGGGTCAGAAAGCTTGATTAGACATGTACACCTCTACAAATCACTTCCCCTTCTTCTCTAAGTCATGAACATATTCAAAAAGCTCTGCTTCAGAAAGAAGTATGACCAAGCTGACAGGCCTTCCTTTTTTTTTTTTTCCTCATTTTTTTTCTGCTTTATTAAGTCTGTAGTAAAACCTGAAGGATAACACACACTCCATGTAATGTTTAGTTATTTTGTCTTCTCCCCTCACAGTTAATTTATTCAACATGCCATTTCTTCCCTATTTTCAGCCTCTTTCTCCATCTCTTAAAGTTCAACAACTTCACCAGCTCCTGAAGTGTTTTCTTCCCTGAAATTCAGTAGCAAAACTGAAGTTCCCTCAGGACTTCTTGGGACATTATGAAACTTTTTATTATTTTTATTTTAGCAATATACTTCATCTAGTATGCTGAACATATTTCAAGATAAAGTTTAGTAGAGAGTGGGAAGAGGGGAGTCTTACTATAAGAAAGCATTTTTTTTAATGGGGAAATGCATACTTTCCTTCTTTTTTTCTTTTCTTTTTTTTTTTTCAGTAGGAAGGCTTGTCAGTCTTTCCTAGAGATTGTTGCTCTGAATTTGTAGAAAGTACTTAGAAGAACACTAATTCCTTTTCTTTAAGTTCCTCAAGAGAAAAGGAAAACCAACAAGCAATAAAAACAGTGAGCTTAATAAATAGCCATGTATAAATTACGAATGAATTCAACTTCCATGAGAACGTTGTGGCCTTGACCCAGAATGCTGTGGATCGAGGGTCCATTTTCAGCCTCACCACTGACATTTTTGTGCCCATTTATCTTGCCTGTCCTTTCAGAAAGTGAGGATAAGTGCTCCCTGGTGCTTCTCATAAGCTGAAGTTAGCGGTTTGCTCAAGTATTCAAGAGAAGAAGAGCATGTGGCTATCTTAGATTTGAGACATTCAAGTATTTTCCATTGAAATTATCTTTCAATGATGTATATTTTGTACATTTAGTATTGTGATTTTAATAGAATTGTATTTTTTTTTCCCCTTCAGAAAACTGCAGTTCAGTATGTCATTTGGAATGGATCAATTCGCATGTAACATTTCATATCAAAAAAACCCAAGATGTCCTGATTAAAAGAAGATCAAACATAGTCTTTCTACTTTAAAATACTGCTTCAGGAGAGGAGTTGTTGCATACTTTAGAGTATATTGCTTGTTTGAATCACATATCACAGAAGTCAATAGCCAGAGATCATGCTACATCAGGTTTCCAAATTCTGTTTCCTATAAAGCATCTGACATTGTCAAGAATTGCAAAGAGATGTTGACATCAGTTGAAAACAAAATATACAAATGAAACATTTTTTTGCAGGAACACTGAAGTGTTTCCTTTTAATCAGAAATGTCTCATGAAGACTTTTTTTCTCATTCTTAGTGCAAGATAAGGGGATTTTGCATTCAGTAGGAAATACTGACATTTCAATTCAGCTAATTTTGAGAAAAAATTTCCTTGGGAACCGAAATTCCAAACTTCTTCCCACTCTATTTTAGACAGGTGTCAACCACCATTATGGTGCCTAGCTCCGTTTTCAAGTGGTTTCTAATAGATCAGTTAAGCAATCGCGTTCAATGTACGAACAACTTGAATAATTCCTACTCAACAAGCTTAAACATGGCAGACTTCTGTTTTTACACTTCCCTACCTGAAACAGCTGGTTTCTCTACCAGCTTAGGTACTAGGTTAGCTTAGTTTAGGTGGTCATTTTTAACCCAGAGCGGACCCTCTTATAGATGGGATGACCAGCAATATTAAAAATCCTTCCCATAAATACAGAACTAAAGTAGCATTGCGCGTTTCCAAGGCTGTAAGTGTAAGCAAGTTGGAACACTATAGCTAAGCAGGCATTGGTGACAATGATGGAAACATTTCCTTTGAGCAGATCTCATGAAGCCTCCAGTACAATGCAAGCAACTACTTCTTCTTGAAACTTTCCATGCTTGAAATAAAAACTGAACTGTCCCAGCAAAGCAGTTCCACGTTAAAAATCACAAGACCACCTCTACAGTCCTTACGGACTGGAAACATGCCGGGTCAAATGTTCTCATTGGCCTCGTTTTATTACAGCTAATGGAGTAATGCCAAAATGAGAATTTGGCCTTGGAACCTAAGCATATGTCATTGTTCTGTTACACTTGCACAAATCACTGTATATTATTACTGAGAGCATACTGGGCCCTTATTTGAGTGCTGGAGGAGAAAGGGTTTGAGCACAGGGCTATAAGCCAAGAATTCCTGAGTTCAGCACCGGGGTTTATCAAATAAACCAAGTTGTTGCTGTTTCCTTGCGTGTGAAACACGGGGACAGGAGGATGAGAGTATCCATGTTATTCACAACATTAATTTTGGGCTAACAAAACCGCCTCCCTGAGTTTTTCCATATTCTTTGGAGAAAGACAGGTTTCACCATAGCAGACCTCTGAGAATTACCAGGTGTTGATATACCCTCAGTGATCAAAAGAAGGGATCCTGCAAAGGAACATATTTGTCCTATCTGGCTAACTTTGAAAACTGATAGCATTCATGTTCAAAGAGTTGAAATAGCAGGATTTATATACCAGCACATTTCCACCATAGCTTAAATCTAGAGTTGCTGTGAGAGTGTGTAGGTGATCTTGCTAGCAGAGAGGGTAAGAAAATTCACTTAAAATTTGTACAGCTCTTGAAAGACTGGAAACATTACTTCATGTCAGAATTACCATAGCCACACATAGGATATTCATTGAGGCCACGTAGGATAGTGAATGATGGAGCATTAGCCAACATATTCAAGAGGTTTCCAAGTGCTTCAGGCCAGATAGAACCACTACAAGGGCTTGTGGAGTCTCATTTCTTGCATCTCTCTTAGTTTTTTACAGTTGCCCTAAACCAAGGTAGAGAGATTCCAGCCTAGAGAGTCAAATACTGTGGACTACATGGCATACAACCAACCAGCAAACGTCATGTCTGACTCACAGGTCAGATTGCCCATTGCTCCCCACATCTGATGCCATGAAGCTCTGAGATGGCAAAGGAAGCAGCCAAAATTTCCAGCCTCGGACACCTGCAGCAGCCCCAGCCCCTGTGCAATCCGCAGCAGCACTGACGTGATGTGGGTGGAATAGGAAATATCAGGAGAGAAGGGGGTGAAGGCAGCATCTGCTGGATTTAAGAGGTTTTTATTTGAGCAGGCCTGGACACCTACTCCAGGAGTTTTACAGGAACAAGTTAAAGAGCTTTTGAACTACCAGTGCCACTTTTTAGGAAGTCTGGGAACTCTCCAAAGGCTTGGTTAGCTGGTAATGTAGCTATAACAGCCATTAGAAGAACTGGTATTTTTCTACATAAGTTTTTAAGAAAATTTCTGGCAGAGGCTCAAAGGTCCATTTATGCAGGTGTCAAGGGGACAGTCATATCCTGCGAAACCAAAAAAAAAACCCACCCCTCTTCCTTCATAGGTCATGGGTAGTGTAAAATTCTCTAGCTTGCCCTAAATATGTTACCAGCTTTTGAAGTCAAGCACAAGGTAAGGAATCAAAATTCAGCTTGCAGGGTTTCAGTTAGCTGCCCTAAATAGTCATGAAGGATCCAAATCCCCACCCTTTCCCTCTTCCACCTCGGACAGATTGGAGAAGTTACCCTCTAAAAATATCTATCTTTCTCCAAAAAAGTGGAGGGTCTAATCCAGATGTAGACAGATCATCTGCAGACCACTCAAGTGAGGTGCCAGGATGGCCACTTCTCTGCATGTCTTCAGGTCTCCTCTCCCAGTCTTCATTGTGTGTTGGCTGCAGCACGTTTCCCAACCAGTGAGGCTGAATAAATTGAAAACACGGCTCCACGTAAAGGCCAAGAAGGGATGTGCTAACACACAGCAAAGAAAGCATTTGGGCACATTTTAGCCAACACTTTTGCATTCACCAGACTGGGCACTGCTAGTGTGGGCCAAACATGTCCAACAAACACTGCAGATGATGGGTCTCAAGTGTTGAGGCCCTGTTAAGTTTACTAGAATAGCTTTCTCCATACCATTTGTAAGGACAGTGTTAGGGAAAACAAAGAGGAGCACAAGGGTTTTGCCCAGAGAAGCTGTGGATGCTCCATCCCTGGAGGGATTCAAGACCAGGCCGGATGGGGCTTTGAGCAACGTGGTCTAGTGGGAGGTGTCCCTAGCCATGGCAGGGGGGTTGGAACAAGGTGATCTTTAAGGTCCCTTCCAACCCAAACCATTCTATGATTAGATGATCTATAGTCATCTAGGGAGCCTATCCTATTTATCTCACCTCTGTCTTTTCTCCTTGAGGGTTTGGACCTGTCCAGAGAGAGTTACAGGCTACTGGGCCAGCCATGGGGGAAGCTGAGACACACAGCAGGTCAGGAGCAGAAGCAGGTAACAACCTGAAAGAGCAGCTGGTTTCATTGTAAGATATACGTTCGCTTTCATCCTGGGAGAAGATTCAATCCGTCCTAACTCAAACCACGCACACCTGGCAAGATCCCAGCTTGGTCTTCACCCGGGTACCCCCATCTCCCACATGATGCCTTACTAGGCAGTTTCACTGCTGCAAACTATCTGATAAGCCTTCCTGATCTTCCCACATGCTCCCACACAGCTTCTGGTCCAACAGGCAGCTGCCGATGATGTGTTCCATCTGCTCTCCACAGCTCCCTGCCTGCCCCAGGGAGGCATCTGCAAGCAGCTATCAGTGTCCAGAGCAGCTAGGGATGGGGAGGTTTCCGTATGGAATTTCTCCTCTTACTCCTAGACCACCGTGTCCTTCCCTTAGGTACCCCTCCATGCTTCTCTCCAGCTCAAGCCTCCTCAATCTCCCGTGGCTCTTCCCTGCACTTGAGGGGCTCAGGGAATTCAAAGCTTTGAGGCTTGTTTTTCTCAGAGGTGGGTGAGTTGCACCATGCCTTCCCAGAAGCATGGCAGCATGGTGACCTTCCCACCACTATCTGCAGGTGCCTGAGAAAGCATGTCCCCCCACTGCTCACACCGTTCCCTGCTCTTCACCCTACGCTCACTCCAAACCCAGGTGAAATTCCCACCGAAGCCAAGACGAACATTGCCTGAGCGAGGGATATAGGTCTTCATTAATAGTTCATTAATTGCCATGGAAGGCAGTGGGGTGACAGATAAATACCCATAAGTGGGATGAAGATTACTTTTTTTTTTCCCTGGTCTTCCACGGCTTTGTGAAACAGCTCGGATGCCCCGAATATCAGCCTAGCCTCCAACAATGCGATTTGTGCGATCCCTTTGTTGTCTAAATTCCCTTAAGTGGAAATATGTTTTCTAACAGCACAGAAACTCTCCCCAAGGCTTCTGTTGTACCAGGTTAATCAACCATACATGACAGCAGAATTAGAGGTGCTAGTATTTTATGTTCTGCATCTAAAGTATGTTTCTTCGTGTGTACTTAACAGGCTTTAATTTTATAAAACATTGCGCAACAAGGCACCTTGGGGAAGAGCAATTAACTCAGATTATGTTTTCGTTTCAGTGAATACCAAATGAGAAACTGAAATACTGATTTATGTAGCCACAAAGTCAAATCATGCTCCTTAATACTGCCTGATTTTTCAATGTGGCTGTCTTTGGTCACAGCCAACCCTTTTAGTCCTGATACGCAATTAAGAAGTTGCTCAAACTGAACTCTCCCTTACAAATATATCAAGATATTTTATAATCACGATACACAGACAACCAGTCCTGTTTGAAGTTAATTGTGAGACTCCTATCATCTTCAGTGAGAGCAGGAATAAACCTACTGAGGACATTTTGGTATAATTTTCCTGTTGATGACTATCACAGCCAGTTTATGTTAATTATGGATGGGGATAGGCACTGCAAAACAATTTGAAGGATGAAGGTACTAATTTAGGATCCAATCTAGCTCTCATTAAAGTCAATGGAAAGATTCCTATTGACTCCAATGGAAGCTGGTTCAAGCCCATAAAGACCGAATGAGCTCATGTGAACCTTCTCATCCAATTTCTCACTACAGAAAAGAAACGATGCATCAGCACCTGAACCACTATTCATTCAGAGGGCTTAATTTGGTCACCTTGAGTCACACAGCAGCTCTTTACCGTGCCAGCCATTCCCTTGGGATCAAGAGGTCTGTGGACAGTCTGTAGTGATTTGGGCTGATTCGGGATGCTGCTGTCTGAAAGGTTTTCTGATTGGAAAAGCAGGTTGCGACAAGGGATGGGATGGGACAAGGAGTTAAGAAAGAGAGGAGAGAGGAGAGGAGAGGAGAGGAGAGGAGAGGAAAAATATATCTCCATCATAAACCCAGAAATAGCCTCAGTTGCCATTCTCAAGGCTCTCAGGTAGGATGCAAGGAGCAATACCCTCATATTGGTTCCCCAGGGCATCACATCCATTTCTCCCCAGCTCTGCTGCAGGGAGCCAACCTGATCCTGGCAGCACAGAAGGTGGGGAGTCATGGACCCCGCTGCTCCCCCGTCTCCTCACTGAGGCAGTACAGCCTCCTCGGCTATTGCAACCACTGGTTCCTCTGCTCCTCGCTGACAGCTGCCATCCTGGCAGCCTGGATCAGAGAGAGCAAACAAAGGTTGAGGCCAGGCAAAGCAGAAAAACAGAGAATTCAGCCTCCCTGCCTGCAAGGCTCCTCTCAAGAGTCAGGCAGCCAGTGAGCCAGAACCTTCCATCCAATTCTCCCAAAAGGGAAGTGATAGAAAATCCCTTCCCATGTTAAAAACAGCTTCCTTCATTTTCTTTTCTTCTGTATTATACATCCACTATGAATCCTATGCAGTAGGCTTTATTTTTACTTTTCACATGATCCACTTTACACCACCACCAAGAAAAATTTATCGATGAGAATTTTTCCCCTGCACTATAGGAGAATAGTTCATTCTTCCTGGCCCAATTGGTAGGAAAATGTCATTCAATGTAAATAAGGCTATCATTACTGCCTATTAAGAGATACAATTTCTTTAGACACAAATATATTTAGTCTGTGAAAAGTTCATGAAAATTGAAATTTGATTCCTTCAAACAGAAGTAGAGATATTTTTTCACAGCACTTTCCAGGACACCTAATTCTTATGCATGTCCTACTCTGACAGATAGCTCTTTAATAATGACACCCTATTACCTGTGTTCATTGCTCTAGGTTTTTTTTTTCCTTTTGCCTGCCCCACTCATTAATAAATGTTTTACTACTTTTAGTTAGCATGCTAGTGTCAGAGCAGCCAGGGAAAAGAAGTTGGATTTTCATCTGTCTGCTGCACTTACAGAGGAATCATTAACTAATTTCCAGTTGCAAATTTCTACCTACTAATAATGTTCAAGCCACAAGGAAATTGGATTGAATTTCAGATTCCAGCCTGAATCTCTGAGGCTAATAATGGGGGGGGGAAAAAAAAAAAAAAAAAAAAAAAAAAAAAAAGCCATTTTTGATACCAAGGAGTTTTGAGGAAGTCAGGTAGTCTTTTAAAGAGAACAGAATGGGTCTGACTGAGGTTCTTTCAGGACAGACCTGATGTTTAAGGACAAAATGGAAAATGTGTTGGGTCTTCCCACTGTGGTCTTCCAGGGGCAGGAAAAAAAAACCCAACCTGCTATATCATGAATACTTACTACACTGCGACAGGATATTAACTGTCAGCCAACCAGCCCATCAGATAGCTTGGCTTGCCGTCTCTGGGCCAGGAATTAAGATTCCTATGGCCCTTAGTCAGCATTGCTACCAGGGAAGGCAGAGAGCCCTCCCCTCTTGCCAAGACAGTAGCAGTGCCGGTGAGCTTGTCTCTGACAGAAGTCACTCTTTGCATATCTTCCACCCATCAGTCTGGGAATTAAGAGATAAGGAGCATTTCCGTACATAAATAACCTCTGAGCTGTCTTTGAAAATAGAGCTCGGCGTTTTTCAGCTTACCACTGGCAATGGCACTTCTGCTTATGCAAGGCTAGTTCATCATAGCCCTGACTCAACATTGCAAGAAACATCATGAAGGCCACCCCCGACCCCTCTGCTGCCAGGGTGACTGGATCCCCAGGCAGAAACCTGCCCTGCTCCTCCCTCTCCCAGGAAAATGCAGAAGAGTCTGCATTTTCTGCCTTCCCCATGGAGCTGAGGGGTGGGGGCTGCTCCCCAAGGATGGGTGATTCAGGCTGTGGGATCGGTTCCAGATCCACCCGTGCTGGCTGAAAGAAAAAAAAAAAAGTCTCCATGCCCATCTGACTTGCCACGGTTCCCCTGTCGTGTGGGTGTTTCCTTCTTCCATCAACTGACTGTGAACACCCTAGCCTGTTCTAACCTGGATAACACCTGATATTTAAGCTGCCTACACCAACCTCATCAGAACGAACCCACAGAGATGGTTTGGCCTGGTCGTATGGGGCTGTCACCAAAGCTATCAGGCCAAAGAAGTGGCAACCTGGTGTCCCTGTGCAGCTGCTTGCAGGTGCCTGCACCTGTGATGATCCCTCCCCAGAACACCAGATGAACCCTGGGGTGCTCCATGAGGGCAGGAGGGGATGACTGGAAGGAGAAGCACAAGACGCTGTCTAGCTACAGCCTTGAGGATCAATGGTCACACCAGAGCAACAAAACACAAACCTGTGCTGGAACTGTAGGGAGGTTTTTTGGCACAGAGGATGCCAAATCCCTTTCCATAGCCCTCCCACAGACCCTCTCTCCTTCACCTGGTGCACATCCCCAGACCCTGGCATTGCTGGATGGAAAGAACCATAAACAGAGGAAAGATTCAGGCATATTTACTTTCAGTTAGTGTATCCCGTTGCATGTGAAAAAATGTCCTGTAGTTAGAACACAATTCTGACCTCCTCCTTATCACAGCTCTGTGGCATTGCACAGAGACCAGCAAGAGAAACCAGAGAAAAGGACTTAATCTGCAGTCCTGCAAACTGGCTGAGGACACCAGACAGAGAAACACAGCTATCTTATCTCTCTCTGATTTCCCCCTGGCTGTTTCCAGTATGTCACTCATAGAGTAGCTGTTACCCCAAAAAAATGCTGGAGGTTTTATTCTGATGTCTGCTGTTTGTCATCTGTACCCAGCTCTGATAGCTGTAAGGCAGCCTGGTCCTGCATCGTGATGAGACAAGAGCAGCATACCATACTCCACTCAGACCCCCAGGCAGGTCACAACATCCTTTCTCATTTTTACACCCCAGCTTTTCAGCACCTCATTCCCACAATTCCATCCTCACAAAATAGCATTTTAAAATCCCTGGACAGATGCAGTAACTTCTCTTGGGGTTTTGTTGTTGTTTTTTTTTTCCCCAGAAGGGTTCCTGCTCTGCACACTGGGCAAACATGGGCTTCTGCAGCCAGCCAGCTCTTCAGCTGCATTGCACCCTTCTGGCATCCCACCAGTTAACACTGGCCAAGGTTTTTCTTCTCATCTCTGTGGCCTTCATTCTCTGACACGTACAGATTTTGCCATGCTATCAGAGGCAGTTGTGGAAAACTGAAGTGTGTTCTCTGCTTTTTTGCTGTCCCCTCTCAAGACTCACTCAGCTACTCCAAGTCCATTGGTTTTCAGCCCTCTCCCCTTTCCCTGAAAGGTCATCTCTGTGTCTAGAAAGGCCAACAAGCATAAGTGTCTTGAAGTCTACAGGACCTTTTCTACTGTCTTCTGCAGGAGTAAGGCAAAGCCCTTGAGGATTCATTGACAGCTTTCATTGAAGCTTTCTTTAATGGTGATTAGAAAACTGATCAAAACACCCACTTTCATCAAGAACTAGAGTTGATCTCAGGGTAGCGTATTGGGCCAAAGACAGATAACTGGCCTTGAGTACTGCAGAAACACCATACAAATGCTCACATTCAGAGCCGGAGGGGGAGTGTCATCCTTCCTATACCACTCAAGAAGAAGTAGTTTTTTCTGTCCTAGAGAGGATACTATTTTCTTCCTGCCCTTCACTTACTCAGCCACATTTTCGCACACCCTCTGTTCTTCTTCTGAGAAAAAGCATTTTGGAAGAGAAACACTCTAATCCAGGTGCAGTCTATTCAATTTGCTGCTCCTAAGAGAGAGACTTCAGTTAGAAATGAGAGACACTTCCTACTGGAAGTTGGTTTAGATCTTAGTCTTACTGAGTTAAGTAACTCTTTCAACTTGTTGACAATAGAGATTGGAGGACAATTGCCACCTCAGTGGGTATTTGGTTTTCACAGCTGAGAGCATTCCAAGACGACGGTGAATGGTGGTGAGATTTTGTTCCATCTCTTGACCTTGGTAAGCAAGGGAAATTTCCTATTCTGTTCCAGACTGAAAGTTACGTAAATGATTGTTTTCTACAGAACAGGCAAAACTGAAACTCGAGGTGCAAAGTGCAGAAGGGTTAATATTCTGAATCTAGACTCTACCTCCATCATTTGAAAGTAGAATCAAATACTTCTCCCCTTCTCCCACCCAACTGTCTGAAATCCCATTGACTTTGGTGGGTATTTCCAGCTCCAGATAAGGCATATTTTGGGGCAGTATTATTTGCCTTAGCAAAAAAATTATTGTTCTCAAAGTTCTCTAACAGGACATTCCCTTTCTTTTATGCAATGCTCCTTGTCCCAGATTTTGTTCTCCACAGTTTCCATTCCACAGTACCAGGTAATCCCAACATAGCTGAGGAACTGGACTTGGCCACGGAGGCAAAGCTATAACTATAACTATAACATGTTCCCAGCTAAGAACAGAAACCAATATTTAGGCTTTAAAGTAATCTTGTCAGGGAAGCAGATCAACTAATGATGGCTAACACAGCAACATCTCTGCCCACAAGAGACACAACACACAGTGAGTGTTTGTGAAAAGATCTCCCACTGACTCCCATAGATATGCATCATCACAGCCAGAGCATGGGTGGGGTGAGAAGGACAAGCCACATGAGGGTAAATATGTCCAAACGTGCTATCTGCTACTACCACCATCATCTGGAATAAAAGAACTGGGTGAGGAGGAGCCTGAAAGGAGCCTTGTGAGAAGGACAGAAAACAAGGGATGTAGGCAATGGGGTTGATTGGTGTTTGTCGTTGTTGTTCTGGACGTCCTGGACTGAAGGTCTCCAGTCTGCATTGGATCTTTCTGTTGTTTCACAGTTTATAATTCCCGAAAGAATTTGATAGGAGAGCTTTCCCTGAATTTTCTGTCTTTCAGATCACACCAAGAGCAAAAGTGGATACACATCTCCAGTCCATCACACTCCAGTGTGGAAAGAAGAAACGTCTCAAACCCACAAGCAGAGTGGGAGAAATACCATAATTCTATCAGTCAGCAGAGCAGGTTGCATGGAGAGATTAGCTCACAAGTGGTATAACACAGTACACTGGGCAAAAAGGACTTTTCATAACTTCCCCAGAAAGAGTTTCATCACCTTCAGCTGCAAGAGATTCATGGCAATGGCATTCCGTTTCCCACCAAGGTGCACTGTTCCAGTTTTCATGGGTCATTTCTCTCTGCAGCCACCAATAAAAAAGCCCAGGAGGAGATCTTCTTCAGCAGATGGGAACCTCAGGACGGGACCTCACCGTGGACTTCTTCAAAGGTTCTAATTTCTGGCCTAGCTCTGCTTCTAATGAATCACTGGGAATCTCTGCCAGTAAATTTGACAGTGGAGTTCAGCCAACACTGAGCACTTTGGAAAATCCCAGCCCAAAACACTCTGAGGTGTAAGGGATGGGCTGAGAGTAGATCAGATGACTCTTCCTGAAGAGTTATCTTCAGCCATGGCATTGGGAGATATCACTGAGTGCTCTACTTTAGAAAATCAGGTCATTTGTCACATTTTTCCCGTACCTGTGCATACCAATTGCACCCACATGCCATGAATGTATCCGCCGAGTGGTACTGAGCAACATAAACAAAAGTCTGCTGTAAGCTACATTTGAAAAAGTTTTGACAGTCTTTATGCTGACAACTATGATATTCAACATCCAAAATTTTGACAGTTCTCAAGGCCAAGAAATCTCCATGGAGAAGAGCACTACGGACTTTTTGTTATTTTTATCCATTGCTAAATACAGATTCAGTATCCTAAATTTAGGTCCCCACTTGAAAACAAAATTCCTGATTCAAGTGGTTTCGAAAACACATTCACATAAGAAATCCAAGGCGGGGGGCGGGGGGGGCGGAGAGAAGTAATGCAGACCCACACTGGAAGCAGGGGACAGCCATTCCACGCCTTCAAGTTTTGCAATCTTTTCTTGTGGCTAAAAGCAAAGCCAATTACAGTAAACAGGAATCTAGAATCTGTTGTTGACACCAAGGTCTTGGAACAAGGATTTCAGCCAAAACTCTACACTGAATCAACAACTCAATGTCTATTTTCAGGAGGAAAAAAAAAAAGAAGATGATTCTTAACTTGCATGGTCAACCAGATTCAGTAAAGCAAACATGAAAAAGTGGTGGCTTTAGACACTCCCAGAATAAAAATTTGGAAACAAAGCAGCTCCATCTCTGTCTAGACTGTCTGTAAGGGACTGATTGTCCCAAGCCCTTCCCCTAATCAAACTCTTGGTGAAGGCTTCCAATATGAGCTGGAATTCTCCATTTGAACCTACTTCTACTTCTGAACTGATCAAAGATAAGGGCATTTTGAGATGAACTCTAACTAGTAATTCGTGTTCAGCATCCAAGCCCCCTCTATGCTTTAATCTGCTCCTCCTAATTTTAATCTAGTTAGAAACAAAGTTACTATGCCTATATGTGTTTTTTTTTTTTTCTAAATTAGCTAACTTGAGTAAGTCAATACAAGAGAAAGAAGCACTGCATGTAATCCTACCTCTGCTTTATCAAAGCATTTACATATGCTCCTGTCTTTAAGCTCAACTATAAGTGTATTTATGTGCTTTCAGGAACTGAGACATACGGTTTTAATGACATGAAATCAGAGACTTCTTCCTATCTGAAATAGCACCTCTGCCTTCCCCTGAGCATTAGAGTTTAAACAGTAAATGACTTTGATCTCAGCTACCCTTCATTTTGGTTGTGGAGTTGCAAAATGAAAACCCACATGATAAGGCTATGCCAAACAAATTAACACAATGCTTTGCCCGTCTCTGCCGAACTCCCAGTCTGTGAATATTAGACAGAGATTTAGAGTAGCCTAAGTTCTACTGGAAGTCAAGATACCTGAAATCAAATAGATTATTGTGCACCTAGGCCTAGTGGGACTCTTTTTTGGTGTTTTGGTACAATTGTCCTTTACAAGGCAATGCAGGGCGAATAGAATATGGTAGGTATCTGAAGCATTTCCAAAAGTATTGGAAAAAAAGTTCTGACGTTCCTTCCACATTTGGTGCTACCCAAAGTAGAGGTAGCAAAGCCAACCATGGAGGTAAAGATCACAGAAATTATGTGTGATTATGTGTTGAGTAGATCCTCCTCTGACTTTGTCTCTTGACAAGTTATGTTCGCTGTATCAGACCAGAGAAGGCCACTCTTCACCCCAATGTGACAGCATTTTAAGTATAATTTTTGGTAAGTATGTCAGACATCTAACAGATACTAGATGGAGAGTGGGCTGGAGGCTGTCATTCAGCACAGCGTGCTCCATAGCACTAAGCACGTTTCTGTTGACTGTGCGCAATGGATGGGGCTCACCTCTAGTTATGTCCATGACAATCATCTCTCCCATCATCTCCCTCTGGCTGGCAGTGGATCTCATGCTGAGGCAGTGCTGAAAAAATAGGCTTTATTTTTTTATTTTGAGGAGGGCTGTTTGTTTGTTTATTTTCTTTTTTTGGCCAAACGAGTTTATGACCAGATCAACTCCTTGATCTGAGTCACCAGGCAAATCCATGAACATTAGTGTAAGCACACAAGGAATGAGAGGCTGTAGGGAAAAGGGGATTCAAAGGACCCTTCCAGTAACTCCTTCCAGCAGATTTTTCAAGAGTTATACCAGATTAAAGCAATGATTTAACGACAACATTAAACACTCAGCCTTTACTCAGGCAAATTTTCCATTATCAAAGGATCGTTTATGTTAGTGGGAAAAATTCCTGTTCTCAAAGGACTCTGGAACTGCAGTGACAAGAGCAGTGCAAGTATTTATAAAAGTTATCCTGGAATCTGGTTTGTACAGAAAAATAAGATCAATTGCATCCTGACTTAAGTTTAATGAGTCCAGAGTTGCCACCTGTGTACCTGTTTCATGCACCATTCTCATAGCAAGAAATGTATCTTTCCAAGAAGGCTTTCCCAGAACTAACACGTAAGAATGCTTCGTGAAAGAGAACATCAGACCCAGAAAAAGCTATCACATGCAGCGAGCCGAGATTCATTCTCAAAGAGGCTCCCGACCCATCAAATGCAAGGCCAAGAGAAATGGGAACGTGGCTTTTCCTTACACCCCCAGAGAAGCGTTTCGTGCCATCTCTGTCAAGCTGTGTGTAATCTCAGGGCAAGCGTGTGTCCTGGGACAAGAGGCTGTTTATGCCCCAGGACCATACGCGCTGAGCTCAACCAAGGGGAAACTTCCCCACAACAGAGGCAGCTTTTTTGTGGAAACAACAAAACAAAAGGGAGTGCTGGGACAGGCTGCCCCCTCGGTTGGAGGAGTGGAGGGTGTTGTTTTCAGCAATCCACCTGCGTGTTCGTATCTGTCTCATTTGCATGTGTTTGTTTAAGCTTTTTAATTAGGAGAGGGCCAGATCCTGATTACATACACACGCGGGTACAACTCAATTGATCCCGACGCTGGCCCATCTTGCTGACCTTACAAACCATCTACCAACACCTTTCATTCAGCTGAGAGACAGAAGACACGTATCAGGCACATCAGAGAGCGAAGGGAGGGAGAGCAGCAGGAGTGGTTCACCAAGGAGATAACAACCAGCTCTCCTCCGTCTCTCTGCACCACTGTGGGATGGGATGGGATGGGATGGGGCTGGGCATGACCTGGCAAGTCCTGCTGATTTGCTTCATCCCACAGATTACCCAGCAGCCCCGCATCAGTGCAGTCCCGCTGCCGATCACATGATATCACCCCAGCATAAATGCACTTAAATTGCTCAAGAGCCATATGCAGCCCAAGAGCCCCCATGGGTATAAAGTATCTCGCTTTCCCATGCAGCGAGATCAGAATCAGGCACAGTATTGGGTTAGGGAGCGGCAATAGTTGTTCCATAATTAACTCTGAAACCGGGTTCTCATTAGACCTTGCTTTTCATAAACACCCTTCCCTCCACGCATGCCTAATTTCCTACTATTCATCAGGGAGGTTAATAGGGACTGAAGTCAGTAGTAAAGTTCCAGTAAGGCAGATTCACACCCACATAAGAAAGGGCAGTGAACTGGGTGCATCTCTTTGACTATCTTCTTTTTTCCTAGATATACGCGCAGCACCTTGCAGTGTGGAGATCAAGCCGAGCTGCTGCTGCCAATGAATGTTAAATACCTGTCACAGTGACACTCTGAAAGGGCAGGATATTATATCACCCTCCACATTGTATGAAGTGTTTGCTCAGTGTCAGCTCTATTCAAAACTACTGTCACATCTCTCTTAGATTTTTTTTTTTAATTGTCTTTCACTGCAGTTTTCCCTGGGAATATGCACGTGCCCTCATTTATTCAGTGCCCCGTATCTGCAATGCAATAAATGTGGGCAGATGTCTTGTCCCACGTAGAGCAGACCCTTTCTTACATGTCAGGATCAGTCCCATCTCATCTTTCTCCAGAATGGGAGTTTTGCCAAAGAGAAGAGACCGGGAAAGACAAACGGAGCTAAGATGGAGGTGTAAGAGTGGGTGAAATGAGGGTTGGAGGCAGAGTACAGCCTCTCACCAGGGAGATAACTCCAACTCCGATTCCTCTTTTGAGTGTTGGATTCATGTCACCATTGAAGGGCAATATGGGCACTTCATTTGTTACACCAAGTATCTTTACTGGGTGGATCTTAACCCTCTGTTGCAATGGGATGCTCTTCTGCTAGAGGTGCCTGCCCCTCCTCTCTGCCTGGAGAAGGTGCTACAACCCACCTAGTTTACCCCAGAGATGTAACATCAACCTCGTCAACACTAGGCAAGCTGCGTCCCACCCCTGGCACCTGCCCCAGCAACAGAGTCCTACCTATGGGCAGGGAGGAGGCAGGAGTCAAGCAGAACACAGTTACACTCCAAATGACTCTTCATTTCCATCCCAGCCCCAAAAACCCACACCATTTCATATGAACATCAAGGTGGGAAGATCATACTTTTGAGTCTTTTAAAATAAATTAACCCTCCACAATCTGAAGCTGAAGGATGGCTTCTTAGCTGATTCCCAGTCTAAAGAACCAGTGTTTTGGGCCAACATGTAGTTTGAGAATTCAGCACAAAGCAAGGAAGTCCTGATTAATGGAGAGGGATACCCAAGGCCATATTTCCAAGCCCTTTGGTCACTCAACTGATGACCCTAGCAGAGGAAAAGAACTTGCCTTACTACAGTCACCTATGATACCTCTCCACTCACTAGGATCCCCCATCCCAGTGTTGGGACTTCCAGACAATCCCATCTTTCATCTCCCCCACCTTCCGAGGAGTCTTTCTCCTGCTCCACCTCTGCTCTTCTCCACCTTAGCACCCCTCATCCCTAGCTGCCTCCCCTCCCGTCAGCCTGAAAACCAACCACAAAAATGTAAGGAAAGTTTCTGTGCCTAGGTGGTGATGAACAACACAACCAAGTGTTTGTCTGCCTGTGGAGGGTAGAGATTTAATTGGAGGAAGGCTTAGCCATTCCTCCTGCCAAAAGAGTGAAAGGCAAAACTCAACAGAGTGAGGTCAGAGCAATGAAGTCTTCCAGGCAGTTCAATCAAATGCCAGCTGCTGGAGAAAGCAGGATCCCAACTGGGGATGTATCAGGAGCAAAAGAGTCAAGTACTTCTGGATAACAGTAGTGTCTGTCTAATATGTAAAGGGAGGGAAATCACCCCACCAATACAATGTGATCAATGAGGGTATAGAGGAAGGAGAAATAGAGATGAAGAGACATGCCCTAGGCCATATGGAGAGCAAGTGATGGATCCCAGCACAGCCCTGAGGCCTGCTGTAGGGTCACTAATGGCCTTCCCAACACCCTCCAGGCAGTCAACTGGGGAATCCCGAAGCATACTGCTCCTGCAGATCCCATAGCCTTCTCAGCCCAAAGTCACCAAGCCCAGTATCTCATCCTGGGATGCCTTAGCAGCCATGAGCAGATGTGTTCCTGTTGGACACTGTAAAACTCCCCTCTCCCAAGACATACCTGACTCATTCAGCCAAGAAGGGATGGCAGAACATTTCGCACACATAAGAAAATTATTGCAGTGCTTAACTTCACCAGTTCTTTAGCAAGAAGAGATAAACTCTACTCCCCCTGGTTTTTGGACCAGACAGCTAGGGTGATTCATTAGCTCTGCTCCATAGGTCAGCCCGGAACCTGGTTTCTAGACAAGTGGTGGACCTGAGAACTGATCCCAGCATGTATGTGAGGATTCCTTTGGACCAGGAATCTCCAGCTGGGGGATAGCCCAACGGCCAGCTGTCTACCACCCCCTGCCAGCTCCCTCCTGCCTTGGCAGGAAAGCTTGCCATGAAATGCCACAATTTCCAGCCAGCATCATACCCACAGGGCCATAGCAACTAGTCAGGGCAAGTTAGGGCAACCCTAAGGCTGCCTGATGGCATGTTTGCTGAGTCCCGTGTGTCCTCTGCAATGCAGAGAGCCAAGAAGACTGAGAGGTGGCTTAAAGTATCCTTGTAGTGGGCTAATTATGGATTAGGGCACCGTGGTATGTGTGCACATGTATGCTTGTGTGCTTGTGTATCAATGTGAAATACAGTGAATAAATGTGAATGAGTTCAGAGCCAACATTACAGCTTCGGGGGAGCCAATCCAACATTGTTACTCATCTAATTCCAAAGAGCAGTTATTCCTTTTAGTCAAAGTTTTATTTTTATTTCAAATGTGATGTGGTTACAAACTCATTCCCTTGTATAATTTTGCTTTCCAAGTTAATTACAAGATGTTCTAATTAATTATATTTAATGATTAACGTACAAACTCACAAGGAATGAACATAGCTTAGAGAACATTTGCTCTCAAAAGATATGTCTAGACTAGTTTGGTTTATCAGGAAAAGGTTGAAAAAATTAAAATGAGAGAGAGCCAGAGAGAGAGAGCAAAAATACACTGTGTAAGAAAAAATAACAATAAAAAAAGAAACCAAATTATGTCCAAACAAGAGCATATTTTTCTTTGGAGTTCAAACACCACCTTTAACCATATCCCCACCCAGGATCTGATTACTTTTAATGGGACTCTGCTTGTGATTTAAGTTGTTGTTCATTTGTACAGTAATTAAGTTGAGTTGAGTTGGTGTCTATTACATCATGGTTTATATTATGAATTCACACTGCAATTATGTGCGTGTGTGCAAGGGTAAGTGAGCAGAAAAAGGACCTTCTAGTTAAGATCAAACCCGATAATTCCAGCAGGCTGAGTTTAGCTAAATTCTGCCTCGCACTTCTTCCTCCAACCTCAGCCATGTCACCTCCAGACACCCAAGTGACACATGCAGAAGGAGGGACAATGTCTCCAGATGTCCTAGTAACACATATACCAGAGTGAAATGCCCAAGAGGAAGCAGGACTCTGAGAAGAGACCATGAGGCTAATCCTTCACCCCTCCAGTTAGTTGGCTGCTAACACCTGGGCACTAGTCACTACGCAGTGAAACATCTAGCCCAGTAGGACCATGACTTTAAACGGGGTCTCCATTGCCACAGGGATCATTTAGGGATTACAAAATGGAACATCCATCCAGGAATAAAGAATACACATACAAATCTGTTACACATACCTCTGCTTGTAATATACACACATCATATACGCATGTACAATATATGCCTAATTTCTAATGTGAAATGATTAAATTTATATATAGGCAGTGGATTAAACTAAAAATATGTTTCAAATTCAGAATTTAAAAGCTTAATTTTTTAAAATTTTTTTCCACAGCTATTTTTCAGCAAATGATCAGAGGTCTGAGAAACTCCCCTAAATGTTAATGCCAAGACAATCTCTACAAAGATTTTCAAGCAGCATGTTCAGAGCCCCCCGGGTCAAAGCATGTGGATGCTCTACTGAGTTTAGTGCTTGCGGTGTCATGTTGCTTGGTGAGCTGGCTGGGGACAAGGACACCCCTCCACGAGGTGCTGCAGGAACACAGGCTCCATTGTTCACCCAGACGGCTGAGTGCTCGTGGCAAAGGATACAGATATGCCAGCTTTCATTTTGAGCTGTGAGAATGGGCCAGCACCATCTCCCCAGATTTATTCTCACCAGCGCAAATACTGAAGTCTCATTACCACCTTCCACCAAATATTGCACTGGCACAGACTGGAGGGAGAGAAAAATCTTGTTTCACCAAGTTATGACAAAGTTGTCAGATGCTTCTGACAATAACCTGAAGGAAAACACCAGAAAACCTTGATCTTGCTAAAAGCTTCACTTCCATTCCAGTATAAATAACCCTGATTTGCTGCCCCAGTTGTCCATCTCCAAGACTTTTACAGTGTTGGGAGATCTGGGAAATGACCCCAAGTGGGTTATGAGGTTTCAAGATAGTAATAGCAGCAGAAAAGGGCAATGATTAATCTGGTCCCTTTTGGGTCTTCTGGAAATGAAGCTACATGAAGTAGGTCTGTAGGAATGAACAAGTTAATATTTAGATAAACCAAGCATCACTTTTATTCCCTTTTTTTTTTTTTCAGAGCTAGGATCCCAGCTATGCTCCCAATTTAGCATCTCAGGCTACGTTCTTGAAAGCATTTAACTTCTATTCTAGTAAATAAAACATGCATGGGTCTGTTCTTTGGCCCAGAGGCCAATTGGCATGGAACGATTTGCGTCCGTGCTGATAAGTGTTTTTCCTTCCAAAACCAGGGGGCTGCATCTGAACCGCCTGTGGTGATGCTCCTTGGCCCGGGATGTCCCTGGACCATGCCCAGGCATTGTCTGGGAAAGTGCTAGTTGGAACAGGACAAAGTCATTGCCAGGGACCATGCTAAGGGTTGGATAAATTGGGAGATCCTGTGCCAGTACCTGGCCTTGTTCAGATTATCAACACAGCCATAGCTTTAGGTGCTTAAGTGTAATTATTTAGGGACATAATTCCCATGGATCTCCCTGTAGAACGCACCTAAAAAAAGGTTTCATAGCCGTCTGCACATGGCTCAGGAGCCTGCCTAAACTAACCAACAGAGAACACTAAGGGGAAAAGAGAAAAAAAACAGAAATGTTTGAAATCCTGCCTCCCTCTAGGATGTAGGTACCATATTCCGGGCGGCAAGAGGACATCTCCCTTCCCAGAAGATTTATGGCCCTCACTCTTCTCCTGGAATTAAGCAAAGACTTTTCTCTCAGAAACTCAAGGGAAGGTTTACTCTTCCCCACCTCTTTTATGTCTCTTCTGAGGACTTCACAGCAGATGTGTAAGTACTAGGTGAGCTCACTCCTTCATCGGAATGGATTTGAACCATCTTTCCAGGAGAGTGCATGAAAAAAGGTGGAAGGAGGAAAGTCTGGGATGCTGAAGGACAAATAGAAAGTGTTGAGAGATGCTGGCCAGGACAGGTTGTTATTGACATGTATGCTATTATTGTTAAGCAATTGGGAGCAGGACAGAGAAAAATAAAAGGAAATAAAGACGGGAAAACAATCTAAAATACTGTAGTAAAGGAAAACTTCGCTTTACTGCTAATCCCACTGAAGTCTCTAGCATCATGTTGTCTCAGCAAAACATATTCTGTGAGAAACTTGGGAAGTAATTTAAGCGTCTCTGAAGTGCTTTGTCTTTCATTGGCTCATCCAGTATTAAATCATCTGGCAATGAAGAAAAATGTTTAAAGTTAACTTCCATACAGAACAAATTCCTCTGGAAAACTCTTGTCATTCATCCCGGTTTACCCAAAGTCTGGTAGCATTGATTAGGCTGGGGCTGGGTTAGAATTTTTTAATGTGTTTTCATTTTTTTTTTTATTAAAAAAAAAAAAAAAAACAAAAAACGGCAGTTAAGAAAGGGTTCTGCTAGTTTCTTTGGACTTAGCCAGTTGCTGGAAAACTTATAAGGCAGATGTTTGAGTTGAGGAAAAGAAAGCTGATGCTAGGCTTCTGACATGTGTGTCTGTCATCCATGGACAATGAAATTGGAAGTGCAACTGCCCCAGAACACTGGGGATTAAAAACCTTGTGTAGGTGACACTGTAAACCCAGGGAAGGAAGGTGCATCCCTTCTCACTACTGCCTGCTAACCAAAGGCTTTTTTAATTAAGCTAGAGACAGTGCTAAGCTTAGTATCCCTGCTTAGGGTTGGTCGAACAGGTCCCCTCTACCTCTGATTCCACGCATGGCACTTTTGTATCCAGACTAGTCTTCTTTTCTCTGCTTTCCTAATGCCAGGGAGGCAATGAAGCCTTTGATGTTCCCAGAAGCCCTGCTTCAGTGTGCTTCTCAGCACACACCCACCAGCGCTTGGCTGACCCAGAGAGCTTGTCGTCTGCCAGAAACTTGACTTGTCCTCCCAAAGAGCCTCCACACCTCCACATGGTCCTAGCTGGTTCCATAGGTTGACACCTGGCATTTGTTCCCAGCTACCTCCATCCCCTTCAACCCAGGTCATCTCTTTTTTTTTCCCCCCTTGTTTCCAACCCGATTCCCTGTTCTCACTAGTTGCACTGACAGTCCTGCTCATCTCTTCCTACCCGCAGGCTTGGGAAGCTGAAACACCCCCGTCAAGTAACACACCTAGTTAACTGTGTAATGCTGTACCTATGGGGCAATTCCATCCCAGCACCTGCAGGGATCCTGATTACACCCTAAAACATGATATTTCAATTTCATTATCTGATCGGGCATTAGCAACGAGCACCACTAATGAGTATATTAGTCAGTTCCTTTATTAAACTAGCGGCAGCATTTGATGCAATGACCTCCTGATGTAGCTCTTTGATGCCATGTGATTTGATTTTTATTTCTTCTTCTTCTTTTTTTTTTTTTTTCAAATTGAGAAAGATACAGCAAGGCAAAAGGAAAAATGGTGAGGAACAGAATTAGCACGTTGGCAGTGCAGGCAAATACATGTTCAGCAAGGAGAATGAGTTCTGTAGAAGGTGAAGAAAAGGCAATGACGAGCTCTAGCTAGCTAGCTAATATTTGAATATACCCATTCATTATTCCTGCCATTATTATTACGAATTTGTTGTTGTTGTTATTCTATTACACAGCCTGTCCTGCGGACTGGTTTTGCCATCTATAACCTGGCGATCTTTCACCCTTTAGCAATTGCTGTTTGGCCGTATTACCACAGGGCTCGTTGTGCAAGAGGCTGGGCAAGCTCAGAACAAAAAGGGGATGCCAGCCCCAGGGCATTCCCAGTGTAAGTGTCAGATGAGTGACAATAGGCAGATACAGGCAGATGGAGGAGTATGAGGAAACAGGGACACACGTGTGGCTGATTCAGGGGTGAAGGTTTGGAGCACAGCTTCGGGCTCAGCCTGCTACCATCTCCATCAGGGAAGCATTGCATTCAGGCACATAAATTCCCATGTCCTGGCGAAACTCCAGGCTGGGGAATAATACAGAACATCCTACCGAAACTCCCATTATAGTTTTCACTACAGAAATCGTTGCACTTTTCCTTCCAAGATACACTAGTAGTGCGGTCACAGCCCCAGGTGACTCCTGCAGCCCTTTCCAACCATGACTGCATTTTCACAGATTCCATCTCAGATCTGGTTCCGACCTAATAGTTAATCATGACAGTCTTCAGGGCTCCTTCAGATAATTACTGGAGGTATTAAGTTAGCCCAAACTGAAGTATTAGGTGCTTTGCACCCATGCAAATGGCTTGCATGGGCTTACATAAGGAGCATTTGCACTGGCCATAGATGATTTGTGGCAGTGCTCTGGCATGCTGACATGTGAAACACCATCATACGATCCACCTGGCTTTTGGACTCTGAGGCTGGCTCACTCAGACTGCTGGAAGTAAGATGCTGAATACACAGGAGATCTTAACAGAATTATTTCTGCAGTCATTTTCCTCATGGAGGCCAAGAAGTAGCAAAGCCATCTGGGAATATGAGGGGAAAAAGTAGTCCTATTGGTATGGTAGACCCACAGATCCATTGGAAGACCCAACTTGCCTACTTGTTGTAGGTATCCAACAGGTTAAAAATGCCACTGCCACTGTGCCAAGTAGGTCGTCTAAACCCAATAGTCACCTGCCACCAATCTGTTGCCTTCTCCCCTATCACAAGTTAACCTCTCTGTTCCTTGGTGCATGGAAGATGGTGACTCTAGTGGTAGTCACCTGAGTTGGTGTTTGCCCTTTGTCCAGAGGGCTGGTTTAGATTGTTTTTTTCAGGAGGAAGAGGGTCCTACATCAAGGTCCAGGGTTGAAATAGTGCTTAATCTTCAGATAACTGCAGTAAGGGGCCCATGACTTCCTTTGACTAGGACTGGCAGGTGAGCACTTCACCACCTACTTTCACGTTATCTGGGGGGAACGCCTCATTATTGGAGGATATCTGTAGAAGACCAAAATGGGAGCTGGGGCCCCCTCCTCATGGTATACTGGAGTGGCTCAGCTAAATGGGCCCCTTTTATGTTTTTTAACAGACTCGTTCTTGCAAACCACCCAGCAAAGCCACGTGTCCACGCATCCCTGGCAGCCCTCCTAAAGCCAAGCCGAACCCCAGCACACTCAAATCTGTAATAGGCCTGCTTCCATCTGACTGCCCAGTTAGCATCCTCCTTTTGCCTCCTTAATTATAATCCTTTTATTTTATCTAACCCCAATTGTAACAGTTGGTGAGTCACCAGGCTCCATAACAAGACGATCAGGACACATTTCATATTACACTGCAGTTTTCATTCCAGGGCGTGGGCTGAAGGCGTTGTTTATTTATTTTAATTTGGTTCGGTTTGGGGTTTTCTCACATGTGATGGAGTACAGAGATTTAAGCAGGGAGTAGAAGAGTGGAAGGGGTAAAAAACAAAAACAACCTCAATCCATCTGGATCAATTAAATCTTGTTGAAAAGTTTTCAACCCCAGGGTTGCCTGAGGTAGGTCTAATAGTCACACTCTTTGGCATTTAATGAAAATGCTAATGATTTCTCCTTTGGAATATATTTTCACTTCTAGTTTGAACAAGATGCATCTCTCCTCCAATCAATTCCACAAGCTCTTTATTTTTTCTTCCCCATTTTTGTGTGTGCCCCTTCAGGGCAAATTAAGAAATTATTGCCTCTATCCAAAAAGTAGCTGAAATGTGCAGCCTTATGCTTCACGTCACAGGGGTGGGGAGGAAAAATCTTTGCATAGGAGCAACAATCCCGTTTGTGTCTGACTTGCGTAGGAAAAAATGGCGTCAAGCTGTTCTCACCCTGGTTCAGCAGGGAAAGCATAGGTTTCTGCTGGCGAAAATCACCGTAGAGCCAACGGAGGCGGCTTTACATTTACAGCCACTAAAGACCTCACTTAAAAAATTCAGTCTCTGGTTCATTGTAGCAAGAATAAGACTGAGAAAGAGCAGTGTGTAAATATAGGATGAGACCCACCTCCTCCAGCTTGTAAGGGATAGGGATGGAGATCAGTGCTTCAGTTCATCCACACATGGCAGAGAGAGGCAGATTGATCCCATCCCAACTTGGGCGCTGAACTTTTTGATGGTTGAAGAATGATGTTTGAAACAAATGCAGCAAGCAGGAGAATTGCCACAAGTCAAACCCAGTTAGAATTTGCAAAGGAAATTCAAACAAATCACAAGAGTTTCCAGTAAAGGATGCGAATACTGAACATGGGCTTAGAGGCATAAAGGCTGATGGGAAAGAGGGAATGGGAGTAGGAAGTGCCTCCTTGAAAGTGCCGTCAGCTCAAGGGGAAAATAAACAATCTCCCTACAAAGGTCTGAGAGAAAAGGCACTGAGAATCATTAGTTTTGCCTGTACCAGTATATTAAATGAGACCAGGGCATGTGATTGCCCTGCTCTTAGCTGTGTCCCTTACAAGTTTTGTCCTGTGGCACCTGGCATGCTGAAGCATGGTTCAGAAGACATTATGTACCAGGCATCATTTCCAGTGCACAGTATCCATGGGACCCCTCTTGTTTGGTGAGGAGGTGGATTTTAGAGTTTAGGTGCAATGTCTCAAGCCGTGCCCTATCATTTTTCTTTGGGATCAGAGAATAAGCCCTGGACCATTTTATTTACTTGTCTAAACATAGGCACAAAGTCTGACTGTTAATAATTTTAAGAGGTCTAACAAGTCCTAATTTGAAGAAGTTGATCCGGAAAATGAGGGCTGGCATCAGCAATAAGATTTTGGAACACCTTCAGCAGTAAAGAATAATTAAAGACATGGATGTAAATGAAAATTACAATAAAACACAGCATGTTTCTGACAAAGATAGATCATTCTGAACTGACCTGATAGTTTGCTTTGATAAGATCACTGATTTTCTAATGAAAGGAAATGCAGGAGATCTAATCTCTCTGGACTTCAGAAAAGCATTTGTTATGGTACCTCATGGGAAATTATTAAGCGGTAGAGTATGGAGATTAGGAGAATTTTAAGATGGAAAAGGGAGTCACTACAGAGGAAATGACAACAGAGAGACTGTTGAAAGAGGAAGTATTGAGCTGGAAGGAACTTAAGACTGCAGTTCTTCAGAAATCAGTTTGGGGACTGATTTTATTTCATATTTTGCTAAATGTCCTTGTCACAAAGTGAAGCAGTGTTATTAAAATTTGCTCTTAACAGAAACTCAGAAGGCACTGTTGTCAACACATAAGAGCATTAAGTTTTCATATACAATGACCTGCATGTCCTTGAGAACTGGAGCTTTAGTACTGAAGGGGTCGTGCATCTCACCTGACTTTGGCTCCGTTCAGCGTGCAAGTCCAAGGTAGCTGTCTAAATTCCTGCAATACTCAAGTAAAGACATAAGTAGATAAATCAGCCTCTGAGGGTGTCTTTTTTAGACACTTACACTGGTGTTTGATACCTAAATTTGTCTCCTGTATCTGTAGAGGAACCACAGACAATTAGCCTAAGCTAGACAACAACCCTACAGACATTCAAGATGGATGTTTGGATGGATGAATTAACAGATTAGATGCTGATGAGAGAGTTTTTGAAGCTACTCCATTGACAAAAGTCTGAAAAGTGGGGTAGTGCTAATCAACCATCAGCAGAGAACATGTGACATGGCTGTCTAAAATGTGTCTTACAAAGTATTTCCAATAAGGATAGTGAAACTTCTGTCTTGATCCGCACAAAACACATGAGGACAACCTCCAAAGCATCAAAGTAAGTCCACAGTAGAGAACCCATGTCATGGGTAGAGATTATATGCCTTGGCTTGTTTAGCTGAACAAAGCGAAGACTGAGATGACAGCACTGATTTATGTAAAGAGTAAATAGGGAGGAAAAAAAGATCTATTTAAACGAGAAGATGACACAGGCACAACAAACGGCATAAACTGAAACTACGTAAACACAAGCTGCTGAAAGAAAGAACAAGGTGAAGGACCTGAACAGTTTTCAGTTAGCATAGTGGGATCAAAAATGCACACACAGGAAAATTCCTTCCCTATAAACCTTTCTCCATTCATGGAAGATATTAAAAGAGGGAAGAGATATGACTCTGGGACTCAAGAGTTGCCCTCCAGGTTTACAGGTCTGTATGGGAGAGAGAACAAGTAAATTTTTTGAGGAGGGAAAAACCTGTTTGGTGTGCTATACCGAAAACTGCATGGTTGCCTTTTTAGCACCTGGTACTTCCTTTTTCTCACTAGGCTGCTGGTGTTTCACTTGTAACAATACACTAATTGAATAGCACGTTGACAGATTTGCATGCCACAGTCCTCCTGCTCCTGATTTCTTTGTTGCATTTGTGTACAACTAAGCCTGAAGAAAAAAGAAGGGGGGGGAAACCACCAACAAGTAGCAGGAGAAAGAAAACAAACACACATGCACACAGCACTTCCAAACTGGTCTTGAGAGCAAACAATAGTAGGAAGGGATAACTGCCACTCTCAGGGCTCTCAGATGATCAGGTCAGCAAAGCAGACACAGGAAAGGGGATTTCGAGAAACAAATAATACCGGTGCCTGAAATGGGAGCTTTGCTGTAAAGAGAAAAGAAACATATGCTCTTCAGCTGGAGTGGATTTCTTATGTTGCTCAGAAGTGACTACTGGCTCATCCCTCAGTGTAAAGGACCGGTGTTGTATTAACTGTTCTGTATCAGTTTCCCTTCCGAGTCCCCTGCCTGAGCCATCGGGTTGTATCACTTCTGACGAGCAGCACTAACAGGAGACCAGGGTAACTCAAGTCCCTGATGCTGCTGTGCAGACATATTTCTGTGTTTCCTGTGGGGACATATACATACATACAAATATATATACATATATATATATACACATACCCTGTCATGGCTGGATGTGGCAAAACAGCATTGGTCAGCAGCTGGGTCGGGTGGTGACAGTGGACTGACAACTGTCCCTAATTTTCACAGGGTACCACATTAGCTTGATGTTCTTGCTTGGATCCCTGATCTCCTGCTACTTCTTCTCCCCCAGCTGTCCTTGGCCACGAGGGAACCATGCAGTCACAGCATTCTACTCACTTTGCTGACTGAGAGCAGCAAGTCTCCTGGGAACGTGTGGACCTGAGGAAGCTCTGCGAGAGCCCTGATTATCAAAGCACAGGCAAAATATGTGCTCTGCAAGTAATTTAACAAATTTCAGGTCCATCATCATTCTCCATGTTCTCATGTGGTCTTGTTTATGCTTAAGCCAGCATTCTGAAACAGGCACCGCCAGGTTCTGCATCATGACTGCTTCAGAGTTAGCTCCTTTTATTATGTATCCATTCCTAACTGAAAAAGAGGCATTTGCCCCAGGGGAAGAACGAGGTGAGCTACTGTCTGAGCTCTTCTCTGTACCACCCTCTACCTCACATGGGTTCAGAGCCAACATATACAAAATTTCCTTTGCCTTCAACCTACGTATCTGAACACGGTCCCACTCCCAACTATTCCCTCCCTGCAGTTTGCTTGCCTGCTTCTCAGAATTATATTTCAGCTGTACATGGGCTGGATCCAGTGGAGACAAAAAAAATAATTGTCTACCACCAATGCCGTTGTTTGCCATAGACCCAGATTCTCATGGCACAGGAGCATTTGCTTCCTTGATAGACCGAGACTCAGCTGAAATTTAGGTTTTCCTGGAACTAGAGCTGGGAAATATCCCCAAACTCTATATTTAAGCAGAATAACATCAGGGGAATCAGGACCTCATTTTGATCTTTATAGCATCAGCCCCTCTCTCTCCAAGCTCAAAGCAAGGCAGATTGTGACTTGCCATCTTGGCCCACATGAACATCAAGATAGATGCTGAAGACTTCTTTGTTCCTTGAATGTCAACCGTAAATGTGAGTCATTGTGGCTTCAGGAAGGAGGGAACCTCTCAGACAAGGTCTTTCTGAGGGAGAGATGGGAATTGATAGCTGATGCAGAAAATCCAGTTTTAAAGATATGAAGCTGGATTCTCAAGGACTCTTGTCTCCCATTGATTCCTAAGTGCCTTATGAGACCCAGTCATAATGACTGAATCTGTAAAGAATTCATTTCGAGGGAATCCAAGTGCTTTATTCCACCTTGTTGTAGTGCTTAATAAAACAAAAATCTACATATTGCCTAGATAACAGCTTAAAGATCAGTGGTACTCGTTACCACCTGTTGAGTGGTCCCGTTCTTCACAACCAGAACTACTGTCTTGGGTTGCAAGGTGTGATTGTTTGCCCCTCAGTACAGCCCCGTGGTTTTTTTCATTAAGTGAATTCACTGGGATTTCTTACGTGAGGGTGGAGTAACTTAACAATGAACAACTTGGCAAAATCGGGCTTTATGTAATTACTTGAGGATTTGGCCCAGCATACTGGTACAACATGAGATGTATCTCATGATCTTTCACTTGCGTAACCCTCTTCCTCTTGTTGTTTATTGTCATCCCTTGCTGGGTTAGTTCCTTGGGGCAGAGACCTTTTATTTAATTAGTCTGGAAAGGGCCTGGCACACCTACAGAGCCATATTAATAATGAGAAACAGTACTAACCTACCCACAAGAAGATGTGAGCTTCCTTGCAAGATATGTGACAGGGCACGACCACAGTGATCAGTCGTACTCTGACCCAATAGGGCTCATCTTGGTTTGTCTTGGGTGGGAAACTTATCACCAGTATGTCTCCAGGCTTTTTCTCCTCATATGTTCAGAGAAATGTCATTATGATAGATCACCTGCTGATTAGATTTACCTCAAATAATACACTAATAAGTGTTTTTTCCAGCCTCTGGAACTCCTTTTCCAAGACATTGGAAGAGGGGAAAAAATAACAAGTGGACAACAGGTCTCATGGAGCTTGTTTCCAAGTGATTTTTATCTGATGGTTGATGGACTTCTAATAGGGTAGCACTAAAATTGCAGCAGCAGCTCTCAGGAGGTCCCTTATTAATCAAGAAAAGGGAAGGAGNAAGAAAGAAAGAAAGAAAGAAAGAAAGAAAGAAAGAAAGAAAGAAAGAAAGAAAGAAAGAAAGAAAGAAAGAAAGAAAGAAAGAAAGAAAGAAAGAAAGAAAGAAAGAAAGAAAGAAAGAAAGAAAGAAAGAAAGAAAGAAAGAAAGAAAGAAAGGGAGAAAGAAAGAAAGAAAGAAAGAAAGGAAGGAAGGAAGGAAAACTTCAAGCATGTGATTGTACCTTATTAAATGCCACAGAGAAAACAGAAGCAGGTACTGATTTCTGTGGTGTATGGTAGGTTATAAGCTGATTAAAGCTATTCCTACAGGTAGGGCATTCAAAATATCTTTCCTGTGTGGATTCTCTAATGTGTAACGAGGGTGGACCTCACATTGCTGCTTTTCTTTCAACAAAATCTCCAGCTCCTGTCAGTTGCCTTTTTTCCAACAACTTACAGAAGCTGCCTATCTTTAAATCTCTAGCCCTGCTGTCAAATGTGATTGAATTTGGCTAATGGTTTCCGAAGTTACCGGGCAGACAGACACACAGACGTGTGCACATATTCCAGCACAGAGTATGATCTCATGGGCCAAATTTCCATCGGCAAGGAAGCCTAAGAAGAGCAACATGGCCAACTCTCCCTTGCTCGCACCCTGTGTGTGAAACACAGATCTGCACCCACACTGAAGGTCTGACTTTGCAAAGAGCCCAAGAACAGGCAGCCTAACAGCCCTTATTTAGCCCATGCGTCATGCCTTCCTTTGACACTGCTTAAGGAAGAGTCTAGCTTGAATCAAGAGGTGTCATTGGCTTTCCCTTTTTGTCCCGTCCAACAAAGCCAGCATGGTAAAACAGAACTGGAAGAGCATGCTACATGTGTGGCTTTTTGCTGTTTATACTGCACAGCCTGAACTTCAGAGGCCACATTTTGGAGGCTCGCTCTACTCTCAGTTGGGAGAAGTGTGGGCACCTCCAAAAGGCAATTCAGTCATTACATGGACTGAACACAAGCTTCTCACTCAGAGACCAGAAGGAAGGAGGGTTAAATCCAGCTCAGAATATGGGGTTTTTTCTTTTTTCTTTTTTTTTTTTTAAGGTAAAAAGGGCCCCAAAGTCATCAAATCTTACCACCTTCCTCAGTTCGCTTGAGTCTTTTGATAGCTCCCAGACTGTGGATGTCAGCTTTTATCAGAGACAAAAAGCAATATGAATGGCAACAAAACTGCGCTGGGAATAAAACCTAAGCCTATTTAAGAAAAAAACAAAAATAGAGAAAGAGAAAAAACAACAATGCACGCTAAAATATTCCATATGCTCCTATGGTGGGTTGCCCTCGGCACATAGAGAATGATTGTAACTAGGCACAATCTGATAAGGCAGAATGCAACTGCTAGCTACTAGGCAACCACAAAAAAAAAAAAAAAAAGAGGGGGGAAAAAAAAAAGGGACAAAATCAGCATACACACAAGAAAGAAAAAGGTAGAAGAGGGAGGTGAAGCTGAGTTTCTGTGCATAAAATATCGCTATTCATGGAGGAGTAGATGTTAATAAAACTTTGCAAGGGTTTCCAAGCGAGGCTGTGAATGACGCTGCAGTTTGGAGGCCACACAATGATGCCTGTTGTAGTCTGGCTGGTTTTCTTTCCCTTTTTGTTGCATGGCGGAGAAGCACACGCTAACCGCATAATCACAAGACACCCTCGGCACCTCCTTCTCCCTCTCTTTGTAGGTCTCATCCCATTGTCAAGCCTTGTCATTAATAGAGGCCTTGATCCTGCAATATGAAGCCCGCACGGGATGGCCGGTTCCCACACGGCAAGCAGTTCTTCCCATATAGAGCAGCTTCGTGCCGAGATGCAAGGAAGGGTGTTGTATTGCAAAGATTTGGGCTAAAGTCTGCAAAGCTCGTTTTGTTCCCAACCTAGGAGTTCCCAATGAAACCCACGGACTTTAGCACATAATTAGAAGTTAAACTCTGGTGGACCTAGACCTGCGATCTCCAAGGACAATTACTGTTTCCTAACACAAGAGCTCTGATCGCTGATTAGGAATTCAACGCACTACTGCAATGAATATTAATGTTAATAACAATAATAATAATGCAGTAGATCTAAGCTTGCAGCTCTGGTTCCTGCAGACTTCCTACTGAAATTAGCCAGGCCTCCACGCATCCTGAGAAAGCGCGTCTCCTTACAAAATGGAAATGTGATCCCGCAGTCCTACCCCATGGTAGCAGTCAGGCCCAGGAACCGCGCCAAACAGCTCAGCAAGATGAGCCTGTACAAGGGCCATTTTACATAAAGGAGGAGTAATCATGGAAACACGGCTCTCTGGATTTGAACCAAGCCCCTGAGTCACAGAGCGGGACCCCCCTGTTGTAGTTTCTGCAGAAACACAGAGCAACGTGGGAACGTGGCCTCACGTGAAGAGACAAAGGACAAAATCCCTTATTCTGGGGTTTTAAGGCAAGCTGTTTCACACCAACCTGCTGTTTGGCTTTGAGCAAATCACTTTGCTTGCTTAAGTTTGTTGTGTTTCGTTGGATTTTTTTTAAAGTAATACTGAAAATGGGTTTCGACACTTTTTTCCTCACGGGGGTGTTGGGAGTCTGAGTTAATAAATGCTTGCCAAGCAGTAGGAGATTCTCAGATGAATCTCACTTCCCCTGGATGTGTACCATGCTCATTGCGGCCGTGTCTGAACGCTTACGCATGTATAATTAAGAAGGACCATGATAACAGAAAGTGCAAAGCGCTGCTCCTTTCTCACTGCATAATCATGTCTTGGAAGTGGGTGGCCCGAGAGGGAAGCATTGCATCAGGTGCGACAGGGTTTGCTGCTGAGGTATGTTCTGAGAACAGTCGTTTTTTTGTCTTCGCTGAATTGGGGCTAGGTATAACCTTTAGATTTTTCACTATATGCTAATTAAACCTTCCCTGGGCATTGAGCTATTCCCTCCAGCCCCTGCTTGCTTTCTGTGCGCAAACCCACTACAAGCCTACACAAGCACCCATCAGTTTTCATTATAATTTACCTGCAAAATCCACATGCTCCTGCTTTCATGTAAAAAAAAAATAAATAAAAAAAAACAACCAGAAAAAAAACAATCTTAAGATATAAAAACCATCGTGAAAGCCAGTGAAATAATCTGTTGCCTACAAATCAGGCCTGGGATGGCAGGAATTAGACCTCCCACATCACATTAGCTTGGAGGGCTCTCCCTTCCCCTTAGCCTGCAGTGGAATTCCCGTTCCTACCACCGTGGTGGAAGCCAGCCCTGGCCCGGTGTCTGCATACCGCCCCTCCTGTAGCTGTAGCATGTTTACTTCAGGATTAAAAAATTGGGGAGGGAAATGATCATGAGCTAACAGCCATGACTTTGTTGTGTGTGGTATAGGCAGGGCAGGTGGAAGAATTTTGCTTTGGTTGGAGGCGAGGTTGATGGCTTCTCCAGTCTTTTGTCACCGAGATCTGGGTGCTCTCGGGTGAGGCAACATGTTAGAAAGAAGGAAAAGGTGGGCTGAGAAGGTGGGATTGATATGTTCCCTAGTGTCTTGTCCAGCCTTAAACACTCCATACGACAGAGTCCTCATTTTTCTATGATACCCACTCCACTATTCATAAGCTCTCAGAGTGAAGTATGTCCTTTTTGATACGCAAGATCAACTTGAGCTCAACTTTGCCCCATCACTACTTGTTTTAATGTATAACCATGGCACTGTATTATCTCATGGCTTTTGGTTCCACACACTGTTTGCCAAAGATAACCCTGCACATGTGTAGACACTCTAGATGGTTATCATGTCACACTTGCAAAGTGGAGATACCTCCTAGGCAAGTGGTATGATTCAAGCCCACAATGTCATCTCAGAGATGAGGGCCTCGCATGGCTCAGTGGCCATCCCAATGCCATGAGGAACACTGGGTTATTCCTGCCATGTGGTTGTTGTTCCCTTTCCCTACTCATGTTTCACTCTGCCAGCCATGATGGGCTCCATCACAGCGGCTCCCATCAGCACTCCATGCACTTGTGCACCAGCCTCCTTAAAGAAGGGAGGAAGGAGGAGGAGGACCACGAGCAGAGCCAGTGCTCTAAGTTCCACTGTCTGCAAAACTGAGGGCTTGAAAATACTGACTCAAGTCAGTGGGTGCCAGCTCACCAAAGCCTGTACCGCACCCTCTCTTTTTGGCATACCTGAAGCAAACACTGGGGAGCCTTCAAAATGAGGGCTGTGCAATCATTAAGATCTACAAAATGGCTTGTAGGACTTTGCCAAACTGGGTGCTGCAGCAAGAGCTTGGGGCAGGCTGGAGTCAGCAGGACATTTTCAGAGAAGGGATGCAGTAGGATCTCAGATATTTGGGCATTTCACCCACCAAGGTTTCCAAGAGAGAATGACAAGGAGTAGGTGGATGGACAGAAAAGCAACTACGATGGCCACAAGCACTCATTGCTTTCTGCTCATTCATCCACCACAGACACAGCTCAGCAACAAAACCCTGAGGTGGACATTCAATGGTGGAGCCAGTTACTTCCCAAAACTCCTGCTCCAAATGCTCCCTTAAATATACTGCTACATATATTCCAGAGTCATCAGTAGCTTTCCTACTGGGAACCAGACCTTTGGAAAGGAAGACTGCAGAAAAGAGAGAAGGAACACATGAAGAAGGATAAACAATTTGGTTTAAGAGGTGGAATGGGGTACAGAAGAAACATAGCAAAGAAATGGTCTAATCAGATTCAGAGTCCCTGAACCAAGAGGGACTCAGTGAGGAACAGGCCATGCACAGATACAGGTTCCCATCCAGAGTCATCAGGGATTTTCCCAGGGCCTTGAAGGGGACTCTGAATAAGATGCTCCAAAAGGGGTTAAAACTCTGCTGATCCCTGTTGTGGTCACTGCTGCAGTAGGTAATTAGGGAATTATTTCAAAGACTCAGAAAAGATGTCAACAGGGATATCAATGTAATATGCTAAAATCAGTTGGTTTGGATTTTCCCAATGCATATGTAATGCATCATGGTGAGGACAATATACCACCACCACACCCAGGAGAAAAACAAGCAAGTGGACAGGCCACTTCTCCTTGGGATATGTTGGGCAGAGAGGATATACAGAACCTAAACATGCAGAAAGTCACTTATAGAAATGGAGACGCTCCTGTCTCTTGGATATGATGGATCTGAAAGACCAAAGATGCCTGTTACCTTCTTTTGCATAGCTAATGAATATGGTAAATACTATTCTGAAGAGTCTGAAGCAATACCCATAGAACTGTTGACAAGGCAAGCTCTTCTAGCCTTTCCCATGGAAGATCCAAGTTCTCACTCAGCCCACACCCACATTCAGAGCTCATATCTCATTGGATACCACATTCAGGAGAAGGCCAGAGGGCTGCCAATGCCCAGTGGAAAGGCAGCAACCCCAGAGATGTATCTAGGTTCATGAACCCCTTTGATAGCTGCATATTTTCCCTCTGTGGTTTGTCGGCAAAGGAGATGATACCTTCTCAGCCATCCCCAGCTATGAAATGGTTGGCAGTTCTCTGACAGACTGAGCGCCTCACTCATGTTCTTCCCCTTTCCCTTATCCAAAAGTCAGATCGTTATTTTCCATAATGGGTAACGGCTGTTTGCCTGAGGGGCAACTTGTGATCTCCTAGGCTTGCCATGTAACTAATAAGTAATTGGTGGTTTAGGGATACTATGTAGTCTTGTGCTTTTCCTTGGAGACAGCAGACAAGACGAGAGAAATTATTTCTAATGGTGAGTGTATTAATCGCAGGAAGAAGTTTTAAGAACCGCTGACAAATATCAGCCCATAAGGAGTATAACTGAACCTGTCTTCAGACATCTTGAGGTCAGAGTGAAGGACTGAATTCCTCAATGTGCTATTTACTACATTTCCAGGAAAACACTATTTTTTTTTCTACTTTTCCAGGAAAACATTATATAAACTTCCATTCTGCTTCCTACAAGCCCCAGTACTCCCTCCCTCTGGAGGTGTTCAGATACCTTTCAGTACTGCTGGAAGGATGGTGACCAGTAACTCCCCATTCAGCAGCATCAGCCCGAAGCAAACCCAAGGTAGGCAGCAGAAGCAAAAGCCTTCAGAGATACCCACCTCAGCAACCTGGGGGGCTCACGAAACCTCCAGCTGGAAATGTTGCACTGTTTCCAGGAGCCACCCAGGACCTCGAATGCTGGGACTAGTTTGCTGTGGTCTTTTGCCACCTAGCTGTGCTGTTTAAAGACATAATCAAACAGATTCCTGAAAACAAGCCCTGGCTGTAAAGTTTCACTACAACCCCTAACACACCTGCTAATGCAGCTATCGCCTGGCTGCGCGCTATCAAAGGTGTAATAACACGGCCGTATCCTGCTAAAACTCCAGGGGAAAGCTTGAACAGAAAAGCCTTCATAGTCTTAAGGCAAGGAAAATATTATTGCACTTCCACAAAGCAGCTTCCCTTCCTCCAGAACAACCACCTCAGGTCTTTCATCTCAGCGAGCTCTTGGCATTTATTATTTTAGAGCTTTTTCGCGTCGAGAAACGATTATTTTTGTTCTTGCTCTGAGATCACTCTTTATTGTTAGTTAAATAAATCAAATTGGTGGAGAAAATAGCAAATGCTTAGCAAAAGTGTATTTCATCAAGCTGTCTGATCCTGGGGATCCCACGTATTTATTTGACAGGGAAAACCTACTCAGTTGGACTTACAGATATATATATATACACACACACATACATAAGTACACATAAACACATATATGTATCATAGGTGTGTATACATTCATGTGATGGCTAATATCAAGTCTCTCTCTCTTTGCTGTTGAAGGCGATCATGTTTCTTGAGTACAGACCTAAAGACTACCTCTTTCATATGTAATAAAGAGGAAAAGTCCCAGAGACTTCCATTGACTTCATTTCCCTTGGGAAATCTAAGTTTTGTCTGCAAGAGTGGCAAACACTTCACCGGGAAAGGAGAGGAAATGAGATCGTGTTCCCATCTGCCTCGCTCTGTGCTTCTCCAGCAAAACTTCTCTACCAGTCTGGGAAGGTTGATATGGATGGTGAAGCCTGAAAAAAAAATAATAACCTTAGGTTTCTAGGGGACCTAGGAAATCCTGCACACGGCGTCCTGGATATACCATCACTTCTGGAGCATCCCTCAGTGCCAGGTGGCTCCCTGCTGCCTTTCACATGCAAGGCCTGCATTTCATGAAGCAGATGAATATTTGCTTTTTATTCATCCTTTGATGGAGACCAACTCCAGCAGCAGCCGGTGGGCTTTTCCTTTTTGGATCTGACCCATTTCGGGTACTGGTTTCTGCAGTAACCATCCGTGCACGCTTTAAGGCATGTTTTTGTTTCTCATCTATCTATTCACTTAACAAATTAGCACAGTCTAGTCTTATGCAAATCGGAGGTTCGATTTCCTTGTGTACATTGAAACTCTTCCTCTGCCTTTACCAGCCAATGCACAGCTACTGTTATTTCCCAGCTAGGATGGGTTTTCATTGTTCGCTGCAGGCTGTAGAAGTTAATACATGTGAATACAATCCAAGTAAGCTAAGCATGTGTTTTACTATATACAGAGAGTAAAACACGGGGACAACAGAGAGAGAAAAGACAAGGTGGGGAGAGGGGACTGGGTCAGATTCCTTTTCTTTTAAATTGCAGAAAGGAAAAATAAACAGAAAACAAAACTGAAGAAAAATAACATTTGATAGTTTGAAAGGAGACAATGCAACTAATTACCTGCACCAAACTCAAACGCAAAATGGCAGCTCCCTGCCAAGTTCCTTGAAAGAGAGATGGAGGGTACCTTTCACATGTGAGGAGAGAGTGTGAGGAAAATGAGATGTAATTTCCTTTCAGTAGCCCCAAGAGAGGCCACAAAGCCTGTGGGCCTGTTTTCTGGGCAAAAAGAAGAAACCTGTTCATGATGCCCGTAGCAGGCCTGGAGAGGGCAGAAATGCAAAAGAGGAGGAAAACTTTATGAGGACAGGAGAGAGACTGCAAGGAAACCATCCAACAGCAGATCATGGACTGGCTCCTACAGCCCCTAAACCCCATCTCTGGGCTCTGACCACTGGGCAATAAAACCTGCCACCCAGCTGCTGTTTTCACTTGCTTTCAGTCAAGATAAGATGGGTCCTGATTTCCACGCAACTGTAATTTTGTCAGGGGAATTGCAATGGGTCCTTTGCCAGCATTATTAAAACACCATAATAGATTTTATTCTGATGACAGCCATCAAAATAAGTAAATAGATTAACAGACAGATAGACAGAAGGAGTTTGAAATAAGGAAGGTATATACAGAGAGAGAGTGAGAGAGATGGATAGATAGATGAGCAGGAAGAGCTGGGAATATAAAAGATTATATAGATAGATAGACGGATCTTGGCATAAAGCACTCGCATCAAGGTGCAGTTGGCAGCTCTGATTTAATGCATCATTTGTTCAAAGTGCTCATCTCCCTCCCTTTAAGTAAAACGAGGTTGTTTGTTACATGTTACGGAACAAATCTGTGTGTGGGCTCCCTCGGGGTCACAGGATTGCATGAGGTGAAGGACCTGATCCTGCCAAGTTCCCAGAACCCTCTCCCACCCTACTCTGAAACACAAGGGGAAGGGACGGTGCCCAGCATCAGCACCCAAAACATGGACTGCCCTGGCAACCCTGGCCCATGCCAGAGGGAGCACCAGGACATGGAGAGGAAGGAAGGAAGGAGGGGTGGATCATGACTTACCCGCATCATCTCATAACCTGCCTCAAGATGTATTTAAATTATAAATAAGTAGTAAGATTCTTTCTGTCAACACATTTCAATTTAGGACTTCGGGTTTGGCAAACAGCTTCGCGAGAAAGCTCCTTACAATACCCAAGACGGTGTGAACACAGAGGACTCATGGCCACTCTTCTGCATCAGAGAGCACCCTTTCCAATTTCACCTGAGAAATACTTCTTGTAATTTGTTTAAACTTTGAGGCTCTCAGGAGGCTGCCTAGCCTTGATTTTCATTTAAAGCAACTATACCTTGTTTCTGTACTGCATTAAACCCCAGCATAAATGCCTTTTTGTCCATTGAATACCACAGCCCAACACAATATTTTAACAAAGACAGTTTATGCAAAGTTTGGAGCTGAGGAAAAGAAACAATGTAAATAAAAGACTGTAATTCTTCTATTAAATAATCTTACTTTATTCTCCCTGACTCCTCTACTGCCAGTCCCTGTCAGCCAGCCACCTCTGCTGTGTGTTTCAGGGTTGGAGTAAAATCCACCCTAAGTTCAATGACAGCAGAATTTTTTGCAACCTCAACAGGGACTTGAGTAGTGACAGGGATCAATTGTAAAATTAGTTTAGGAGTGGAGATTTTATTTTGCCCTCTTTACATCCACAAGCAAGGATCATTTTGGCCTATGGATGTAAAAAGGGCAAAATTTCCTCTGTTCACATGAAATTATCAAAGAAATGGAACACCTCTCCTATGAAGACAGGCTGAGACAGTTGGGTTTGTTCAGCCTGGAGAAGAGAAGGCTCCGGGGAGACCTTATTGTGACCTTTCAGTATCTAAAGGGGACCTACAGGAAAGACGGGGACAAACTTTTCAGCAGGTTCTGTTGTGATAGGACAAGGTGTAAGGGTTTTACACTGAGGGAAGGTTTAGACTAGATATAAGGAAAACATTTTTGGCACTGAGGGTGGTGAAACCCTGGCCCAAGTTGCCAGAGAGGTGGTAGATGCCCCATCCCTGGAAATATTCAAGGTCAAGTTGGACAGGGCTCTAAGCAGCATGAGGTAGTTGAAGATGTCCCTGCCTATGGCAGGGGTGTTGGACCAGATGACCTTTAAAGGTCCTTTCCAACTCAAATCATTTTATGTTCTACAATCATTCTCAGTCACTCACAGACTTGCTTTTTACCCTTAAAATGGCAAGGCTGGTTGAAGGTTTTAACTCATGGGAAAAGCCCCACCTCCAAACTCACTCACGAAGAAGAGCCCTCCTGGGCTTTGCAGGAGTGTGCTGAAAACCTACCCAGACCAGCTGGCCCTTTGTGGTTACTTCAGCACATCCTGCTTCTTGTCCTACCTTGGAGGAATGAAAATGAAAATATGAATATACTTTCCAAAACCTCAACATAGTTTTGAAGCAAGGGTGGGGAAGGCAAAGATGTGGTTTTGTTTGCATTGCACATCCACAGAAAGTTCAGTTTGGTTGTTGTTTTTTAATTCGCACCAGTGCCTGATTACCCTTTGTGAAATGTTGTAGATGAGCAACACTGGAGCTTGGAACATGCCATTTATCCATAGAAAATAAACATAATTTCTTAGCCAAATTTACCTAGTTGTTGCAGTGCCTGTGTCCTTGACCACTTTGCATGGACAGATAACCCCAGCAGTGATGCAGAATTGCCTGCTGCGTTTGAAGAGGAAACGCTCCAAGACTCTCGGGTTTTCTGCTTGCTTGGAAAACTGATGGTCCCAATATCTCCAGGCAGGTCACATAAAATCCTGCATTCGTTTTATGGTAATAGCTTTTTTCCCTCGGCACTGTGTGGCAATGCTTAATTAACAAATGCTCAGAGCTGAGGAAAGACGTGAAAGATTGGAGATGTTTGAGGTGTATCACCAAAAGTATTTTCAAAGAGGTCACCAGTGGTGATTCACTTCAGTGAATTACTGCATTTTCCAGCGGCATGGCCAAGCATAATAAGTGCGGAGGAAAAAAAAAAAAAAGAAATGACAGAGTCAAAGCAAAGCGAAAAGTTTGAAGGTTTTCATTTGGTTTTAATGAAACAAACAAAAAAAAAATCATTTGCGTCAGCCCAAAACATTTTCTTCAGCTGAAAATGAAATGCTGAGTATCATTTGGAAGTCATTTAAAACTTTTCTTTCTTTCTTATCTTTCTTTTTTTCTAAATTAGGTCAATCCTTCAAAGAAAATGCCATTTGGAAATGAAAAATGCAAAAAGCTTCAGTTTAAAAAAGTCAAATCAAATTGTTATTTCCATAAAGGAAACATTGTACCCTAAAAATATCTACATGCCATGATTTTTAAACACTTCCCTTATTTTTTGGTCGCAGGTTTCCACAGCAAATTCAACCAGCGTTTCCATCCCTGGTACAAATTTATTGCTTATTAAAATATATACATGCCCCTCCACATCACCCAGTACAAAATTCCTATTGCTTGTTACCAAAAACTGAATTTACTAAGTAAGGATGAGACATGACAGCGTTCCCAATCATCACCGGTGCTCTGAAAAAAATACCCAGCAACAACAGACTATCTATCAATCCATACCAAAACTAGAGCAGTTTTTTGTGGACAATATGATGCACATGGGCAGAAACTCAGGACCACCACTGGGTTTCTAGGGACCTACAATAACGTTCACTCACCAAAAAGGGTCAACTGTCAAGGAAAAGGCTACAGTCTATGATCCTCACATTTTCCCTAGTGGTCCTCATAGCATAAAGTTTGGAAAAGTAACAAAAAAATCACTTCTCCCATGGCCATTTGGACATTTCTCCTGGAAGGAGCAGCTCTCAGCTTAGTATCTGGGTATTTGCCTACCTGAAAAGGTGGTGATGGGTAGGGGAAATATTAGAATGTTGGAACTTTTTAAACTTTTTCTTGAAATCTTGGGGTCAAATTATACCCGTCCCATTTAACATATATCTGCCTTTTTAAAAAAAAAAAAAAAAGAACTGTTACTTTAAACATGCTGCTCAAGCAAAGGTTTATTCTAACTCTAGACTTTGGAGCGCTTCTGGCTAAATGGCCACGTGTGTGTGTCATGTTGGATGCTGGATATTTTGCCCCTAGGGGAAGGGGCACAACCCACGTATTTATGCATGTGCTGAAGCGCAGTTACCCTGACCACCCTATCAGCCTATCTCCCTATCAGCCCCTCCATCTGCCTGTATGTTTTACCTCGTCGTTCTCTATTTATTTATATTGCCATGATATCTGAGATCCTGCCTACACTCAGCTGCCAACATCTAGAGCTCCTGTGCTGCACAGGAGGAGTGAGTGCAAGGCTCAACCTGGCCAGACATAGTTGTATAACGAAGGCAGATTTGAAGCAGCGTCTTGCCTCTACAAAGCGCAAAAGCTGTGTGGGTTTGCCTTTCTTTTCTTTTTT
>VXBW01003496.1:5391-39315 GCA_013400375.1 Thinocorus orbignyianus | reverse complement strand
TTTTTTTTTTTTTGGCTGGGGGGTTGTTTTTCTGCAAGGTGATTGTGTGGGGAGGTGCAAAAAGGTATTCAACTGGCTTCCAAACAAGCTCCAATTTACCCCACTGGTTTCAGAGCTCATTTTTAATAATAATTTAAAAAACAAAAAAACAACTTTTTTTTTTTTTTTTTTTTTTCTCTCTGACATTTGAAAAACAAATGTTTTGTTTTTCAAATATTCACTCTCCAGCCATGTGCTTTGCTGGTCTCTGGGTGTTAAATACAGGGAGGCAACATCTAATTGTGGTTTTCCTGAGGGTGCTGAAACATTTAAAATGCATATAGGCTCGAGGTCAGTGTCCTGGAAGTGTCAGCTTTCTCCCTTGGAGGAAGACAGTGCAAGTAGTACCTCGTGAATCACTCTCCCAAGGCCGTATACCTGAGATTCTCAAATTCTGCCTGAAGGAGGGAAGAAACGTGGTTCAAACGCTATTTATCACCCCTGTCTTTCAACAACGCTGGCAGAGTCATCCAATATCTGCTGCACCGCCGAGAGAGACTCCCATCCACGTTTGCAAGGGAGGTCACGCAGAGGTAACTGAGCACTACTGCAGTTAACCATTTCTCTTGACCCGACGGGTTGTTCTCCCCTTAAATCAAACTCCGGGCACAGCCCGGGTAACGTTCCCAGGGGATTATTTATTTTTTTGTGTGTGGGGGCAAGTCTTTTTAGAAATGGGACATAAAAAGCAGCATGAGAAAATTATTTTTGTGGGGCTGTCTACTGGGGTTCTCATGGCAGGAACCCCCTGTTTCAGGCTGGCAAGGCCTCTGTTAGCAAGAATTAAAACAAAATGGCAATGCCAGCAGTGGTTTTGTTACAGGAGTTTTGATTCATGCCGTATCTTACTTGCAAGACTCAGATGGCCTCACAAATGTCAGTGAGTTATGCCCCGTGTCAAGTAGGTGGAGCTATTATTATCATCAGATCAAACATATCTAAGATATTAGATAGGGATTTACACCCCTACATTCCTGGATTATAGGGAGCAGCTGAAGGACTTGTGAAAATGCACAGCTTTGGCTCATCCAGGTCCAGTTCTCTTTCCCTGCCAATAGTCCATGCCTTGGAAAATCCAGTGCATCAACGTGTGAGAGAAGAAGAGAAGAAAGAAGAGAAGAGAAGAGAAGAGAAGAGAAGAGAAGAGAAGAGAAGAGAAGAGAAGAGAAGAGAAAACAAACTCTTTTCTCCTCTACTTTTTAATGCTATTCTGGCAAAATGGCTCAGAGATTTTTATGCCAAAAATCCAATGGGAAGTGGTACAATTATTTGACAGCTGAATTGATAGTTACGTGGTTGAAAGCCTTTAGATTTATATGCCCAGTCAAGAACTCCAGCTCTTCACTTTGTCTGTGTGTGTGCGAGCTATTTTTACACAGCATTGTTATTATTATTGTTCATCATTCTGCCTGGACAGAAATGTGTGATCTCATTCATAGGTACTGGTCAATATGTCACTCACAGATAAAATAAAGCTTTCCTTACTGGATATCTCTATAGGTTGTCTAAAGAGAGCATTAAAATGTCACGATCCCTGTTAATGATGGGATTTCTGAAGTCAGGCCATCTTGGTCTAGCTTGGTTATTGATCACATACACAGCAGATTAAGACCAAGAATGATCTGGGGAAAAAATTTACCCTTCACTAGAAGGTGAGGAGGAGTTCCATTCAGAAATTTAATTAAAAAAATAAAGACAGATAACAGTCCCTCTTAATTTTGTGCTGAAGTTTTTCTGTTATGAATTATAGGTCAAGGCAAAATGTTTTGTTCAACATGATTTTTATGTTAATTAACCTTATTAATTTTTCCCTTTTTTGGGGGTTTTTTTTAGGGTTTTTTTAAGGTAAGTCAAGTGGGTAAGAGCAACTTGGTCTAGTGGGAGGTGTCCCTGCCCACGACACGGGGGCTGGAACTCGATAATCTTTAAGATCACTTCCAACTCTAATGATTCTATGATTCTATAATAAGTTTTTATGAAAAGTGCCTTCTCAAAAGGAAAAATCAAAACCTTTTGCTTTGGAAACATGTAAGCAAACACATTTCCAAAAGAGAAACGTCTCAGAAGTGTTGAGATTGTACATTTGGAGATGAATTTTCCCAACACTTTTTCCAGTCAGCTTCAAGCCTAGTTTTTGAAATGTGTCTCCATCCCTTTCACATGCTTTTTTTTACTAAATCTAACTTAAAGAAAAATCCCAGCTGCAGGGAGAAGACAAACTTGTTTGCTCCATGAGGAACTTTGTTTCTGTGAGAAGAAACAATTGCAGTGCCATGATCTAACACCATTTTTAGTAACCAGAACTATTTTTCATGTTACTAATCTCTAATGTTTTAAGATTAGCAATTGATACAACCCACCGATTTTTGCATAGCTGTTCTTTGTGGGTTGGCACACTTGCAGATTTAGATCTATCAGGACTTTAACCTCAGAAAACAGTATTTCTCAGCAGGAGCATCACCTAATTCCTGCCACGGCAAAGTACTGTAATATTAAGTAAGTGTATTGTAAAAGGGGTTTTGGCATTTCTGAGGTCACTAATTGGAGTTGGACGGGGTACGTACTATTGTAACATCCACTTTATTCTGTTCTTTCAGCTTTGAAGCTTTTAACATCACACTCAGAAATGTATTGTTACTCTTGCATAATGAAGGAGACACAGCACTTTGCATCTCAAATGGTTTTGCAAGGCTTGATGACATGAGCCTAATTACCCTAATTTTTCAGAAACATGAAAAAGATGAGAACCTAACAATTTACAGAAATAGGCATTGGAACCTAAACCTCCCTTCCACCATCCCAGATAAAGTCTTGAAAGCTACTATGGGCAAGGGAGAAAAGTATATAATTAATTAAAAGCAACTTCACAGGTCTGTATCTACATGACCATAATTTTGTGACTGGTTAAATGCAGAAGTTAAAATAGGACTCAGTAGTCCTGACTTGATTTTAGTACTTTAACAGTGAAATAACACCCCCTTAAGATGTGTGAAACATTAATTCTGTGTAGCTGAGAATCAAAGTATTTATGTGTTTGTTTATTTACTTATACAATGGCATTTCAAGCTCCTTTAACATCATTGCTGTGTCTGGGCGCCCTCCAATTACATGCTCAGATGTTAGATAAGATAAATATTAAAATAATTTGTGTCTATAATTATTTCTGCTGCTGCCAGAAGCCCTTTTGATACCATGTCTAAGACCAAAAAGAAAACCTGATTCATGTAAATCAGTTGATCATAACAAAGTTAAGGAAGAAGCACTGCAGCACTGAGTGCAACATTGACAGTGCTGATAAAAACAAAGATGCCCAGATCTGGAAAGGTTTGGGCATTGGAGACTTTGCTGGGATGCCAATTCAGGAGAGGAGTTTTAGATGAGGAGCCATACAAGCCTCCTTCCTACTCCACCTGCTGTATTCCTTAGAAAATTCCTTGCTATCAAGTAGAGCCAGATCACTTTCAAACTAACCTGAAATCCTTCTTTGCAAATGTTGAAGGCCAGCAAAATCACCTTTGCCTTGCATGAAGACAATTCTTGCAAATTTTACACTGATGCCTAGGTTGGGACTCATCCCTCTTACCTCCAGATACTGGCGAAGCCAATACCTTCAGTAGAGCTACTCAGTGGAAAGAAACGGGTGCTTTCAGGATGTGGTCAACCTCATCCTAAAATGACTATCTAAAATAGATATGTAAGATTCAGGCCTTAGAAGTGTCTTTTTCTCTCCGCTTACTATTGAGAAACACCAGACAACTGCCTGTAAGTAAATTTCTCCTTTGCAAAGTCCAAAGTTGTCTGGCAAGAACCTCAAGCCTGATGACACCTGACAGTTGACTAAATATACCTGAAAAAGTCATTTCTCCAGCTGGACATTTAGCCTAGTCTAAGGATATAACTCCAAGCATGAGGAGATAGAGGAACACACAAAATGAGCCAGGGAACAGCAAACACAGTCAGAAACCTCTCATAAGAGACTTTAGGGGGAAAACTCAGTTATTTTGTGTCCACAGTGAGTCACTGACCAGTTGCCATAAACACTGGTGCAGGCTGCAGAGATCAGAGCACCCTAAACACATGACCCTTTTCAGAAACAGGAATATTTTCCCTGGATATTCACTATGAAGAGAGTTTGAACACAAGTGTTCTCGCACAGCTCAACTGGTGGGTATAATTCTGGATATAACTTTGGTCCCAGTCTCACAGCTTTAACACCACCAAAATGAATTATAGTGATGCACTTGAGAGCAGAGATAGGCTTTTCCTGATCATCATTACAGCATTACAGGTACCTAAAGGGTGGGTTGAGGGAGGATGGAGCCAGACTCTTCTCAGTGGTTCGCAGTGACAGGATGAGGGGCAATGGGCACAAGCTGAAACACAGGAAGTTCCATTCAAATGAGGAAAAATTTCTTTAGGGTGAGGGTGACAGAGCCCTGGAACAGGCTGCCTAGGGAGGGTGTGGAGTCCCCTTCTCTGGAGACCTTCAACACCCACATGGATTCCATCCTAAGTAATGTGCTCTGGGCAGTCCTGCTTTGTCAGAGGAGTTGGACTAGATGATCTCTAGAGGTCTCTTCCAACTCTGACAATTCTGTGACTCCTGTGGCCCCGTGATCTAAAAATATAAAGGACGATGTCGATGCTCCAGCACAAATAAGGTTTAACTCCACCTGCCTGTGGTATAATGGAGATATAACTGTACCAGGATACTGGTATAAAAAAGCAATACCAGAGCAAGATAAAGCCACCTCTTTTCCACCTCTTTTTGCAGTGCTTGAGGACACATGATGCTGTGAACATTTCAGAGGAATGCTACCACTTTACCAGCCTCCTTCACTGAATATCAACTGAGTGTGGTCAAGATTACATCCTAAGCTTGAATATCCTCTTGGGAGTTTCTCTTTGAAAAGCCTCACACTCCAGGGCAGGTAATGTCATTTATTGATCAATTCTGACAGGTTGTCTGTTCTTTTGAGGACCAAGAACACCTGACAGCCCAGGAAATCCAACAACCCACCCCCCCTAAAGACTGATCCAAAGCTGACAAATGAGGCAGGAGGATTTTCAGCAGCAGCAGTGACTCTGGAGATGGACCTCAAGGGAGAGGAGAGGGCTTTTTCAGAAGCGACATCTTCCAGAAGGTCAGGATAGGAGTTGATTCATATTTCTGAGTCAGATGCTGAATCATTTTAATCAATCCTGCTGCAGTTAGTGCTGCACATTGCCTCCACTTTGCTGAATGCAAATAGCAGCATCAGCAAATAATTACCTGGGCAAAGGCTAGAGGCCATAAGAAAGCCTTTAATGATGGAGTATAAAATGCAGGGCAATGGACTTGAATGAGCAGACACTTTGAGTGTAAGGTCTTTTGAAATGAGATCATACATATTTATACAGAGGAAAAGTTTGGCTTTGTTTTAGCAAAAGGGATGCAGAATAAACTGTTTTGTAAGTCAACATAATTAATTATATTTGTGGGGTGCTCATCTACCTGACGTATACTCTGATACGTTGAGATGTACTGGAGCTTGTGAGTCTATTACGTGTCTTATCACTGCTCCTGATCCATTACTGCCATTGGTGTGTTCACAATTGTCACTGTACCCAGAATATGTGAAAAGGGTGCATCCCCCATTTAGGTAGTGCAGTCCATCCATGTTCCTAAGCCATAGTCACCAAATTGAAAAATGGTCAAAGACTATACTTAAAATGTATTACAGAACTACATAAAAACACCTAGAAATCTCTGTGATTGTCCTTAAACAGCAGGAATCTGTTCATCTGGACTGATCTTAACCCAAGCACTTATCAAAATCAATAAACTTCTATAAGTATGATAGATGTTTTCCTTTCTATGCCACTGGATTCCCACTGACTACAGACTTCCCACTGTCTTAAAGGAAAAATGGTTCATGTTCCTAACCCAGCAGGAAATTTATGGTGTAGAGAGAGAAAATTTGGGAATCCTATTGCTTGAAGGGAGATTGTAGTCAAAGGAATGCAGCAATTCCTGAGAACGAGCAGAGAGTGAGACTTGGAAACTGATTTCAGCAGCAATAGGATGAAGATCCTCAAAGTTTGAAGAAAGATTTGAGTTCAGTGTTTATGCACTCTGCATTCAGGGTAAAGATACATGACATCATGTCAGAGATGTGGATGAAGTAGACCAGAGGGAATGGGAAAAAGAAAACAATGAAAACACAGGATTTCCTCACCTCTCCAAACATTGTAAAACATGTCTGAGCTGCCGACACACACTATGCTGATCCATCAAGAGAAGCAAGAGCTTATGTGCCTGACCAGCCTGAGGTCTTCAAGAAGGCAGGAGGGAAGAAGACATACCACTTGAAGGCTTGGAAAGCCTGATGCCTCCTACCTGCCTCCCAACTCAGTTCTCCAGAATAAGACCTCCCAGAGACCAGCTACTTCCACTCAAACAGGTCAGGAGCAGTTTGAGTAAATTTCCTCTACACCATGGGCAAGACTGCTAAAGCCAGAAACCAAACAAGACCTGGGTGTTGTCCACTCTAAGGGCAAGAGCAGAGAAAAGGAACACTTCAAAACAGTGGCTCAGAGCAGAGATGATTAATTTGATGCTTAGAGTTTGTTCAAGTCAATTGCCATTGAGGTATCAAGGACAGGTGTCCTTGCCAGAGCCTGCATCCAATTTTTACATCCCCTGATGCAAAAGGACAACTCTGTAGAGGAAATATAACAACCATTCCTGCATGCTATCCCTGAAATACCTATGCATACACAACAGGGACGGATATACGTCATCAAATCCATAGACTTTCACCTTCCTCTCTCATGACCCTTCTGGAAAAGGTCTAATAAATACAAACAAGGTTGACAGGCCCATATGCAAAGATAACTCTTTTTTGATCTACAGGATTTTATAGAAAAGCCACCCTACGGAAATTAATAGACAATATCCTTATTATGTACATATATACAGTACACACAGTATGAAAATTTTTATGGAAAGGTTATCAGTGTCTGACAAAACTTAATCGGGTTTTCATAAAGGAAAACATCCTGCCTGCTATTAATGGAAAGACCCTGGGTGACTGTTCAGAAATCCATCATAGGTTCTGTCCCTCCTTCCTCATTTTTGGCTTTCCCATGGGTCCTGTTCAATTCCTACTCAAAGATCCTCCTCTCTCCAGGCTCAGCATAACTCTATATTCCCCTCCACTTCCTGTCCCATACTGGTACCTCAAAAAAAAAAAAAAAAAAAAAAAAGTCTATTATGAAGCAGCTGCGATCAAGAATCACACAGTTCAGGACCTGTGCCTATTCATTTGTGTTTCCTCAGAGTCCCTAAATATAGTTTAAAATTTATCACAGTATCTATAAATCTGCTCCAGTGTGACTCCGCGGGAAGTAAATTCATCAGTGATCATTTCTAGATGCATGCAGGAAAGGGATGACCTTCTGCAACCAGCCTGAGATTTTGTGAGGGAGTCAACTTCACCTCTTGCAGAGAGGGCTCGTCTGGCCACCCAGGTCACAAGCAATGATGGCACTTGAAGAAGAAGAAACGAAGAGTCTCAAGAAGCCAACAGCTCTCAACGCCCTGCTGCATTCACAGCAGTTCATATGGCTTTCTACTGATTTCTCTATTATTCATAATGACCTCAGCTAGAAGAGGAAGCTCTCCTGTGACTGGTGAATATTAGGGAAGATTGTAATCAAAAACAGAATTGAAGCTGAAGAGTTGTACCCTGTCCTGGAATAAAGCAACCCAGATCTGCAGACAGCACTGGCCCTGCAGTCAACGGGACCACCCTGATTTACACACTGGGTGATTTGTGGCTTAGCAAGAAAAGAGTTACCCAGTCAAGTAGTGTAGGAAGATTAATGTCGTTCTAATACAGAAATAGTTAAGTACATGATTGCACTATAATATTGCAACATAATATAAATTGGAAACTAAAACAGTTCATGGGCTAAGCCTAAATATGCAAGCAGAAGGTAGGCTAATTATTCACTTTAGCATGAACACCAGCCTGCAAGGCTCACAAACAAGCTTTCCCTGAGCATTTCAGTCACTTCTGTCTTCCCAGAGGACAGGTTCTTATGAATTATTTCAGTGCCTCTAGAGTCAACAGTAACCCAGAGTGGAAATGTAAAAGGATAGGTTAAATAACCAGGTGTTTTGTACCTTGAGAGAAAAAAAATGAGTTGAGCTTCAGGTCAAAGCCTTAATTTAAACTTATAATAAGGGGAATATACTTCTAAGATAAAGTGATCCAACATCCCCCCGGGAGTCTGCATGGCCTCAGGGAACTGTGTGAAACAGGTATCAATTTGTTATGCATTTGTATTGTGCCTTGTTTTCTGTAGAGCTATAGCTTCGATATCCACACAGGCACACACAGAGAACACCACACAACCCATGAAGACATAAAGGAGACAACAAGTGCCCTCCCACCCTCTGGATCTAGATATATTTACTCAAAGGTGTGACACACATCACATTTCCTTGGTAATGAGGTGTGGAGTCCATACTACCAGTAAACACCCATCTATATCTGCACAAGTATGTTTTTACAGAAGAATACAGCAAAAAGAAACCCCAAAAATTTAAAATTAAAAATCTAAACAACAATGTGCAGATTAAAATAGTCAACCACTGAAATGCTAGGAAACACCAGATTGAATTATTTACTCTCTCTCCACCTCTATTGCTCCTTCTACATACAACAATCACTCCAAATATTTTTCCTTTCCCTCATTCAGGGCACAGGGAGCACATTGCCCTTCGTGAGCTGTGGACCTGTATTTTGCCTTCTCCTCACACCTTCCTTCCTGCAGACCTCCTGAAGCTGATGGGTGTTCAGCAGCCTGCTTCCAAGCACTTCACAAGTCATGGATTTATCTTCACAACGTATCTTTGAGGAAAGAAGGAGTTATTATCTGTTCTCCAGATTTGGGGATGGAAGAAGGTAGAAGACACAAAATCCTGGATTTGCAGTTCAGATTGATATAAACCCAATATTTTTAAATAATTTGGTATTATGCAGAATTAATTCAGGCACAAGATCCCCTTGCTTCAGATACCACTGAGCGCTCTGAACATTTCTGTAAACCAGGACTCAGAGTGTGAAATTAGGAATCCCCAAAAGGGATGATCAAACAATTAGTGGCTGTCCTCATGTGCCCCATGTGACAAGACTGGTTTCAGTTTCCCAATGTCATATAGAACCTCCATGAAAGAGATAGGGATAAATATGACATTTTTATTGTGAGGCTTTTCCATAAGAATGTCTTCTAGTCTGTTAACCCAAACACTTCCCAAATGCTGGGGAAAAAAAAAAAAAAAAAATGCAGGTTCACTCTAATCTCATATCTTTCCCCAGACTACACTCCAGTTCTGAAACCATAGGTCTCAGTGATCAAAAAGGAATATGAGAACATGTGGCTTATGGCAATGTGTGCATTACCAAAAGGAGTGACTCTGGAGGGAAAAGCAATCTGTGCTGAGGACCCAAAGGTCCTGTATTGCTGTGTTGTGTCAGGGTAGTTTTAGTCCAGCCCCGTGGCCTGATTTCCCATTAGTGTAGTAGCATGTCAGGTAGGGAGTCCAAGGTCCAGAGGAGGGCTACAAAGATGATTAGAGGGCTGGATCAGGCTGAGAGAGTTGGGGTTGTTCAGCCTCGAGAAGAGAAGGCTCCGGGGAAACCTTATAGTAGCCTTCCAGTATCTGAAGGGGAGCTGGAGAGGGACTCTTTATGAGGAAGTGTAGTGATAGGACAAGGGGTAATGGCTTTAATCTGAAAGAAGGGAGATGTAGACTAGATACTAGAAAGAAGTTCTTTCCTGTGAGGGTGGTGAGGCACTGGAACAGGTTGCCCAGAGAAGTTGTGGATGCCCCATCCCTGGAGGTGTTTAAGGCCAGGCTGGATGGGGCTTTAAGCAACCAGGTCTAGTGGGAGGTGTCCCTGCCCATGGCAGGGGAGTTGGAACTCAATGATCTTTAAGGTCCCTTCCAACTCTAACCATTCTATGATTCTATGAAACCATGTTGCATCAGCCAAGATAAAATCTCGTCACGCTAAAGTGGGATTATTGGGAAATCACTTCAAAAACACACAGCTGATCTGAACATAAGTGCAGGTCTGGATGCTTCTTAAGACAACTCATAATTCAAATGCATATGAAAAAATAAAGGTTTTGCAGATGGTGTTAATTACAGCATTCCTTGTTTCTTCAGCCTTGAAGCATTGAGTTTGGTAATCTTAAAAATGTTGCTTTGATATCTTGTGTGTGTTTCTGTGCACAGATGTGTACGAACACAGGACCATTGCAGCAGAAAAGTTAAGTAAGGCAGATAAATCAAGGTGATAACACTGAAATCAATACTTAGGAAGTCTTGATTCAAGTCTTATTGCATTACTCATTAGGATTCTTTCCGCTGATGGCAATAAACTTTTGCTTGGATCGTGAGTAAAGTTACCATGGTCACACGAGCAGAGCACCTATTACTCATGTAAATTCCTAGAAGGGATTTTGCCTGCAAAAAGACCACAAGATTTGACCCCACTAATGGCTTCCATGGTGTTTATCGAAGATTATCGAAGCAGAGCCATGACTCAGAGGGCTTTCCTGCTCCAACCTGCCTATCAGCAGCTCTGCCATACAGTTTCAGAAATGAAGAAAGTCAGACTCGCCTGTTCACAAGATGTTTGCCCAAGAACAACAGCTCGCAGTCTTTTCTGTAAACCAGCTTTTCCCCATGTGTTAAAGGGAAGGAAAAAAAACAAAAGAGTCAAGCAAACAAACAAAGCAAGGCAAACAAACAAACAAACAAAACAGAAAAAAATCAAACAAGCAAATAAAGCCCTTCAAGACATTAAAAATCTGGAATATTTGCTCTGTGAGAAGAAGAGGGGAAAAAACGTATCTGAGAAATTGGTAGACACTCATGTTTATTTAGCATCTCAGGCAGAAATCGGGGGGTATGTGATGTGAGAGCTCATATTCACCCTGCTCCTGGCATCAGAATATAAGATAATTGATGTAAGAACTCTCTAGACAAACTATATATGTTTCCTAGAGTAGGTGCAGACAGAGTCTTCATATGTGTCCTTTTCAGGATGCCCGTCCTCTGAGCTGGCCCCAATCCTGCTTCATCTCACTCAATGCCCCTAAAACCTGTGAAACAACATCAGAAGGAAACTGAAAGAAAAAAAGTCTTCCAGGTTTTAGGGGAAAAAAATAAGAGAGTTAGAGGGAGACACTCAGGAGACTGTTACCCCTAAAGCAAATGGAAATATTCAAACACAGTAATACCCGAATGCAGAATTCTGCTGTACAAATGCTCCTCGAATTTTCACCACTGCTGAGGTCCTGGAAGCAATATCTTAGTCCAACTGCAATCTGTTGATGAGTGAAAGGAGGGAAAGGTTGTAGCATCCCAAATTAAAAAATAATAATCTCTCAAGCTTAATATCAGCAAAGATGATTATTTCCTTTGATTTGGCGGACTAATTGAAAATAGCTTTATAGTTCACAGATGATTAATTAGGAGCCAACAAGATCTCCATTTGCATCTCAGTAATTCTTCACTCCGTTTTATTTCGACATTTAGTCTTTATGTTTAAAATATTCATTGAGAAAGCAGAAAGGTGATTAACATAAGATTTTAAATGTGTGCCATTTGTTCCGACTTTTTTACACTTTCTTGTCAACAGAGTAAAAAGGAAATAATATACAACATTACAAAACGATTACTGCCTGTTCCGCTTACATCTGCTAAATCCTCCTTTACGGTAGACACAGTTTAACTAAGTTCTTTTTGAAACAGAGGAAAAAAAGCCCAAATAAAGGTCAATCCTTTTCCCCTCCTTCCCCCATTCCCAAATCAAATGACTGTTCGACCTCTATATAATCATCCTGAAAGTTTTGAAGTGGTCTTTCTTACACGAAACGTCTTTACTCATGTAAGCCATCCTGCAGAAGAAGATTAGACCCTGCCACTGTTACCCCCTCCAGTTATCACCCAAGAGAAAGTGGGTTCAAAATAGCATCTGGGAGCTATGATGATATTTTTTCCACCAGGCACTGAAAGTCAGCAGCACACATATTTCTGGCTGAAAGAACTCAGTTATTTCATTCCACGTCAAAAAAAAAAATAAAAAAAAAAAATTTGCAGGTCATATCTGCTGAGGTTTTTAAGTTCGGGGATTGCTTTTCATTTGGAGTTTTCTAACAATTTTCTCACAGCCTTATCAACCTCTGTCTTGTCACACCATGCTTAAACCTCCAGCAAATGGAGTGGGGTGATCAGACCTTTAACCCTTCATTTGGAAAGTAAATGCCCAACCCTTATGGTGTCATAAAGAAGCTGGAGGGTTAAATATGAAGACTAAAAGGAAGACCAATTTCTAAGGACTAAACAATCAGAAATCAAATTATAAGAGCCAAAGTTTGCTATCAACAATAATAATTATTATATTAATATGAATGTCATTATTTCAAAGAAAATTCTTGCAGGAAGAGGCTGGCTGATGGCCTCTGAATTTTTGGAAATTGTCCTCTGTCTACCATCAAACTTAGCCTTTTATAACAAGTTCTACCCATTCCTCCAAGTACAGGGACAGGGTCTGGTCCATCTTGATTTCACATGGTCAACTTTAGACCATCAAATTATACCACCGAGTACCCAGTGGGGCAGAGTAGAAAGTGCTTTTCCAGCTCCTGCCCAAAACCTTGGGGTCTTTCCTAGTACTGCCCAGAAAACCAGCCAGGCTCATAAGGACCCTGCCATACCTTTGCACTAATCCCAGTCCTAAACTGTCATCATCACAGGTTTGCCACCCTGGTGGCCATGGTTGACTGAGACCAAAAGGGACCCAGTCCTGCGTGGGAGCCCAACATCAAGTGAGGGCAGCAGCTGGGCTGTGGTTCGAGGGACAGGGAGCACACACCGGACAGTGGGGTGACACTAACATGCAGTCCATTTATTTTTGAGGGTTGTTTTTTAAAAAAAAAACTTTGTTCTGTGTTTTTTTTCTTTTATCAAGTCACTGCAAATACTGCGTCGGCCGTCAGCATGAGCGCAGAGACACACATTCCCGTACCCATGGTAGCTACGTAATAAATACCATCCAAACAAATTAAAACAAAACAAAAATAATAATAAAGAAAGAAAGATATTCCCTTTCCCACCCCCAAGCACAAAACACTTTTAAGTCAACAGAATTTAATCTAGTTTATTCTCAAAAAAAAAAAAAAAAAGGAGGAAAAAATATGAAAACAAAAAAAAAAGCAGGTCTTATCACTAGCAGTAAATAAATTTGTACAACCATTCAGTCTGTATAATAGGATGAAATAAATCTACATCTTTCTTATTTTGGTGCGTTGAATTATACATACAAACAACAATTACAGGAACTTGTTCACAATGCGTATAGACCTGGAGAATGGCTATCTGAAAACCCCTTGTTGGCAATGTCCGCATGTTAACACTGATTGCCTGACACCATTGGTACTTCCTATGTAAAAGGCCCGTGGCCCGAAATGAATGATCTCCCTACAGGTTTTATTTATTTAGTTATTTATTTAATTAGTTAGTTAGTTAATGCATCATCAAAACCGTTCTAGCCAGCCCCCTCCCCCTCCCCGGAAAACGAAAAAAGAAACCGAAAAAAAATAAAATAAAAACAACAAAACCAACCAAAATAAAACCAAAATTAAAATAAAATAAAAGGAGAAGACATGACTGGCAGTTGGTCCATTTGTTCGTAAGACCACGTTTCCTCTTGGTCTGCATTGTTTGTTTTTCTGGTTCTTAAATTGTCCTCCCGTCCTCTTTTTTTTTTTCTTTTCCTTTAAAAAAAAAATCTCTTGGAGTCCTTCATGCCTTTTTCTTTACAGCTCCTCAGATGCAATAAAGTCTTCCTCAAATGTACAGTATTTCTTACAATATAAGTTATATGCAATGTTCAGCGTTTTTTATTTTATTTTATTTTATTATTTTTTTTCACAGCACTAGAGATCCTGTCCAATAGGGAATGCAAGTTCTGAATGGCTTATTCACAAATGGTATCCAGATTCAGTGGGTAAGAATACATAGACGCCATAGTGAGTTCCTTTAAAAAGTGGCAAACATCACTTTTTTAAAACTTTTTTTTTTACTTTTTTCTCTTTTTTTCTTTTTTTTTTCCTTTTTTGTGCTTTTTGTAGTTTTTTCTGAGGTTTTTTATTTTTACTTTTTTTTCCTCTCTTACGCCTTCAGATAACATTTTTATTATTTTTATTTTTTTTAATTCTTTTTTTCCCCCTCCCATTTGTTTCGGGACGTCAGACCCATAACCGCACGCCTGCAAAAATGCAAGTATATAAAGTAAATCTCATTTTGAGACCGTAAGCATTCAGCAGGGGAGTCTCTCGCTAACCCATGGCAGTGACCATACTGGAAGGATGGTGAGGTCCGAAGGAGAGGCTGGATGGAGGATGCATCGGTGTCGGTGTAGTCAGCATGTGGCTGGAGTGACTGAAAGGTGAAATGTGGCTGATGGAGGACATGTGTCTGGAGAGGGCGGCGGGGTTAAAGGAGGTGCTCTTGGGAAAGTCTTCGAGGTTGTCGTGGACCTTTTTGCACTTTTTGGATTTGCTAGACATTTTTCGGTTTCTGGTCTGAATTCCTTCTTTCTTCATAGTCAGGGGTCTGTTAATCTAAACAAAAATCAATTATTTTTTTTTGTGCTTCTGTCCCTTCTCCCCAAATCACTGTGGGATTCATGTATCCCATTGCCCAGTCAGTGCCGGGGATGTGCCCAGGACCAGCTGGACAACCAGCAGCTCCCTTCCTCCCCTTCCACGCCGTGGCTACACAACCTCTCCCCACTCCCACCCCAAAATTCAAATCCCAGAAAGAAATCCCGAAGTTTGGTTGAGATTTCTGAAGACGAGATGACAGAAAATTGCTAGCAGAGCCTCACAGCTGCAAAACATCCCGGAATAACTCGCAGCGGCTGAAAAATTTCAGCTATCTGCACATTAGATAATTGCAACCTGGTTAGGAATGAAACCAATCATTATCACCTGGAAATATTCCCCACAGACACCAGCTCTCCCCAAGGCTTCCTGACTGATCTAAAACCATTAACAGCAACAGCTGCTGGGATTTCAGTGCCACGAGGGGTCTCAAACTTTCACAGAGGCATTAGGGAGCTTGGCAAACTCTTCACCAAAGTGACAGGTATTTGTCCTATTTGTCCTCTTTGGAAACTTTTCAGGTTTACTTTAGCAGAGCTGATCTTATTTCTAACCTTCCAGGTTTTTTTTTAGGGGTACTGAAACAGGCATCTGTGCTGCCCGGGAGAGCATTTTCTACTTTCATGTAGATCTATCTATAGGAAAGCTAAGCATTAGATTTTTCCACACGGATATAAGCAGCTGCAATGATCAACAAAGTTGGGAAATGGTAGCAAGAGGACTCTTGAACCTCCTGTAAAAACCTCCTGCTGCTACAAAACACAACACACATTAGCCCAGATGCCCCAAAGACCACACTTGGGAAGGGTTTTAGTCATCCAACATCTATAAACATCCTTGAAAATCTGGACTTGGGAGTCTACGTGGGGCATTCTATAGATCTTGCTACTGGTTCCTCCACAGAATTTCACCCGTAGCAGAAGGCAGGAGAGCCCAGAAGATTCCCCCAGGGCTGAACACTACTTCTCATAATAAATGTGAGCACACAATCGTCCAAAAGGGAGAAAAGGTGGGGGGGAAATGGATCTGAGAGAGCAACTACTGTCTCAACTCCAGTGAAGGACAATGAAAAGAAGGTCCTGCAAGGGTCCTGAGCAGATCTTAATTCATAAGATCTTAAATTGATGCAAAGGACAAAGCACTCCCTTCTTCCAGATCACAGAAAAGTTTCGCTTCTTCCTTATCAGACCCTGTTTGGTGCCTTTCCCCACAGCATGGGAATCATTCACGGATTTCTCTCCCCAGGGAGGCAGGGATACAATAGCTCCCTGTTGCAAGACAGAGAAAGGAAGGTCCAGGCTCATCTGCTCCAGTTTAGGCATCCCAAAGCTCCTCATCCCAGTCTGAATTAGTGGCCCTACGCTCTCCGTACCAGCGGTGATGGGACACTTCACCTCACCCTAAAAAGAGGTGAATAAAAGGCTGATTCCTCTACTTCTGAATAAGGTGAGGTGCAGGGAGCAGCCCTGCTTCCTAAAGGTAGGAGTGAGAAAGCTGCCCATGAACAACCCAACAGCAGCCCCGGGGCAGCAACAAGCGAAAACCTCAAATGTCACGGGCTTTAAATACAACATCACCCGTCTCCCTGGCTTCCTGTCCTCGTCAAGGGGAACAGGGACACTCACACAAGGCAGCCCCTTTGCTCCAGCTGGATGGCTGGGGTGGGAATTCTTTGCCTGCCCCGTTTTAAGTCAGCCAGCAGGGACGTGTTGCCTGGGTTCAAAGCTAGGAGGAAGCCCCAGGTAGGTCCCACGAGGCAGCAATGCTAGAGGAGACCTGGAAGTCTCGATTCCTGATGAATCCAGCTCGGATTTGGGGAGGCAGCTCCTAATGTGAATTTGTATTGTGACACAAAGTTTCGGGGGCAGCCAGAATTGATTTCCAGGTGAAGCAGCAAAGGTGCAAGCTCATGAGCTGGTGATGGCAAAGCAACAGGAGGCTGGGGCTGGAGCTGTGCTGGCTCTTGGACCAAGCACAGGATCCCAGCCCTGAGTATCTTGGTGTCCTGTCCTGCAGGACAATGGCCACTGCTCCAAAGCAACAGCTCACGTTTTACTCAATCATTAAGAACAGATTGGCCCAGACCATGATTTGAGATGAAACTCAAGGATGGGCATACCAGTTTGGCTCACGACGGTTACAAAGCCATAGCCAGCCCTTGCAAACGAGGACAGAGATGCCATCCAAGCTGTTAACTTGGACCCATCACCCCTGTGTACATGGTCTCACCATCCTAGCAGGTACTTGACCCAAATGCCAAATAGATAAGGACTCGGATAAATGTCAGGAGGAGTGAGACCAGCACAGTCAGAGCAGCAAGCTGGAAAATTTTTCCAGTGACTTCAAAGGCCAGTCGCAGCAGAGTGGAAGCAATCCCCAAAACATCAAAGCCATAAAGCCATCTCTGTTTCTGGGGTAGAGAAACGAGAGACCCGGAGGGAAGACCTTCTCCATGAAAATTCATTGTAATAAAAATGACAAACACATGCTAAATTAAAATTAAACCAGCCTGACACATGTATATGAAATTCATTAATTTCAGATGGAGCCAATTAATTATGGGCAGGAATTATGCTCTTTGTTTTATCGTATGCAAAATACTGACTGCTCTGCTCTTGGGACGCGTAGCCCTGCTTTAGGATATTGTGACAGAGGCCTTTTCTGAGGACTTTTTACCAAAAAAACAATGGCAACTAACTCATTTCTATGGGCACAGGCCAGTCAGATCTGCAACTCCAGTGAGGTACAATCTCACCCATCTACAAAGTGCAAGAAGGCTCATCCTGCTTCTCAGAAGGACTAAAAACAAGAACTAGAACCTCACATTGAACAGATCAAATCCAGGGGATAGTCTTAAACATTATAGGTCTGATCTTGCTCTGACTGAAGACAATGGGATTTTGCCATTGACCTCAATAAGGTCCTGTCACTGAAGCGGATTTATCCTTCAGACATAGTCATTACAATGTTGGGTTAATCTTCCAGGCTGGCTCTATCTTAGAAAGCACTCTGGGATGCCACAGGATGAAAGGCACCGTATCAATGTGAAATATTAGTCATTGTTAATACTGGTGTTAATGGAGCTGGCTCTTGTTGAAGTCAGTGGGAGAAATGCCAGCAGCTTCACTAAATGCACCCCAAGACTATTATGATTATTGCTTATATCCTACTGACAAATGGGTTTGCTTAAGCTGTAGGAATCAACAGTAAAACAAACTGATATAGCCCCCTGAAAAAAAAAAAAAAAAAAAAGATAGCTCCATGAAAATATAGGCCCATGAAAATATTGCCTTTTCACTGCAATCGTTCCCAATGTGGACTGAAAAACAGGGTAAGTTTCATCTTCAGATCAATCAATCCATTATAATGCCCTAATGATCTGAAGTTCCAAAAAAAAAATTCATTAAACCCAAGGAAAAGATTAAATGGCAGGACATGATATGATGAGCCTCTCCACTCCTGACACCCAGTGCCGACAAGATACACAAAGGGAACAGGATCACAGCCTACCAAAACAAGTCTGCAACAGACCAGACAAAGGAACCTTGTCCATGCACAACCACCAAACTTTCTCCCTGCCTTGAATTGATTAAAGGATAAGGCTGGTACCATTCACCAGCACAGCTGATGAAACATCAGTTAGCACAGCTCCCTAGGTCCTACCTCCCAGCAGCCAAAATGGGAAGGCATCTCCACGAAGCTACCACCACCTTACCACTGGCCACAAACAACTCGCTCATATTTAACTTCCAAAGCACAACATGGCCTTCAAAATCACAGCCTCTAAAGCCATTTGGGCTGCAGAACAATTCTCCAATGCTCTGCCGTGGTGGACCTTTAAAGCTGAGAGTGGTACGTTCAAGGACTATCAGCTGCAACGTTGCCTGTTTCTCACTGCAGTAAAAACTAATATCTTTTGAAAGCTTTAAAAGAATGGATCTACCCACTCATAGTCAGGTTTCAGTATCTTTGCCCAGTTACGTTGCTGCATGCGGTATCTCAGTCCTCTAGGGGTTTCATTTAAGCAGGTCCCATTAGCGGAGTTGCTCATGAGGCAAGATACTACTTGACTTTGGTAAGTAGCTGTGCTGAGCTCTCTAAGCAGCTGTCGGTGCTTTTAATGAGTATTAAAATGGTTCCAATGTGCCCAGGGCCTCCCCCATGTCACAGATTTCACAGCTGGATCGGAGTTTCCCTAAACAGTGGATCTAAGGGTCAATTCAGGCCAACTGGGTTCACAATATTAGCATGAAAAGGAAAAGGCTGTGCTCTTGCAGGCACGTTTCTGGAGAACTCAGGCATCCTTCTAGACACCTTAGGGGGGATTCCTCCAGTCAGAAGTTTGCCATGCAGATAGACACATCTGAACTCATCTTTCTGCCAACCTTTGTACTCATGGGGAGAAACTATCCCATCTTCAAGGATACAAATGATCTCATCCAAACACAGGCATCTCCATCAGGTCCAATGAATGTCACCTGAGAAGAGTCTATTTTCTTCAAATAGGGTAAAGGGCAGGTACAGGTATCTCTATTGTACGTCTACTCCATAACTTAAGTCCTACCACTGGTGGCCACAAGGCCAAAATGAAAACAGCACAGGCATAGACTCTTCCAGTGAAGCTGGTTGACCTCGTTCCCTTCTTGCCATGGAAATAGCAAACAGAATATATTCTTGTGATATTCTTGGAGCTTTCACTCTGGGTCCAAACTCCTTTGTTTGCAGTGATCACACCAAGAGTTTGATGACAAGCTTTGCCTGATACATAGGACTCAAAACAAGCTGAGACGCCTTCCCACTAAAGAATAAACACATTTTCCTTTATTTCCAAGAGAGATGCCTCTCAAAGAACAGGTGAAAAATTAGCTTGGTTAGGTTTGGGGTTTTTCTCTACTTAATCCAAACTTGTTTACTCATCCCAAGAAAATAAAGAGCTTGAAATAACAAATGGAAGGGACTGAGACACCACAAGGGTTGGGTGCCCCATGAAACCTGATCTGCCTTTGATGTGTTTGTGTGGGTGGACATGAGGGCAAAGCAGAGCCCAAGATTTCTAAGTCACACATAAAGCAAACGACCACTAGAGAAAAAAAAGAAAAAAAAGTGATATCAAAGCAGAGAAATTTAAAGTCTTTTCCTTCTTCTGACATAAGAATTATTCTAATGCCATATGTGGAATGAGAGTAACAGGAGTAGCCTTAAGACTCCTTTATTAGCAGTATTATTCAGTAGAAGACTTTTCAGATCCCTTTAGCTCTTTCCCTGGGGCACATATCCCTGGTTCCTGCAAGCTGGCTTTGCATAGCGATATTAGATTAAATCTGCCAGCCATTTCATTTCATTTTTCCTTCCTTTCCATGACGGACACTTTAAAATTCTCACCGCAGGTTGAGCAGACTCTGCAACCCGCTAACTAAATCAAGCCTTTTTTGATTTAGGAATCGCTTGCGTCAGCCGGGGCAAACACAAGACCTAAATAAATCATCTTCGGGGACGGGTGGAGGGACTGGACAAAGGCAGCCACAAACCCTGGAAAGATCTAAATAGTTGCTGGCACATTTTGCTTTTTTTCCAGAGTTTGTATTTGCTGGAGGAACCAAAGCTATGTGTAGAAGGGGTATCGGCTTGCAGGACGGTGTGTTGTCTTTTCCAATACACTGAGCCCAATCAACAGATAATGTCTCTCTGTGTCGATCCACCCCTCCTTTCTTGGCTCAGGCATGGGAAAGCTCTAACATTACCCTTGGGCAGCCCTGTTTTATACCTCTCCAAGTCAAATCAACTACATCTGAGGGGATGGCGCCTCATCTCTCCAACCCTCAAGGTCCCCAAAAAGGATAAAGGAGGTCTCAGAAGCACCCAAGACTGGAAATCCTCCAGCCAAGGAAGAGTTTTGACCACAGAGCACTGAAACTGAAGCCCCCGCTATTGAGTGTTACACAGTCACACTTAACATTTACAGTCACACTTACATTGTGCAGCTTGTAGTAGAGCCCACAGGCGTTACAGACGGGGTCACCGTTGGCATTTCTCCTCCACAGGGTGGTAGTGGTGGTCTGACAGTTCGCACAGGACGTGCCCGCCCTCCTGGCTGCAGACTGTAGGAAGGAGGGGGAGAGAGATAGGGGAAGAGAAGGAGAGAAAAACATCCATGTTAAAAAAAAAAAAAAAAAAAAATTAACCAAACCAAAAAACACCAAAACTAAAAAATAAAAGATGCAATCAGCAAAATTGCTGAGAAAGAAAACATCAACCCTGCAAGACTGACGCACATCGGCAGAGGCCTCCAGAAACTGGCTTGTGAGAACAAATAATAATTCTAGAAAAAATCCCTGAGGTACTTTAATCCCAAATTATATATGAACTGAATCAGGTGCCAAAGGGCATCCTAAAAGTGAGTGCTAAACCTCTGATAGAACTCATCAAAATTAGCAGCGCTGGCACGGCCCATTCCAGAGGGGAAAATATTATTTAAATGCCAACGTGTCTTTCCATCTTAATTCTCTCAGCCCCTCCAGGGGTCTAATTCTGCAGTCAGGACCTGAACCAAAAACAGGGTTGGAGTCAACTGCATGAATCACACTGGTTCCAGCCAGGGCCGGGTGAGACCCGCTCTGGGCTCGGTGGGCAACTTCTCCCCAGCTCTGACCGCAAGCGCAGCCGGGTCCTGTCAACTCAGCTCAGCTCCAAAGGATACGGGCTCTGGATCGGAAATAACACTGTGGCAAAGAGCGAGAATCCCAACTTTTTAATTACACCCTTCTGCAGCCTAAACCTTCATGTTTATTTAAGGACTGGTAATGAGCCCAAAAGAAGAATTTACCATTTCATAAAGGGGGAGGGACAGGGTGAAAAAGCCTAAGTGGCAAGGTGTGTAAAGAAGCTTTTTTGTCAGCTGTGATAATGTTTAACAAAGCCAAATTAGTGAAGTCGCTTCTCCTTCACAGGCATGAATTCATGCTTATCATTTAAAAACTGTAACTTTAGCAAACAAATTGTCCTTCAGCTGACAAAGAAGGAAAAGGAGCTTGCAGACTTCTATGTGAACGCGTATGCGTGTCTGCCTGTCTGTGTGCAAGTGCCTACAGCTCCTAAAAAAAAAAAAATAAGACCTTTAGATCCCCATCCTATCTCTTCTTCATCAATATGACACAGTCCCGGAGCTCTGATTTCATCCCGACGCGTTGCTTTCAATGGGACTGCTCATGTGCTTAAAGTTAAAACATGAGCTCAAGCGATTTGCCAGATCATAGCAATGCCTGGCACCTTGCAGAACTGAGCCTTTAATGCTGCCTTTTGTGCTCTCACTGTTTCAAATTTACCCCTCACCCCACACAGCCGCACACTGTAAGCGCATCCAATGTTTTAAAAGAAATACAAAAATAAAATAATTTAAAAAAAAAAAAAACAACCAAAAAAATAAAAACAAAAAAAAAATCCCACAACTTTGGATACTGTACAACAAACCCAAAATGCAAACACGGACACTGGCACAGTGCTAGCATTAATACCAACTCTTGTTAGGTCATGTTGCAATTTTAATCATAATTGAATGTGGCGTAGGTGGAGAGAGGACGGGTTGGTTTTGTTTTAGATAGAGTAGGAATGTTTTATTATTTTTTTTTCCTTTTAATTATACAAAAAGTACTGCCTAAAAAATAAATAATACGGTGCCCATGAGCATGAGGAAGCATCACAGAGAGCCTGCTCTGATGGCAAGGGGCTCTCACCCGCTGCCTGTGGGGACAGTTCCATTTTACTTGACCACAAACCACACTGAGATGAGCCCATCTCAAGCCCAAGGAGGTCTCTAGCCAGTTTCTCCATACTGATGGAAAGCAGGAGCTGGGCACAGCACATGGGTCTTCGGTTGCAAAAATCCCAGAAGAAGCTGAGGAATCCCACCACGAGCAGCAGAACCCCCAGCAGATGTGCACACACAAACCTCCATCCTGTCCTCCTCTGGACCACCCCACAGCCCCAAATTTGGATCCCATCAAAATCACCGAGTTAATATGCGTGCTTCAGAGGACACCACATCTTGCAGAGCTCGGCTATTACTGAGAGCCAGGGGTCAAGTCTGGGGATCTCTGCTCCCCCAACAACTCCCACTGGCCAGCACTGGTGGCTCAGGGGCTGGATTGAGTCTCTCGGTGGCAGCTTTGCCCTTATCAGACCCAAAAATCAAGCCGAAGGAAATTTCTAAAAACCAGTGATATTTGACTCAGCCCACACAGGGGAAACATCCCCTTTGAAGATATTTGGGGTTTCTACACGGCGCTCACAGTAATTTCTCTTATGGCAAGCACGTTTAAAAGACACACCTGGTCACCACCTTGCTACCTTCGAGCAAACTCTGACATTAAATAAACAAATAAATCACAGCATCCACTGTCTTCTCTAAAACTTTTTCCATCTGCCGCTTTTCCCTTACAAAAACCCAGCATCGTTAGCTGAATGTTTTAAACTCTGTGCTCTTTTTTTGTCCCAGACTGTGCCTTTCATGCTGTACCAACTTATACCGGAGACACCGGCAGCGGGCAGGAAACAATGAATAACATTGCTATTGTAAAAGGTCCCAGCAATGGCATCTACTGGCGCTTAATCACCAACCCCAGCCTGACCATGTAAGTAATGGAATGACTAATAGGGTGCCCTACATCATCTGTAGGACCAGACCCCATGGCCCGGTTGCGTGGGAGCAAGGACACACCAAGGTGGAATTGAGGACGGTGCAGGAGGAACCGAACGCTGATAAAGATGGTTCATTACAGAGGCATTTTTGGTGTCTGGATTGACATGGAGTGCCCACAAAGCTGCAGGCACCAGCTTACTAAAATAAGTTGGATGTGCCACCCGAGGAATTAGCTATAAACCTTCCAAAACCAGCACAGCTGGACACGGAACCAGAGAGATTCGTATCCACCTGGGCAGGGAAAGGAAGAAAACGCAAAGGAAGGTTTTATCTCAGTTACGGGGCTGCCACTGCCCTCGATGGGGACAGGAATGGTCTCTAAGAGGGCTGCAGAGCTTTCAAGCAGAGTGGTGGTGTGGTACCACCTACCTGCTCCTCACCTGCTCGCCAACATCTCCAGATCTTCCACCTTCCCCTCAAGATGAAGCAGAGCTGTCTGAGCCCCTTCAGCCAGAAAGGCTCCATCTACCTCCCCTAAAGGAAGCCCTTACACAAACACCCACTGAATTTAATAAGTCTTGGGCTGGGTTCTCAGCATCTAAGGGCTTATTTGCCTTCTCTCTCCAACCCACCAGAGTCCTGTCATTAGTTTCAGAGTGCCTGGGATCAGAGCCTACAGAAACCAGCCCACGGTCACGCAGGAAACTTGTGGCAGAGGGAGAGGTCCCCATCCTGAGCCTCCGCAGATCAGGGAAGATCAAATCAAGCCACAGATACACGCACATCTACATCCAGGCACATGAAATGCAAACATGGGCTCAGATTTGGTGCCTTCTGATTACTTTTTCTGGGGGGCAGGGGGAGGAGGTTACAAGGGAAATAAATACAGAGGGAAAACGCTTTAGAAATGTTTGTCCTTTTTTTCCACCCCCTCCAGGCAGTGGAGGAAAAACGAAATATATATAGAGAGAGAAAAAAATTCAAAGTTCCTATCTAGCAAAGTCTGCATTCAAAGAATGGGAACTTTTTGTAACTTTAACTAAAATGCCCAAGATTTGAGTGATTTTGGAAGACAAGCTCTCTCTTCGCTTTTTTTCCCCTCTCTTTCCCTTGTTATTTTTTTTCCCCCCTCCAAGAATGACCTTTTACAATGTATTTATTTACAAAGTTCATTTTACATGTGCTGGGCTGAGGGTGACTTGGGACATTCTTTCATGGTTCCATCAGACACTTTTTGAAAGCTCTCCCCACTATGCCCCCCCTCCCACCCCTTTTTCAGCCGCTTTCCTATTCTGCCTCCCTCTCCGCTTGTTTGGATACGCTCAAGCTCCTATGTGTTTGGGCTGGGGAAACGGAGCTGTTGTTTAGGAGTTATCTCCAGGGCTCAGATATCCGGCAGCTTTTTCCTAGGAAGTTAACTTTACACATAAAGAGAGAACGAGGAGAAAAAAAATAAGAAAAGAAAAAAGAAAACAAGGCGGGGGGGTGTGTGTGTTCAAGAGAGAAGGGCTGGGGGGAGGAGGAGGAGAAGAGAGCTGCCCCAAAAAAAAAAAATTAAAAATCCCAGCCCGCACTTCCCTCCCTAGAAAGCTTTTCCTTTTTTCTAACAAGGCTGTGAAAGATGAGGGGAAAACAGCATTTTCCTATATGGGAAAAAAAACCACATAGGAAGGCACGGAGAGGTCTCGCCCGTGGGAAGTCTGGGTTAGAGAAGCAAACCTGCATCTTCTCCAAAGCCCGCACAGCCGGACCCTCCTGGGGTTGTATCCTCTAAACACTTCCCAGCACCTATGGGAATAACGCTGGTCCAGTTTGGTGGGTATCTCATGGGGTGAGGAAGATGAATCCATGTCTAAGAGTTGCCGGACCGAGGCCATTGAACACCTTCACGGGGAACATAAGGTCAACAAACTCTTCTCCTGCCTCCAGGATCTAGCCGTGCCGGGCACAAGCCTCACACAACCAGCTGGATCCATCCGTCAGCTCCAAAGAGATGCAAGAGCTGCTTTTCCTCCACATCTTTAATCTTAACAAAACCAAGCATGCCTCAATTCGAAACATTCAATAACTTCCCAAGCAGGGAACGTACTTTTCCCCCTTCCTGCCGCTTGAAATATATATTTTTTTCCCCCTTGTGGTTTGCCTGATTATTTGCCGAATATACTTCAGCCCATTTATAAGCCGTGCCCACAGCTTCCTGACCTTTTTGTGGCTTCCAGGGAAATTCATAAACAGATGGCTGGGGATGCTGTAACCCTGTTGGCCTGCTCGTAGCACAGTAGCGAGGTTTGCAACTGTTATTTCAAATATCTACCCCTGCATTTCATCTTCCTCCAACTTCTACGACCTTTGCAAGTTCACTGAGATTTGCTATCCCCTACCTTGTGTCCTTGCTCACACCGATTTGGAGGGGAATGACACAATTTGAGACCCACATGGCTTGGGTAAAAATGACCAGAGCAGGTTCAAGCGGCACCAGGACCATCAACCACTTTGTAGGACCAAAAGCTGTTTGGCTGATGATGCTTTGGTGGCACCTGGTACCCAAGCTGGGTCTCCCCTCCATGATACTGCTGGCCAAGGAGGATAGAGACACACTTGGTAAGGGGAGAAGAACAGCATGGAGAACCCAAAAGAAACCCTGCTCTCCTGATAATCTCTTTGGTCACTAAGAAATTATTACTCTGCCCTTGTCCCCTGGAAAAAGCCCCATCCTTAGGATACCATTCAGCCACCGCTGTGCAGAAGCATCTGCCCCACTGTGACCTGGAAGTTTGCAAAAAGCCCTGAATCTTGATTTTTTTCTAAACAGTTTTGCAGTTTGCAAGAGGACTAGGTAACCAAGGCCCACAGCAGTTAGGAGCATCTCTCCACGCATTGCCTCCTCCCAGCCCTCTGATGCAGTGGGACCAGATTTCGAAGCCGGCTGAGCTTCCCTCTTCCATCCCAGGATGTGGACAAGGAACAGAAGTTGCAGTAGAAGGAAAAGAAAGAATAAAAGAGACTCACCAGTCTTCTCTTGGGTTTGATCAGGGGCCGGTTCTGCCCATTCATTTTGTGATAGAGTCCACAGGCGTTACACAAGTAGTGCCCGGTGCCGTCTCTTCTCCACAGGGGGGTTGAGGTAGCCCCACAATTTACACACTCCCTGCCTTCTGGAAACAAGAGAGCACATAGTTCACTTAGGGAAAGCAGAGGCAAAAAAGGATGGAAAAGAAAATCCTTCCCAAAACAAAACAACACAACACAACAACAACCCCCTGAGAACCCCAGACGTGTCAGACCCTGCCTGTCTTCTCCAAGCTCAGGATGTCCAAGCAAGGGCCCAAGAACATCCCTGACCCAGGCTGGGGTGGGAGTCTGGTGGGACCTGATCCTCTCCCCCTCCCCAGCACCCGATGCAGGTAGCATTGGGCCTGTGTCCCAGCAACAGTGAAGAAGGATGGTGACAACAACAACCTGAACCCCATGATGGCTCAAGGGGTTCCCTGGAGGAGCTCTTACCCTTCTTGTGGGTCCCTCCTTTGAGGAAGGGGCAGCAGGTTGGCAATCCCCCCTTACCTCTGAACTAAGGGCTCCTGCAGCCCTCCAGACCCCATGTTGCCACGTGGACCAGACAAACCTTGGTGGGCTTTGCAGGAGCCTCCAGCCCCCTCAAGATGGATGCATGGATAGCAAATTTAGGTCTGTGCCCCCCTTTCTTACATGTATGAGGACCTCAAGGTCATTCCTTGAGAACTACCCCAGTTCTCAAGGGGTGTACGAGCCAGGGGGGGTTCTACATTTGGTCTCAGCTCAAGCCACATCAAGCAGTCTCAAATTAATCACAGATCGACAACCAAAACACCTCCCCAGCCCCAGCCAATACACAACCACTCTGCCAATATCCGTTATCGATTAATTTGTAATTAAACTTCCACTGCCCAACCTGCGGAAACCTCTCCAGTCTCCCCACCACATCTGCAGCCCTACGGTCCACCCCTGATATTGGGGTCCCAAAAAAGCCCCAAGCTTCTCTGAGGTTTGATTAAGGTCTTCCCCTTCTTCTTCTCTTTGGCACCTCTCTCTCCTCTCCCTGGCTACTGGGGAGAAGGGGGGTTTCCCCCAGCCCACCAGCTTCCAGCTTGGAGAAGGGAACTGGAGGGATGCGGGCATGCCTCCCAGCTACTTTCAGAGGGTTGAGTGGGTTTTTGTTGGGTGTTTGGTTTGGTGGTTTGCTGTGTTTTTGCTTGATTTGTTTTGTTTTGTTTTTCGTTGTTTTTTTCTTACACCTAATGACACTCCCAGCCCATCTGAGAGCAGCAGAAGACCTCAGCCGGCCAGAGCAGAGCTCACTCAGCAGAGAGCCAGCTCCCCACTGCCCCAGCCTGAGCCACGTTCGAGCAAGAGGCATCCGCACCCTAACCACAAACGGCAACCGTTTTTCCAGAACCTTTGCACTAAACTCTCCTTTCAGCGTCCCCCACCGCCCCCCCACCCAAAAAAAAAAACAACTGCAAAAAAGAAAAATTACATTCGCAGCCGTTTCTCCCTCTTTCAGCCTACAAAAACACCCCCTCCCTCCTTTTCCTCCAGTTCTTTGTCTGCGAGTTTCCCAGCTTGCTAAAAATCAACTTTAAAAAAAAAAAAAAAATTGCAAAGAAAATAAATAATTAAAAAAAAAGGTGTTGCTCCTGGGGTTGGTTTATCACGAACCGCAGATGTCTTTCTAGAAGGTAAAGTAACAGAAAGTGGCAAAAGGAAAACAGGAGGCGGGGTAGAGGGGGAGGTTGAGGGGGGGTGGGCAAGACGGTTTGAAAATACCGCGCAGCCGGTGCCCCGGCGGGAGCTGCGGCTCGGCGGGCCCCGGGGTAGCACAGCATCGCCCGGTTTCCACCGGGGGAAGAAAATAAACCGGTCTCTACCCCATCACATCACCCGGTCCCTACCGGGGCCAGGCGGGGAGTCTCTCCCGTTAATACCCGGGTCGTTTTGTTTTCCCCTCTGGTTAAACGGGGCAGCCGCTGCGGGGCTGTTTGAGTCTCTGTCCCCCTCTTTTGTTTCACTCCATCTCTCTCTCTCTCTCCCGCTTTCATGTACAAAACATACAGGTCTGGGTTTTTTTGTCACTCTAACCGCATCCGGACTCTATTAAAGTTCCTGGCGCTGGATAAACAATGCAACTGTCGCGTGCAGCAGTCTGAAAATAATTGGATTAGCTCAAACATATCAGCTAAATAGAGACAGTCCCTGCTCAGACAGACAGAGTAAATGTCACCCTGGAAAAACCCTGAAAACTGATCTCATTCATGCCAGGCAACCCTGCAGCAGCCTCCTCGGAAAAAAAAAAAAAANNNNATAGAAAAAGAAGAAAAAAAATAGAGAAAAAAAAAAAAAAGTAGTTTTGACTAATCACCCTTTCCTCTGCACACACACACACAAACACACACCCCTCGGTTGTTCACACTCTGCCCCTCGCTACATAAAAATATCTCCAAGCCCAGCGCGATCAGCCGCCGGGAGCCGCGCAACCCCCCGCCCCACTCCGCGGGGAGAGCACAGTGCTGGGATACACCCCCCTCCCTCTCCCCAGCTCCTCTCCCAAAACGGTGTGGTCAGAGAGATGCTTTGGGGGATCAGAAACCCTGGGCAAGGAGCTGGGTGCTGTTGGGGGTGGTCAAAGCCCCCCGGCACGGAGCTGGATGGGGCTGGGGGGAGGTTGCGTGGGTGAGTTCCCCCAGTCCCATCCCGTCCGTCCCACCCCCCCAAGGGAAAAGCCTCCCCGCATGGGAAGAGGCCCTGGGAAGAGGGAAGGCGGAGGAAGTTGGCCGGGATTTAGTACAATTATTAAAATACTGAGAGATAGAACTAATGCTGCGGTTCCCTCGGTTTCGCTTCCTCCTCAGCTGAGCGCACTCTGGGTGCTTGGGGTGGTGGAGGGGAACGGGTCCTTGTCCCTGTCCCCCCCCACGCACCCACCCACCCACCGTGTCGTGTTGCCCCCCTCTCCGGGGGCAGGAACCCTGCGCGGTGTGTGTATAGAAAGGTAGGGGGAAGGGGAGATTTGAGCCCCAAGGCCAGTTGTACCTCCAAACCTTCTTGGAGAAGGATGAGTTTGGTTCTGCACCCAGCAGGGTGGGGGAGATAAAGTCGTTTCCCCCCCTCCCCAAATTCCCAGGGGTTTCAGCCTCCGCTGCTTTCATCACATGGATGAAAAGAGAGAGGGGGGCGCAGCTTTTCCCTTTTTCTCCCCCCGTTGCCCCCCAAAATGTCGCTTCCTCTCCCAAACAAGAGGGATGAAGAAGCCAAAAGCCCTACCTGTGCTTGACCGTGCTTTCGGTCGCGATTTACACCCGAAGCCGGTAGGAGATCCTCCTAAGAGGCTACTGGGGGGAAAAAGTCCAGAGCCATATTCTGGGACATAAGGTGGGTAGGTAGTGATGGGGTGATGAGCAGTGGAGGTGGCTCCTCCTAAAGAGGCCATGCTGCTCCGAGAGTGAGAGGACTCCAGCTTCATGGTATCGGCCAGGGACACTTGGTATTTGATGCATTCCTTCTCGTCTTGCCGGGTGGAACCGGTGGAGCCGGGGGTGGAGATGGACGGATCCGGGGACACATCTTTAGGAGGGGTCGGTGGGAAGGTGAAAAGGTGCGGGCTGGAGTGACCGGCTGATAAAGTGGAAGAGGATGCCGGTGGGTAGACGGAAAGGGGTCCCGGTGAGCTGTGATGGATGGAGGTCTTGGAGAAAGGGCTGAGGTTCCAAGGGGAAGCGCTGTGGTGGCTGCTCAGCGCTTTGCTCCCGTCCAGCCAGGGCAGCGAACCGTGCAGCAGCGGGGGGCGACACACCTGGCTCCCTGCTCGGAGAAAAAACAGCGAAAACACCCGTTAAACTCCCTTTGCCACCTTGGCAAACCAACCCCATCACCACCTCCCCCGGGGGGTATGCCGGGTTGTATCCCAAACTACCCCCCTCCTTCCTTCCCAAAGGGCTCTGCATGCCGGGGGGAGCAAGGAAAATTAGATCTGATGCTCCTCGTCCCCTTTAAAAATTCTAATTTGAAAGCTGCGATAAGGCGGAGGTGGCAGCTCCGATGCTGCTCAGGACGGGGGTCTCCTGGTCGGGATTTCCCGAGCAGGGATGCCAGCCCTGGGATACGGAATTTGGTGAGCTCTCCTTCCCTCTCTCCCTTCTCCAAACAATCCCACGCGGACTTTGAAGCGAAGATCCTGCGTGAAATTGCAAAGCCCCAAGTGCAGAAATAATTATTTTTTTTCCCCTTAGCTGGAAAATAATTTCCCGAACGCAGCCGTGGGCTACAAACCCTGGGAATATTCTGACCAAACGAAGAAGACCAGAAGATGCCCACAGACGTGATGATAAGCTTTCCAACAGAGCTGCTGAACTTTGAAAACCGCCTAGTTTGCCTTTTTTTTTTTTTTTCCTCCAAGAAAAATGTTAGACTGCTTTTTCGTGGGGATGTGGCACACGCAGAGGGTACCAACTGCCTCCAAAGAAACTCCCCATCCCCTCCTTATTACAAGAGACCCCTCACTTGTGTTTTAAAACACAGACCTGGGCTGAAAATAAATAAATAAATAAAATAAAAAATAACCCTTGTTTCTGTTGGTTGTAAATGTTCTTAAGGGATGGTAACTAATATTTTAAATTAATCGCTGCCCTTGCTAAAAATACATGTGTATCTCCAAAGGGTCAAATCTACCCAAATTCAGAGCAACTTGAGCAAATCGCTAGAAGCTGGAAAACACAGTTATTCAACTGGAGGAGAGCAAGTTTGTGCCTGCTACTACAGCCCTGGAAATGCGTTGACATCTAGAGAGCCTCGACCTCTGTAGGTATCGTGATATGTGTAGAAGAGATGGTTAAACATCCAGGAGGAGAGATGCAAACACAGATTTCCAGAGCCAGAGGCAGTTCAAGAGCTGCGTGGACACACGTGTTTTTGCACGGGAGCTTGTGTGTGTGTCTAGAAAATCTCCCAAGCTGGTTTTCACTGAACCAGGCATTCGTGAACAATACTGAAAGTAACTGCTCGAAAGGAAGGGAAGGTGGGTTATACGAATAGAAAGGGTCAAGATTCATTATCTTCTCCAGGAAGTAGCGTAGTAAATAATATTCAGGCTAGATCAGAGAGACCGCATTTCCACTTTCTGCTGATATATTGGGGAAAAGAAAAAAGAAAAGAAAAAAAGAAAGAAAGAAAGAAAAGAAAAGAAAAAAAGGGAAAGCAAGACAGGACAAAGGCTGCTGATCCTTAGAAATAATTGTTTTAAAGGGACTAATAGCAGAACAATGCAGTTACTGAGCGGAGCCTAATGCAGACTCGCACTCAACAAGTAGCTGAGGGCTGGGAGCAGCCCCCTGAACCCGGCTCGGCTCCATCTCCACTCGCTCGTCTCACTTTCCCCTCCTTGATTTTGGGGGTGATTTCTACTGCTAACCTCGGGGTTTTTAGATTTCGCCACTACAGAGGTCACTGTCCGGCTTCACAAATCAGCATCTCCTTTTTTTTTCCCCTCCTTTTTTTATTTTGTTTAATTTTTCTCATTTCCCTAATTTTTAACCATGCAGGTAAACTCCAGCTATAAGCACTGGATGTCTCCAATTCTTCACAAAAAATGTGCCACCAAAGCACTCATCCCTCCACCGACCTGGGCCCCATCGGCCCCCAGGTATTTCGCCTCCTCTCTAAGAGCTGTGACCCAGGAACAGAATTCACATTGTGGATCATTACCTTCCTGCAGAACCCTCGGGAAAACACACCAGGTCCTATACCTAATTACACCAGGACATATTTATCTTTTTTTTTCCTTTCTTTTCCTATTATTAACACCCGCCGTGGTGTGGCCCTGGGTGCATGTGCAAAACTTTCGACCCAAGCCTAACAAGCTCACCAAGTGAGAATGAAATAGCCCAAGCGTGAGGACAGCAGGGTCATTTTCACACCCCCTGCTCTCCAGCTTTGCTTTTCTCCTCCCAAGAGAAGCTTAACCGTGCAAAAACTAAACCCGGTATGAAAACCCTAACTGTTAACCTAATTAAAGAGAAGGAGGGAGACTAAAGCGAAAGAGAGAAGGAAAGAGGAAGAAAACAAGAGAAAGGTGAAAGGCACAGAAAGAGAGAGGAGAGCAAGGGAAAGGGGGGACAGGGAGGGAGAAGAGAGGAGAGAGATAAGAGAGGAAAGAAAAAAAAGAACGCTAGAAAAAGAGAGAGAAAGGAAGAGAGAAAGAAGTATAAAGAAAGAAAGATAGAAAGAAATAAAGAAAGAAGAAAAGATGGAAAGAAGGAGAGAGAGAGAAAAATTAAAAAAAAAAGAAAAAAAGGAAGAAAGAAAAAAGAAACAGATAAAGAGGAAGGAAGCCTGGATTTTGATTTATTCTCACTAAACCAACCCCAAAATCCACCCGTGACGTAGTTTCCCCGCCGGTAGGAGAGATGCCGGGGCCGGCGGGGGTAGGGGCAGCGCGGAGCCGCAGGGGACCGGGACCGGGATTGGGACCGGGACCACCCGGTGTGGGAAACGGGGAGTCTCGCCGGGGACCACTCACCGTGGTGGGCCGTGGGGTATCTCTGCACGGTGGCTCTGACGGAGTTGCCGTAGTAGGGAGGGACGGGGTTGCCTTGTCCGTCGATGTTAAAAAGTACATCCACTTCCTCGGCGAGAGGATATTGAGTGGGGTCCATGTAGGTATGGCCAAGCGTGGGGTGGTGCGAGTCCGGGTGCTGCCCATTGAGCACGGCCGGGTGGTGGTGGCTCACCCACCGCGGCTGGTCCGTGGAGACCTCCATCTTCCGCGCTGGCTGCTCCGCCGCTGCTCTTCCTCCTCCTCCTCCTCCTCCTCCTCAGCAAGGCGCGGAGGGCTTGAGATAGGAGGGGGAGACGGTGCTGGAGTTATGGGGTGGTGGGAGTGTGCTTGGAAAGTGCTCGGCGAGTTTGTTTGGGGATGTTTCTGGTTAGGTTTGGTTGAAAGTGGAGGGAGGAGGAAGGGGGGGTAGGGTTATGGTGATAAACGATCGATTCCAAAAAAAAAAAAAAAAAAAAAAAAAGGGGGAAAAAAAAAAAATAAAAAAAAAATAAAAAAAAAAAAAAAAAAAAAAAAAAAAAAGGAAAAAAAAAAAAATAAAATAAAAATAAAAAAAAAAAAAAAAAGAAAACAAACAAACTCAGGGAAAAAAATCTCTACGAAGTGAGATCCCCTCGGTATCTTCCGCTCTTTTGCAGATGTTTCTCTTCTTTGATCACCTGTAACGAGAAAGAGGAAAGGGAAGGAGCAGACAGAGAGAGAGAGAGAGGCAGAGAGAGAAACGTGCTTGAGAAGTTCTGAACTTTAGCACCTGACTTTTTAGGCAGGAGAAAACCCATCCCATCCCTCGGCAGCCATCCCTGGGAAGAGCCTGCTCTGCCCTGGACCCACCTCTCTCTCTCCCCAGCGCCTCTTTCTCTTTCGCTCTCTTGCTCTCCCGGCTCGGAGCGGAGCCGAGCAGAGCTCTAACCGCTGCCTCAGCTCTTACTCTTGCCTT